>CM019065.1:26768481-27236246 GCA_009667805.1 Leptobrachium leishanense | reverse complement strand
ATTGCAGATACGAAACCAGATGCTTAAAGCTTCCTTGCTTTAAATGTCAGTTTCCCTTTTTCTGAGATCTAAATTAGCTTGAGGCAGGACACATATTCGGTCATGATGTAATCTTGAAACCTGGCTAGTTTTGAGACGTAACAAGAAAAGAAAGGTGTTTTCCTGTTATGTTTTATACATGTTGCTGGGCTGGATACATTTGGTAGCTGCAGCCACCCCACTGGGGAATAGGCGCGACCCTGCTCTTCCTGTACTATGTAGTTTCGAGACATGCAAATGCTGTTTTGTAAAATATATACGGCGGGAGCTCATGTCATTCAGACTGAAGATCATCTGTGGAACGGACATGTTGCCCAGGTTCCATTGACTGCCCGACTGAAACTCTCTGCCTAACTAAAAGGGACCTCCCAGCCGTGCTGGTGACATGTTGTCTGCAACTCAAATGATGTTTTCTACTTGTATATTTTACTCACAATAAATTGCTTGATTTATTCTATATTGCAATAAATGTTTTATATATCTTTCAGCTTTGTGATTTATTCTTAGCATCCAAAGTACCAAGCAAAACAGATTCAGAGCACAGGTTCCATTATAGGAAGCTCTGAGACATTAGGTGCAATAGTCACCTAAAGCTTCGCTCATGCCGTAACCTCCCTACCTGCTTTCCACTGTGCTCTGGTCCTATGTCAGCCCCAAATACAGACTGAGCAGTCCATCAGCCATCAACCAGAAGACACAGACCTTAGGGGTCATCCCTTCAAGGTGTCCCTGTCCATGTCCCTGTAATAGCAGGGGTGACATCACAGTCACCCAGAACTCGCTTTTCAGGTGTTTGAGCCTGAAACCAGGTTTGAGGCTACATCGAGCCCTGGAATAGGGCTGAAGTATAAAGTGTCTACAAATGTTGAAATGTAATGGCCCCAGCACAGAACAAGGGGTCCCAGGGCATCAGTCCAGGACAGTAGGTCCCTCGTCCAGGACAAGGGTTCACTGGACACACTTAGAATTAATGTATCAAAGCAGAACAGGGCACACTACATCCAAGAAGACAGCTTTATTGAACTTATTACTGCTTATATCAACATTTCAACTTTCCAGACATTCTCAAGCCAGGCTGCCTATGTGGGCCTTCATCATGCCGGGTAGGATCAGGAGCAGTTACTGGTGACAATGTAACGAGGAGAAAGATGAGAGGGAGGGCAGTGGTCAGCTGGGCTTTAGAGAGGGGTAGAACTGCATGGTGTGTTTAGGCTAGGGTCAGACGAACGCATTTTTATGTTGTCTGTGAAAAAGTGCGTTCGAACGAATGGACGCATTTTTTCACAGAATACGTGATAGTGGTCATACTATGCGCATTTTCGTCCGTGATTTTGTACGGATCATCAATAAAACTCTTTTTGTGTCTGGACGTTATGTTGGCCGGACATTAGCAGCGTCTGACGTCTCCTAATCACACACACACGCCGCTAGCAGACGCAGCGCACTCTGTACGTCAGTACCTGCGGTTTCACGTTCTCGAAAAAATGCGTTCATTTTCCACTTGCGTTGCGCAGCCGGACTTTTGTGCGACCGTACTTCGTATATTGGCCGTCATTGCCCGGCATCTGCTGCTAGCACGGCCGTGATTAAGTGCGGCTGCACGCGCGTTCGCACTGCCTCAGTCTGACCCTAGCCTCAGTTGTACGTACCTGATGTGCATATGCAATGCATACATGCATGGCCTGTGTAGGATTGGTAGGAGAGTGCGCCAAATTAAAGTGAGATCTAGTTACTTGTCCTAAGCAGACACATGGACATGGGGGAATTGTGTATTTCATTGTTATAAATGGGAGATAGTAGATGCTTATAGAGTAAATGGGGTTAAATAACCCATGTGGTAATAGAGCAGAGGTGGAATTGAAAGAATAATAGACCTAAGGCCATTAATGGCTAATATTGGGATGTAGAATGAGGGATGACTGGCATTTCCAGAGCTGGTGTAAAGCTGTTTATTACGAGATCTTGGTGATCTCTCATTCTAAAAGCAGCTCACCTTGACCAGCAAAGCGTCATCAGAATTATAGTCTGTGCTTGAACCCAATGATATCATTGATAGCAATAGCATATTTGAATATGACCAATTTTGGCAATGGTGGGCATGTTGAGCAAGAACCATCATCCACCTTCATGCTGAGACAATACAGAAGAGTGTGTGCCAATCACAGGTGTATAGGTAGACGAGGTGGCCGAGTGGTTAAGGCGATGGACTGCTAATCCATTGTGCTCTGCACGCGTGGGTTCGAATCCCATCCTCGTCGACTTGTTTTTATACTAATAGCACTCACACGGGACATGTTTTACATAACTTTAATTCTGGAAAAAGCAGTAGATTACATAGACTTGGAATAATGCAGAAAATTATTTCATGGGGAAGATATTATTCCATTAATATATATATATATATATATATATATATAATGTACATGTGTAATAAGTCATTAATAACAGGTTCACAGTGGTAAAAAACACAAAGGGTTATTCAGTAAGAGCTGAACTTGCTACTGAAGGGTGCCGAATGGTGAATTTCACCTTACGGTGCAGTTTTGTGGCAGTTTGTTTATTGAGAAAGCTGTCATTTCGCCAGAAACTGGCGAATTGCCAGCGAAATACGGTGCTGTGCTCCACAGATCGCCACGATTCAGCGGTCATCGGTGGCAGTGAAATTGTCCCATAGTGAAGAAATGGTTAATCTATTCAGAGAACAACGAACTGCACTGTGTCAGTGAAATGCCCAGATTTTCATTGGTTCAGCTTGACAGGTTTAAACAGGCGAATCCCATAGGATCCAATGTGAAAAATATTATTGTTTTTATTCCACTTATTTTATTCAACTGTTTATACTCTTCATTTTCAGAAAAAAACTTTCTTGGGGGGGGGATTTTTGTAGGCAAAATTTTTGATTTACATTTTTTTTAATAGCGTATTTTTTTATTCTGTAACAAACCATTTTTATTATTTCTACACATTTTCATGCATTTTTATTGCATTAAACATATTTTAAAGAATAGCAGAGTTATGTTTTTTTTTCCCTGCTTTTCGGCGTGCTGATCGGCGGCATTCAGAGGTCTATGGCGGCTTAATGTGCAGCGCACTTCAGAGACTCTGTGGCGAATGGTGCCAACCTTGCGTTAAATTCACTAAGGTGCGCTAAATGAGAAATCACTAAAATTTCATTGCTTTCTGAATAACCCTCACAGTCATGTCTTGGAAAATGCAATTAATTTGGAAAAACAAGTTTATAAACCATTTCCTGTAGGCCAGTTGATCTGCTTTGAAGTGGCATTCCATGATGGGGTTATGAGGGACTTTGGGGTGGCCATACCAACCAAATTTGAAATTGAACTCGTAATTCAATGTCCAGAGTTTATGTATGGCTGCATTTACCAAGAGATGGGACAAATATGTTAAACTTCTTAAATTGCTTTCGTCTTTAATACCAAAGTACGATTTAAAATTCCTGCTATTTTATAAGGGTGTGCACTTGGTTTTTACATCTAAGTTTGTGATTTTTTTTCTTTGGTCACTTTTTCATTCTTCAAAATCATAAAAACTGCCAATAAGTTCCTTTCAAATTAAATTTCTGCTAAATTAAAACCAGAATAAAAATTATGATATATTTATTTTAGTTGAATTACACCACCTTTTGATGGGAGAGAAAAAGTTATTAAAGCCTCAAAATTCTATACATAAGGAAAAAAATTTGCTCCAGGTGAGGATTGAACTCACAACCTCGGCATTGCTCACTGCTTGATAAGTACTGCACTCTAACCAATTGCACCACTGGAGCACTGAGTAAACCCTTATTTTATCCAAATTTACACATAAATCTGTTCATATTCAGAACTTTGACATACACTATATTGCTAAAGGTATTCGCTCACCCATCCAAATAATCAGAATCAGGTGTTCCAATCACTTCCATGGCCACAGGTGTATAAAATCAAGCACCTAGGCATGCAGACTGTTTTTACAAACATTTGTGAAAGAATGGGTCGCTCTAAGGAGCTCAGTGAATTCCAGCGTGGAACTGTGATAGGATGCCACCTGTGCAACAAATCCAGTCGTGAAATTTCCTCGCTCCTAAATATTCCACAGTCAACTGTCAGCTGTATTTTAAGAACGTGGAAGTGTTTGGGAACGACAGCAACTCAGCCACGAAGTGGTAGGCCACGTAAACTGACGGAGCAGGGTCACTGGATGCTGAGGCGCATAGTGCGAAGAGGTTGCCAACTTTTTGCAGAGTCAATCGCTACAGACCTCTAAACATCATGTGGCCTTCAGATTAGCTCGAGAACAGTGCGCAGAGAGTTTCATGGAATGGGTTTCCATGGCCGAGCAGCTGCATCCAAGCCATACATCACCAAGTGCAATGCAAAGCGTCGGATGCAGTGGTGTAAAGCACGCCACCACTGGACTCTTGAGCAGTGGAGACGCGTTCTCTGGAGTGACGAATTGTGCTTCTCCATCTGGCAATCTGATGGACGAGTCTGGGTTTGGTGGTTGCCGGAAGAATGGTACTTGTCTGACTGCATTGTGCCAAGTGTAAAGTTTGGAGGGGGGATTATGGTGTGGGACTGTTTTTCAGGAACTGGGCTTGGCCCCTTAGTTCCAGTGAAAGGAACTCTGAATGCTTCAGCATACCAAGACATTTTGGACAATTCCATGCTCCCAACTTTGTGGGAACAGTTTGGAGCTGGCCCCTTCCTCTTCCAACATGACCAGTGCACCAGTGCATCCACCAGTGCACAAAACAAGGTCCATAAAGACATGGATGACAGAGTCTGTGTGGATGAACTTGACTGGCCTGCACAAAGTCCTGACCTCAACCCGATAGAACACCTTTGGGATGAATTAGAGCGGAGACTGAGAGCCAGGCCTTCTCATCCAACATCAGTGCGTGACCTCACAAATGCGCTTCTGGAAGAATGGTCAAAAATTCCCATAAACACACTCCTAAACCTTGTGGATAGCCTTCCCAGAAGAGTTGAAGCTGTTATAGCTGCAAAGGGTGGACCGACGTCAAATTGAACCCTATGGATTAGGAATGGGATGTCACTTAAGTACATATGCGAGTCAAGGCAGGTGAGTGAATACCTTTGGCAATATAGTGTATGTAGTATTATTATTAATAATATTATTATTCTTTATTTATATAGCACCAGCATATTTCGCAATGCTATACAATGGGCACAATATAGACAGGGTTACAATATATTGAACAACAATTGACAAACTGGTACAGGAGGAAATAAAGGCCCTATTCCCATGGGAACTCACAATCTAGAAGGGTTGGGGGGTAGAAACAGGAGAGGACTGCAAGGTGAGAAAGATGGACTGTAAGGTGAGAGTGATGGACTGATGGTGCCAGTGAGTCAAGTGGTAGGCTTCCCTAAATAGGAATGTCTTAAGGGAGCATTTGAAGGAAGGGAAACTAGGGGAAAGTCTGACAGTACGGGGTAGAGCGTTCCAGAGGATAGAGCAGCGCATAAGAAATCCTGCATTGTATCATGGGAAGAGGTGATGCGGGGAGAAGCTAGGCGCAGGTCACTGTTTGATCTCAGGGAGCGGGCTGGGGTGTTTTTGGTGATTAGTGTGGACAGGTAGTGGGGAGCTGAGTTAGTGAGAGCTTTGTAGGTCAGGGTAAGGATTTTAAATTTAATTCTGCAGTGGATGGGGAGCCAGTGAAGGGACCACAGAGGAGCTGCAGAGACAGAGCGGCGGGTGAGGTGGATGAGCCTGGCAGAAACATTCAGAATGGATTGTAGGGTGGAGAGGTGGGAGAGAGGGAGGCCAGCAAGAACATTATTACAATAGTCAAGTCGGGAGATTGCAAGGGCATGGATGAGTTGCTTTGTGGTGTCAGCAGTAAGGAATGGCCAAATTTTGGCAATATTGCGCAGTTGGCAGCAGCAGGAGGAGGAAAGAGACTGAATGTGGGGGATGAAGGAAAGAGCCGAGTCAAGTGTAACTCCGAGACATCGAACCTGGTTTGATGGGAAGATAGTGATACCATCAACCATGATGGAGAAATCAGGAGGTGGGTAGGCATAGTAGGAGCTCAGTCTTGGACATGTTAATTTTTAGGTGGTGAGAGGCCATCCAGGAGGAGATGCCAGATAAACAGTCGCTAACTTTGGAACAGACAGGAGGAGAGAGATCAGGGGTAGAGAGGTAGATCTGAGTATCAACAGCATAGAAGTGTTAATTAAAGCCAAAGCTGTTAATGATTTTTCCCAGGGAGGAGGTATAGATAGAGAAGAGCAGAGGACCTTGGACCGAGCCTTGGGGTACACCAACTGATAAAGGCATTGAAAAGGAGGAGTTACCAGCTCCAACGCTAATTGTACCCCATTTTATGTTGACCGAATTATGTTTGGATCTGTGTATATTTTTCTCCTGTAAGATGTTATACTGTCTACCTAGCTTTATCAATAATAAAAGCCTTTAAAAATATTTTTTTTAAAATAGTAGGTAGATAAAAAAATCCTTTTTACATGTAATTACTTCAAAGAAAAAAAATGCAGTATCTGTTTCATAATGTGGTTTATAAGGTGGTTTTATTTGTAATGCACAAGTAATCTAGTTACAGCTTATGTAAGTGGTAGTGTCCCTTTTAAGGCAAGGTAAACCACATGTGCATTCTCTGTTATTAAGGTGTTAAGGCAGGGCCCATTTTGTGAAGTAGATAAGAGTCCACAGGACTCAACAGCTAGATCAACCAGTTTTGATTACCTTCCCGTGAAGCTCCATTAGAAAACAGCAGGGGAGGCTGCCACACAACTGGGGACCATGAATTACAGCACCTCCCATAGCGTCCTTATCAGATTTCAGGCTGGTGTCAAAACAGCTGATTTCAGATTTCCTTTTTTTTGTACTCAGCCTAGAAACAGTACAGGGCAGCTGTTCCGCTAATAATTGAAGGAATATTACAGGTTTTATCGATTAGGCATATGTTAAATCACACAAAAAAGGAAAACAAATACATAGTTCTCATTTTCTTATTTAAAAAATAAATGGTAGGGCAGCTCCCCAATTGCACTTATAAATGAGCCCCATTGTACTACACTATATACTATAGTTTTACCCTATCTTGCTTTTTTGTAGTGACACCCTTAAATCCTTTTTCAGTGAATAAACTTTCACCCAATTGGCTGACAGCAGCTAATATGAACGAAGACAGTATTGGGAGTGGCTGCTATGTTGAGCACTGGGAATCAATAAATTGGCATGTGTATCTTCATGGACATCAACCACTGACAGGGGACAAGTTGGCCAAGTGGTTAAGGCGATGGACTGCCAACCCATTTTGCTCTGCACGCATGTGTTCAAATCCTATCCTTGTCGAGGCTGTTCCTTGCGTTTTACCCATTGACAAATTTGTTCTGTAAATATTTATATATGGAATAATTAAAAAAAACTTAAGGAGCAAATGACAAGCCGCATGTATGTATTTTATTTTTATGACCAGTTCGAGATATCCAGTCATTTTGCCAGAGATCCTACTGTCTGTGTCAGAAAGCTGGCAACGAGGAGGAACATCACATTTCAACACGACAATGACCCGAACTTCACGGCCAAGCTGACCTTGGCCTGACATCAGAGAGGAGAGTCAAAGTCCATAAGGTCATCAATACCACCAAATGCCTGTGTAAGGGGAGCTTTGCACAGGAGAAGCCCACCCAGTAGGGATGTGCACTGATTTTTTTTTCGTTTCGCTTCGTTCGTTTTTCGAAAATTTTCTCTTCGGATCATGTCGGTTCATTTCGTTTCGGCTCGTTTTTCGTATCGACTTTTTTTTGTGAAATCGGAAATTTTCGTATCGACATTTTTTCGTGATTTCGGACATTTTCGTGTATTCGTGTGGGAAATGTTTTGCCCCATAGACTTTAATGTTAAAAATATTCCCGTTTTAATTCAATATCTAATAAACCATTTATTATTATATTCTGTAGTAAAGAGTCGCTTTATTTATAGATTTTTTAGGATCTTTTAAACATTTTTTGAAAATTACCAAAATAGAAACGAAATTACGAATTGAACGAAAATGATTTCGGATCTGAAACGTTTTCGTTTCGGATCGGAAATCGTTTCGTTTCGGACATTTTCAGATCGGATCCGATTCGGAAAATCGGTCGAATCCGAATCACCGAAATGGGCCAATTCTTGAAAAAAAAGAATCGGTCCAAAACGAAACGCACATCCCTACCACCCAGCATGGAGGAGCTTGTGCTTCCTTACAAAGAACAGGAGCCTAAAATTCCAGAATCTAGATGTGTAAAGGGAACAGAGACATTCACAAAGATTCTGTGCTGTGATAAATGCAAAAAGTGCTTCCTCAAAGTATTTATTGGGTGGAGGCTGCAAATTTATGCAACCGGGGTGTAGTGGGGTGTTTGTATTATTTAAATTGTCTCGAATAATTAGCTACAGTGAGGAAAAAAATAATTTGATCCCCTGCTGATTTTGTACGTTTGCGCACTGACAAAGAAATGATTAGTCTAACAGGTGAGAGACAGAATAACAACAAAAACATCCAGAAAAATGCATTTCAAAAAAATTATCAATTGATTTGCATTTTATTGAGTGAAATAAGTATTTGACCCCTTCGTAAAACATGACTTAGTGCTTAGTACTTGTTGGCAATCAGAGGTCAGGCATTTCTTGTAGTTGGCCACCAGGTTGGCACACATTTCAGAGAGATTTTGTCCCACTCCTCTTTGCAGATCCTCTCCAAGTCATTAAGGTTTCGAGGCTGACATTTGGCAACTCGATCCTTCAGCTCCCTCCACAGATTTTTCTATGGGATTAAAGTCTGGAGACTGGTTAGGCCACTCCGGGACCTTAATGTGCTTCTTCTTGAGCCACTCCTTTGTTGCATTGGCCATGTTGTTTGGGTCATTGTCAAGCTGGAATACCCATCCATGATCCATTTTCAATGCCCTGGCTGAGGGAAGGAGGTTCTCACCCAAGATGTGACTGTACATGGCCCTTTGATGTGGTGAAGTTGTCCTGTCCCCTTACCAGCAAAACACCCCCAAGAGCATAATGATTCCACCTTCATGTTTGAAGGTGGAGATGGTGTTCTTGGGGTCATAGGCAGCATTACTCCTCCTCCAAACACGGCGAGTAGAGTTGATGCCAATGAGCTTGATTTTGGTCTCAACTGACCACAACACTTTCACCCAGTTCTCCTCTGAATCATTCAGATGTTCATTGGCAAACTTCAGATGGGTCTGTACATGTGTTTTCTTGAGCAGGGGGACTTTGCGGGCACTGTAGGAATTCAGTCCTTAAGTCCTTGGCGTAGTGTGTTACCAATTGTTTTCTTGGTGACTATGGTCCCAGCTGCCTTGAGATCACTGACAAGATCCTCCCGTGTAGTTCTGGGCTGATTTCTCACTGTTCTCATGATCATTGAAACTCCACGAGGTGAGATCTTGCATGGAGCCCCAGACCGAGGGAGATTGACAGTTATTTTGTGTTTCTTCCATTTGCAAATAATCGCACAAACTGGTGTCACCTTCTCACCGAGCTGCTTGGCGATGGTCTCGTAGCCCATTCCAGCGTTGTGTAGGTCTACAATCTTGTCCCAGACATCCTTGGACAGCTCTTTGATCTTGGCCATGGTGGAGAGTTTGGAATCTGATTGATTGCTTCTGTGGACAGGTGTCTTCTTTTTACGGGTAACAAACTGAGATTAGGAGGTCTCCCTTTAAGAGAGCGCTCCTAATCTCAGCTTGTTGCCTGTATAAAAACACTTGGGAGCCAGAAATCTTGCTGATTGATAGAGGATCTAATACTTAATTCACTCATTAACCTCCCTGGCGGTCTATTTATTCAGCAAATTCTTTGCTGAAACCGGTCAGTTTTTTTCTTTTTTTGCCCGCCCTAGCGGCATCCCGAGTGTAGCTCAGGGTTAAATTCCTATGCTGGTAGCGGTAACCCCGAGCAACACTCAGGATGCCGCTGGATACATTACCTCTCCCTGCGCTCCCTCGATGTCCCCAGCTGACTCCTCCGGTGACCGCGTCCTTATACTTCCTGGTTTCCTCCTCGCGAGAAGGAATCCAGGAAGTAAAACGCTACGATTGCTGGAGGAGGCTGCGAGGATCAGCGAGGGAGCGCAGGGAGAGGTAATGTATACAGCCCGAGTGTGTCTCGGGGTTACCGCTCTCAGCGGTGAAATTTAACCCCGAGACACATTCGGGAACCCCACCAGGGGGGTTAAAATACAAATCAACTTATAACTTTTTTGAAATGCGTTTTTCTGGATTTTTGTTGCTGTTATTCATTCTCACTGTTAGAATAAACCGACCATTAAATTTATAGACTGATCATTTCTTTGTCAGCGGGCAAACGTACGAAATCAGAATGGGATCAAATAATTTTTTCCCTCACTGTATTTGGTTTTCTCTGAATTTTGTATCGTTGGGACAATGCGTTACATCATTATTATATCTATCTTTACATTTTTAAAATCTGCTGTTTCACAAGGGTGGGCACTTATGGGATTTACACCTGAGTTTATGATTTTTTTTCCTTCTTGGGGTGGGGGAGGTCGCTTTTTAAATTCTTCAAATCCATAAAAAATGCCAATAAATTCCTTTCAAATTCAATTTCTGCTAAATTAAAAGCTGAATAAATGTTGTAACAGAATTTATGTATACACCCACTGGCCACTTTATTATTAGGTACACCTGTTCAACTGCAAATTGCTAATCATTCAATCACATGGCAGCAACTCAAAGCATTTAGGCATCTAGACTTGGTGAAGACCATTTGCTGAAGTTAAATTGGAGCATAAGAATGGGGATAGAAAGGGGATTTAAGTGACTTTGAACGTGGCATGGTTGTTGATGCCAGACGGGCTGCCATAAACTGCTGATCTACTGGGATTTTCCAGCACAACCATCTCTAGAGCTTACAGAGAATGGTCCAAATGAGAAAATATACAGTGAGCGGCACTTGTGTGGACGAAAATGCCTTGTTGAGGTCAGAGGAGAATGGACAGAATATGGAACACCATCTCTAAGGCTGGGGTCAGACCAGCGCATTTTTAACGTGCGTTCTGGCGCACTTAATCACGGCCGCACTAGCAGCAAATGATGGGCAATGACAGCCAATATACGAAGTATGGTCGCACGAAAGTCCGGCCGCGCAACGCAAGTGGAAAATGAACGCATTTTTTCGAGAACGCAGAACCGCTAGTACTGACGTACAGAGTGCGCTGCGACCGCTAGCGGTGTGTGTGCGTGATTTGGAGACGTCTGACCCTGCTCATGTCCGGCCAACATAACGTCCGGACACCCAAAGTTTCCTGGTTTGGATCCGTAAAAAATCACGCACGAAAATGCGCATCGTATGACCGTTTTCGCGTATTCCGTGAAAAAATATGTCAATGCGTTCGGACGCACTTTTTTACGTTCGCGTGTAAAAATGCTTTCGTTTGACCCTAGCCTTAATGCACAACACATCCAACCTTGAAGGAGATGGGCTACAGCAGCAGCGGACCACCCCGAGTGCCACTCCTGTCAGCTAAGAACAGGAAACTGAGGCTACAATTTGCACAGACTCACCAAAACTGGACAATAGAAGATTGGAAAAACGTTGCCTGGTCTGATAAGTCTCAATTTCAGCTGTGACATTCAGATGGCAGGGTCAAAATTTGGCGTAAACAACATGAAAGCATGGATCCATCCTGCCTTGTATCAATGGATCAGGCTGGTGGTGGTGTAATGGTATGGAGGATATTTTCTTGGCACACTTTGGGCCCCTTAGTACCTATTGAGGATCGTTTAAACGTCACGGCCTACCTGAGTATTGTTGCTGACCATGTCCATCCCTTTATGACCACAGTGTACCCTGTATCTTCTGATGGCTACTTCCAGCAGGATAATGAACCATGTCCCAAATTTCAAATAATCTCAAACTGGTTTCTTGAACATGACAATGAGTTCACTGCGCTCCAATGGCCTCCAGTCCCCAGATCTCAATCCAATAGAGCACCTTTGGGATGTGGAGGAGCGGGAGATTCGCATCATGGATGTGCAGCCGACAAATCTGCAGCAACTGCGTGATGCCATGTCAATATGGACCACAATCTCTGAGGACCGTTTCCAACACCTTGTTGAATCTATGCCACGAAGAATTAAGGCAGTTCTGAAGACAAAAGAGGATCCAACCCAATACTAGCACGGTGTACCTAATAAAGTGACCAGTGAGTGTATATTATTTTTTTGAGGGGAGTTCCTTTTTTAATTCTTCAAAGAAGTAAAAACTGCAAATAAATTCCTTTCAAATTCAGCTTAATTAAAAATTGAATAAATGTTGTAATGGAATTACTATCAGGTCTATTCAAAGAAAGGTGAAACTCAGGAGAATTGGCAGGAGAAGAGAACACTCTAGACCAAATAGCTGATTTGGAAAGTTAGATAAATGGGAGAATTTTCTGGTTTGGCTATTTTGACCCAGAATTTTCACTGCTCCAGTCATTCTCCTGAGTTTCACCTTTCTTTGAATAATCCTTTACATAACTACGTTTCAATTTTTGTATTTTTTGTTGTGAATTGCGCCACCTTCTGGTAGGAGAAAGAAAAGCTATGAAAAGAAAAAGAAAATAACAAAACTCTGCTCCAGGTGAGGATTGAACTCACAACCTCGGCATTGCTCACCGCATACTGCTTTATAAGTACCGCGAGCTAACCGATTGCGCCACTGGAGCACTGAATAATATGATATTTTATCCGTATTTACACAGAAATCTTTTAATATGTAGAACAGTTTTACTGCACTTTGACATCATATAAATTCACCCCAACATCTTAAAGCATCATTAACACTTTGGGGTTTGCTTTGGAGGTAAAGATTAAAAAGCCCCATTCTTTCTCCACCTCCGTCTGCATCCCCCACAAGGGGCCGTTCACCCCCCCCCCCTTTATAAATAGAAATCCTTAAATTGGTCTATCCACCCATCTGCACATCTTCTGGAGCACCTTGAAGACCACCAAAAAATAAAAAGCAAAAATTGGGAGAAGTACTTTTTTTTTTTTTCTTTTGGGGGCACACAAAATATGAAACATTTTTAAAAATAGTTTTTTTTACACAGGGCGTAACCTGACTATGTGAAACTACAAAAAACAATTAAATATTATTTTCACATTTATAAAGTTTACAGGGTAATTCAAAGAGATCCGAATTGCTTGAGAAAGATAACCGAATGCTGAAAATCAGGGTTCGGTTACCTTTCTTGGCTATTCAGCTATCCAGAGAGCAGGCAAATCGCCAAATCCTGGCGAATTGCCTGCACATACGGTGCCTGTTCGGTGCCTGTTCGAGGGCAGTGAAATCCCCATAGAAAAGCACTGCTTCGGCTATTCAGAGAACACAAACCAGCAGTGAAAGGTTCCCCTAATGCCCTGTCATTCGGTGGTTTAATTCGGCAAGTTTATTCAGGAGAATCCCATAGGCTTCAATGTTAAAAATATTCCTGTTTTAATTCAATATCTAATAAACCGTTCATTATAATATTCTGCAGTAAAGAGTCTCTTTATTTATAGATTTTTTTTAGGATCTTTTAAGCATTTTTCTGATTTTTTTTTTGTTTTTTTTAAAAAGTCGGACTTTTAAGTTTACTTATTTTTCTGTAACAGCCCTTTTTATTATCATACCCTGGACCTCCTGTGTAAATTTCAGACATTTTCGCTCAGTAGTTTCTTTGCAAACAGCGTTTCACTTTTCAAACATTCAAGCAAACTGTTTTCCTAATTTATTCACTTCACTCTGTCTGCGGTGTCGGCTTTCTCCAGAGGCTTCGCTGTGTGTGATCGGCTCCTGCTCGGTTTTTCAGTGGTATTCAGCAGGTTAATCCAGATGTTTTTGCGGGTTTTCGGTGTGCATTCTCTGGGTTTTGCGGTTCGTTTTCGTCGGGTTTGCGACAGCTTTTCCCTGCAATTCGGGGACCCTGTGGTGCTTGCTGAATACACCGCAGGGTCACCGAAATGGGATCGGCAAAAGGAACCGAATTGAAGAGAACGAAAAGTCACCGAAAGTGCGGTGACTTTTCGAATCTCTTTGAATTACCCTGTTAGTTTTGTTCCAAATTTTTTTTAAAAAAATTCTTTACTTTTGCAGAGGTCCACCACTTGTCCACCACAGGGGGAGCCTTGCTCTGTTATACAAAAAATACATAAACACTTTTTTTCTAGTTTTACTGCAAAAGGGACCTGTGTTGGGTGCTTGTAGGCACATGCCTACTTTGCCTAATGGTAAATCCAGCCCTTGTTAGCTCCCTCTGTTGATCTGTTGTTTCTTCTCCATACATTTTACATTATGGTCAGCAACCTTGCCCCCCCCCCCACGTGTTGTGGAACTACAACTCCTCACTGCTCAGGCACTCGTTAAGTTTGCAGAAACTTATGAGAAGTTCCAATATATCCAAAGTTTCATGGTTACTGATTCCTGTGTTACAGGTTTCTCTGTTTTGCCGTGTTTCCTCCAGCCCTTGTGTCCTTCATATATTTTGCTTCTATTTTCCTTCCTGTTCCTCGGAATCTAACGTACTTTTCAATAACAAATAGAAGAAAAATGGCGGCTGCAATGTGAGGGTCCAATCTATAGTCTCTTTAATGGCTTTCTAATATACACTCTATGTTTTAGCTCACATTTTGAGCCTTTTTCAAGTGTGAAATGTCTCCGAATATCAGCTGAAATTTTTTAAAAGGCTCAGAATGTGAACCACAGTGGTCAAGCTGAATGGGAAATGCTTGGGATCGCAGTTTCTCCACTAGTTTTGCAGAGGAACTGCGTTCCCATTGGTCCCACACACTATAAAGCTTGTACTCATGTCATCAATCATATCTTTCCCTGTTAAGTCACAAAAAAGATAGGATTTATGATATATTTTTGCTAAACCCCTTCCCCCTACCTTTTATACACATAAACATTTGAGTGTATATTTGTGTTTAATTCAAGGTTATGACTGTGGATTGGCGGAAGCAAATCTTGGTGAGTTCTCACACTTCTATTTTTAGGACTTGACTCCTGGTGAGCTGACATGTTGAGAAAGTCACAGAATGTGAGCAGAAATGTTTCGTATTTACTGAAGCCATTAAATCCACAATAAAGTAGACCCTCACATTGGTATTGGAAATAGACAGGAAACGTCGCACAAAGCCTCAATCAGACAATGGTACAGTGTTGCACAAACTATACTGCTATAGTAAAGTTGTAATGTTCACTACTCACACTTTATGAGAGTTGCTAGCTCTCATATGAAGACCTCACAGGTGTTCAGGGCCAACCTGTTCGCCTCATACTCCCACACGCAGACCAAATAGAATTGAATCTCCAGCAGAATCTTAACAATGTAGCAGCGTATGTAAACCTCAGTGCAGGAAGAAAGGTAACATAAAGGCCAGATATGCTGGAAAAATATTTATTAAAACAAAAAATAAAGATAAAATATACAAGCAAACAGTAAACAGCCAAACACGTTTCTCGCCTCAGGGTTGTTTCTCACCTCAAGGGCGCTTCATCAGTGGCAAGGGACACTCGCCCCTGAGGCGAAAAACGTGTTTGGCTGTTTACTGTTTGCTTGTATATTTTATTTTTATTTTTTGTTTTAATAAATATTTTTCCAGCATATCTGGCCTTTATGTTACCTTTCTTCCTGCACTGAGGTTTACATACGCTGCTACCCTGGAAAGATTCTGCTGGAGATTCAATTCTAATTGGTCTGCATGCGGGGAGTATGAGGCGAACAGGTTGGCCCTGAACACCTGTGAGGTCTTCATATGAGAGCTAGCAGCTCTCATAAAGTGTGAGTAGTGAACATTACAACTTTACTATAGCAGTATAGTTTGTGCAATACTGTGCCATTGTCTGTATTTTTTTGTATTTTGAGGTCATCCTATTATGAAGATTTTGATTTGATTTGGTCCACGTCTAATCCTCCTTAAGGGACCTACCATTGCTTGTGAGCATTTTCCATATTTACCACATCACTTATACACTGCATGCATTTAAGTTGAAGCGCTGTCCCCATTTTTTTACTTCACATTTTGCAATTTGTTCTGGTGACGGAAGCACCACAGTGTGGGAATATAGCGAATCCTTAAAGGTGTATATCTAGCATCACAGAGTATAACCACTCTTTTTTAAAGCCTCAATCAGCCACAGCAATACATGAACCTCAGCAATAGACATGTGCACAGCACAAAATTTCGTTTTGAACTAATGGATTAGTCCTAAAATGCAATTTATTTAGTTGCTAAAGAAATTCGTTTTCAGTTCTTTAGTATGAAAACTAATTTCATTCATCTGAAAACCAGTGGATACAATTACTATTGTAGTGGGTCCTCAGAGGGCTGAGATCGCTGCTTGTTACAGCATCTCTCACTCTCAGCACAATGTGTCAGGCAAAGCTGTTACAGTAACTGACTGCCACTCATCAGAGCGCTCAGAGTTTCAGTAAAACTAGTAAATAATATTTTTATATATAAGAGGTTAGAACAATATTATTTCCTTGTTTTACTGAAACTCTGAGCGCTGTTACAGTCAGTTACTGTAACAGCTGAGCCTGATACATTGTACTGAGAGATAATATAACAAGCAGCCGATCTCAACGCTCACAGCCACTGGATTTAAAGGGCTAAAAAAAAAGGTTCCTCTCTGTATAATGTATAGAACATCCTCCTGCATTAATTAATGACCCTCTCTGTATAGAACATCCTACTGAATTGGCATGTGGAGGGTGCAGAACGTCGGAAATGCAATGCTTATCCAGCACAGGAGAGGGAACTTTTACTTAAACTTTGTATCTCTGGGGGGGTACAGACATGAATATAAAAGCAGGGGAGAGGGAAAATATTAACGTAAATTGGTCTGAAAGCTCAGAGAAGAGATGACTGGTGCAAACTTATTTTTATAATAAAATAAAACACTTTAAATCCAAGGAAAACATTCAAATAAATCACACTGAAGGCTCATAATGACAGAGTAACTGTGAGAGCTGGATACTAAATGTATCAGATGTAGAAAACCCTTTATAACAAGCAGCAATGGGAGAGGAGAGGTACTTTATATAAATCGTGTATTATAGATGAGGAAAGGGGGATAATGCTCCAGGATAATATAAAATGTATCAGACCTAAACCCCTATTATGCAGAGCAGGAGGGGAGATAACACACGTTTTATAAAGTCTCTCTCTTCTCCCAGCGGTGCTTGTTATAAAGGGGTTTTTACTATCCAGCCCTCCTCTGTCATTAGCTTTCAGTGTGATTTATTTGAATGTTTTCCTTCTCCAGCTGCTTTTATCATCCTGTCTGCCTCATAGACATACAAGGGTTAAGTAAAGGTTTCCTCTCCTGTGCTGGCTGTCTGTTCTGCAAGTGAGTATTCTGGAGCTCTATCACTGTCAGATTTTCGGGTAGGGGTCGGGAAGGATTACGCATACAAACCTTTTCTGTAGCTTTGCGATGTTGCGCTCTTCATTGCTGGTCTCCTTCACTCATCAATGTAATATCACAAAAAGGACTGAAACTAAAATGTAGTGCATTTTATTTTAGTGTCTTTCGTTTTTTGTACTGAGCAGTTTTGTATCTCTTGAGTCAAGTGAAAACTAAATTATCCCAAAATTCGGACTAAATCGTTTTAGTACTAAAACAAATGCACATGTCTACTCATCAATATGTGAGTAAACTGGAGCCACGATGAGCCAACCTTGAGATGTAGTCTGATAGGAAAGGAGAAGGGTCCAAGCACACCAAGCTCCATCAAATGTTAAAAAACATTTGATGGAGCATCCAGGCAATGTTTTGGCTGTAACCCAGTCTTTGTCAAGCCTGGGTGCGGTGACTTGAGATCTGTTGTTTTGGTAAAATCGTACTGTGTAGACATGTGCATTTCATTTTGTTCCGAATCCAAATTTGGACGAAAATAACCATTTTCGTATTTCGGAAGCACTTCTGAAATATGAAAAATTAGCAGTCAGAATTAAACAAATCGTCCGAAAATACGGATCGCGGCAGCATAACAAAACAAAGGAGCGAAATAACGGAATGAAAAATTATCCAAAAATAATCTGAAATGATAAAAAAACAGAACAAAAATGACCCAAAACAAAAAAAATGGAACGAAATGATTTGAAACAAATTAAACCAGCAATTTTTATTTTTTTACATTCAAACCTATAGGATTCGCCTGATTAAACCTGTTAAACGAACCACTGAAAATCAGGGTTAGAAATTACAGTTAGGATTAGACGCTAGGGTTAGAAATTCTGATCCTAATTTCTAGCCATGATTTTCGTTTGGTTCATTCGACAGATTTAATCAGGCGACTCCTATGGGTTTCAATTGAAAAAAGAATCCCCGCTTTTATCAAATATTTATTCAACCGTTTATTCTTTTCACTTCCAGCAAAAATTCTTTATTTTTTAGGAATTTCTTTAGGCATTTTTCACGATTTTTTTTTGTTAAATTTTATGTTTCCTAATTTATTTTAAGGCAACAAGGATTTTTTCCCCTGGGTTTCAATGTAAAAAATATTCCCCCTTTTATTAAATATTTATTCAACCATTTATTTTTTTAATTTGCAGCAAAAAGTCTCTTTATTTATTTTTTAGGATTTTTTGGTTAAATTTTATGTTTCCCAATATATTTTAAAGCAACAAGGCTTTTTTTCTTTGCTGAATGCAGCTGTATTATTTTCTTTCAGTCCGGCTGCGTTCAGCAATGCTTACTATCAGGGTTATTCAGAGGGCGTGAAAAGCAGGAGAATGACCGGAGAATGAAAAATTCTAGGTCAAAATAGCCGATTTGGAAAGTGAGATGAAAGGGAGAATTTTTCTGGTTTGGCTATTTTGACCTAGAATTAGTCATTCTCCAGCCATTCTCCTGCTTTTCACGCTCTCTGAATAACCCTGTACGTTTCAGCACCATAGATAGAACCTTGGCCCTGCGGACTGCTGTCCTTGATGCTGATTCAGAACCAGACTAAGGCTAGGGTCAGACTAACGCATTTTTCGCGTTGTCTGTGAAAAAGTGCGTTCGAACGAATGGACGCATTTTTTCACGGAATACGCGATAGCGGTCATACGATGCGCATTTTCGTCCGTGATTTTGTACGGATCATCAATAAAACCCTTTTTGTGTCTGGACGTTATGTTGGCCGGACATTAGCAGCGTCTGACGTCTCCCAATCACGCACACACGCCTCTAGCGGACGCAGCGCACTCTCTATGTCCGTACTAGAGGTTTGACGTTCTAGAAAAAATGCGTTCCTTTGCCACTTGCATTGCGCGGATGAACTTTCGTGCGGCCGTACTTCGTGTGTTCCCCGGCATTGGACGTCATTTGCTGCTAGCACGGCCGTGATTTCGTGCGTCTAAACGCACGTTAAAACTGCTTTCGTCTGACCCTAGCCTGAAAGTCCACAAAATAGAAACAGGAGATAAAAACCTAACTTTATTTTTCCTTTTTACATGCAATTACTGCAAACTAAGAAAATAAAAACAGCATGTGTGGGTTTGTTTGTAATGCACAAGTAATCTAGTTGCAGCTTATGTAAGTGGTGGTGTCCCTTTAAGTGAAAATTGCTAATAGATGTAAAACTTTCTGCTTAATTATGCAATGAATATATCTTATTATAGATTGAATAATTCTTTTCACACCAAATGCCGGAAAGGAAGAGAAACTTTTAAAATTTAAGAAAAAAGTCTGCTCCAGGTGAGGATCGAACTCACAACCTCGGCATTGCTCACTGCATACTGCTTTATAAGTACCGCGCGCTAACCGATTGCGCCACTGGAGCTTGGAGACAGCACCTGATTTGTCCAAATTTTACCTAAAAAACAATGTTGTGTTTGAATCATTTATTTTACCACTATTTTCATCACAAACAGAAATTTACTTGATTTTGCATTGTAATAAATTGAAAAACAATATCGTATCAAAAGCCCAGATTCACACCTTTTTAACCCTTTCACTGCTGAGGCATTTCACCGCTGTGTGCTGAGCTAATTTTTACCGCTTTCGCTCATCATGTTTAAACGCGATTTGAAGTCACATTTTTTATACGTCCCAGACATATAATATATCGTTCTTTTCGGCAGATTCATAATATATCATTATTATATGTATACGTCATGTCCTGCCTGAATATTATAACAAGAAATGCAATAAAATTAAATTTTTAATCATCTGCAGCGTGTAAAGTGTTTTTTTTTCACCTTTTATCACATGAACATTTGTGGTTATATTTACTATGGGTTGCGCTTGTACAAAAATTAGAAATGGGGACTTATTAAATTTTTTGGGGGGAATTACGTGATTTTTAGCAAACACACCCCATAGAAAAAAATCATTAGTGCAGCATCATTCTTCACATTATAATTGAAATGTGAACAATATCTCCTTGGGATTCCCCGGCTATCTGACATCATCACGCTATGCATGAGGACGTCAGGCAGCGAGGGGGGACCTGGGGGTGGAGCCACCATCCAAGATGGCAGCCCCCACCGGAGCTAGGCCGCACTTTGTCGCCGAAGTGCGACCCGGTTCCTAAGGGGTTAAAGCCAGGCACCGCTTAAAAGGGGAGACTCTCCCCTTTTAAGCGGTGCCTGGCTTTTCTTTGTGGGATCTCCCGATTGGGAGGGAGAGGGATCCGAACGGATCCCCCCCTTCCTTCCAGGCGATCTCCCGGCATTGCCGGGGGGGTCGCCTGGAAATGACGTCATCGCGCATGGCGCAATGACGTCATTGACGTCGGGTGGGTCTTAACTTCAGCGTCTGAGGACGCTGAAGTCAGACCGCCGCGGGACCCCAGACAGAGAGGTGAATATCTCCGCCGGGGGTCCCGCAAAGCTGATGACGTGTGGGACACGTCCTCAGCATACAGCGGGAGTAACTGAGGACATGTCCCACACGTCGTCAGCAGTGAAGGGGTTAATGCAAGATTGGTGTACCCCCTGTGGTAAAACCAAATCCTTTATTTTATCTCTCTCCAATCACCTTGGAGAGAGATAAATCAAGCTGCAAATAGCAGCCACAAAACTCAAGCCACAAACATTCTAACACTTTGTTGCTGCATTACAACGGTCTGTAAGAGAGCAGAATAAAGGGAGATGCTTTGGGGTCACTCTCTGCTGTACAGGGATAAGATTAAGGGGTTTTAAATTTTTTGTACGGTACAGATACAAAGTGTGGCTGTAATTGCCAGACACAGCATAATGTCACACTCGGATATTATTTTTAGATTCTATTGATAATATTTGGAAGCTGCGTTGCTAACAATCTCATTTTATTCACTACAAATCCCCACAGGCAGGAGATCTGACCCCTTTTATTATTTATCTTTATCATATTTACTGTATTTGACATAAAGGCCATCTCTGCCTTTATTCTGATAATGCAGACCCCGTGTGATATTGTGCGAGATAAGGGACGCCATCTAGAGTTTAGAATCTTTCATTCCAGCAATATTTTGGTAAAGTATGAATCAATAAATGGAAAATTAGCAATGAGCAAATTTACACAAACAAATTTACCCTTCCAAACCGTGCCTGCTTTTAACTCCTTGGGTGCCGGATCACGATTCGGAACCGAAAAGCCCCGAATCGTGAACCTCTCCTGGAGCTGGTCGACATCTTGGATGTCGGCCAAGCTTCCCGGAATGCCCCCTGATGACTGGCGTCATCGTGCATAGCACGATGACGCCAGTCCTGGAGTTAACCCCTAACTGCCACCAATGGTGGAGATAGGGGGTTCATTGGAACCCCTATCTCCCAATCCGTGGCAGCTAGGGGTTAATGTTTGGTACTGTTGGATCGGCCAGAGCATGGCCTTTCCAACGATACCAAACATGACCATGTAAAAAGTTTTTTAAAAAAATTAAAAATAAAAATATTTTTTTTAAAAAAAATTATAAAAAAAAAGGTTTTTTTTGTTTTTTTGGTTTGTTAATGCAACAATATTGTTCCCAATGCCTCAGCAGCGAAAGGGTTAAGGGGTTAAAATGCACAGGGACTGGATACTATCCTGTTAGATGAGGGAATGTATTATATGTATAAAGCAAGGTATATATGACAATGGATAGTCAGAGACTCTAGGGACTCAGCTTGTACGCTTTATGATAGACATTTTCACGTTGTGTTGTGAATTCAGAATCATACAGTGTTCATACATGGGCAGGAGCCACAACCAGTCTGCAGGCAATGTATCAAATTCATGACACCAGACTAATTAGAAGCAGATGTTATTTCTAAACACTAATTAACACCTTTTGTTTACTCCGTTTGAGGGGCCCTACTGTAAGCACAGTGTTACGTCCTCAGCCCCCGCTGTGCCCCCTGGGGGGTCTGGACAAGAAGGGGGGTCGATGACTGGTCGGGTGCCAGCACTTACTGCTGGCAGATCGGCATATCAGGGCAAAACAGGGCTATAGGAATTACCTCCTTGCCCTGTTGTGGAGTTATTCACACACGCTATGTCCTAATAATATATTTGACTTTACCGTTAACGACCCTGCTTTGTATGCAATCCCTTCTCCTGTTATTGACCCGGCTTGGCTTTAACCCCTTAACGCCGCGGGACGTACAGTTACGTCCTGCATTAGGTGGGCTTTAACGCCGCAGGACGTAACTGTAGGTCCCCGGCGTCTGCAGCCCCCCGGCGGCAGATACTCACCTGCTCCGGCGGCTGCCGCGCTGCTCTGACTCCCACGGAGTCAGACCAGCACTTTTGGTGCCTCCCGGCGCACTGACGTCATCACGCCGGACGCGATGACGTCAGTTTCAGGTGTCCCCTCCCAGCCGGAGCAGGGGAAGCGCCTGGAGGGGAGGGGGGATTCTTTGGATCCCTCTATCTCCCCATTGCCGGGGGCTACCAGCTAATGCCAGGCATCCCTGGAAAGGGCACAGCCTGGCCTTTCCAGGGATGTATGGCATTAACCCCTTGATGGCAAGGCTGTGACCCAGCACCAATCGGTGCCAGGTCACAGCCTTTTTCCGGTGGGGGCCGCCATCTTGGATGGCAGCCCCACCTCCGGGACTCCCCACGTCCACTGACGTCATCGGGCATGGCCCGATGACGTCAGTTAACCAGGGAACCCCTAGCTGCCAAGGGATTTCCTAAGGAAATCCCATGGTGGAGATAGGGGGTTCTTTGAACCCCTTTATCTCATGATCGGTGACAGCTAGGGGGTCATGTAGGATATCATTTGAAAGGCCTGATCATGGCCTTTAGAATGATATCAAACATGACCATATTACTTGTAAAATAAAAGTGCAAAAAAAATAAAAATAAAATAATAAAAATAATAATTAATTAAAAATAAAAACGTGCTTTTTTAATTTTTTTTAATGCAGCACTATTGTTCACATTTCAATTATAATGTGAACAATGATTCTTCACTAATGATTTTTTTTTGGGGGGTTTATCTAAAATCACGTAATTTCTCCCCAAAAAAAAAAGTTAACATTTTTTTAACAAGTCTACCCCATAGAATATATCCGCAAAGTCTCGGGTAATAAAATGCAAAAAAAAACCACTTTACACACTGTGGATGATTGAAATTTTAATGAAAATTAAAAAAAATTTAACAATTTTGTTATAGCATTTTCGCAGGGCATGACGTATACATATAATAATGATATATTATTAATCTGTCAAGTCTGCCGGAAAGAACGATATATAATTTGTCTGGGTGGTACAATAATACGTGACTTAAAACCGTGTTTAAAACCGTCAAAATGAGCTCAGCAAATTTCTACTTCGAAACAGCGCCGAACTTGTAAAATTACTCCCGTCCTTAAGGGGTTAAACTACTCTCTCTCTATTGTGTTTTTTACGTTGTATTATTTGTTTTAGTGATTTATCTTCCTGCTTGTTGCTGGATTGATCAGTTTTGGGTTCTATCCCCTCACGTTTAGGGATATTGTTTGCAACCCTTCGGGGTCCCTTTATACAGGTTCCTACTTAGGTTTATGGTTTTGCTAAGACCACGATTACATACTATCGTTTATTTCTGATTTTATGTTATTTCTGCATTTGACTGCCCTGCACCTTGAATACTTCATGGACTGTCATTCCACATTTGCTATTTCTGAGCGTGTCCTAGGTAACCTGTTGGTCTTGAAACCTTCAGAGCCTAGAGGCAATTCAGTTAGTCCTTGTGTCTCCTTGTTACAAAAGGTTTATAATTTACGGACTGTATTATTCAAGCAGATACTTCTGCCCTCCAGGATCCCAACTTCGCTACTCCTGGGTAAGCGATACAGCTACCATTACACACAGGTCATTTAGAGGTGAGAATATATCTAATAAACCGTTGCTTATAATATTCTGCAGTAAAGAGTCGCTTCATTTCTAGATTTTTTTTAAGCATTTTTTATACTTTTTTCAAAAAAAAAATTTAACTCGACCTGTAACACGCCAAAAAGTTCGAGGTTCGCGAACTTTCGAACTGCCAATGTTTGAGTCGAACTCCGTACTGATCGAACCGAACAGCTCATCCCTATTCGTCAGTATTTGGTGAATTGACCGCTTAGTGAATTGACAAGTTGGTCTGCAATTGCAATTCGGGGCCAAGTCGGAGGTTAGTGAATACCCTCTTTGGTTTTCTTTCTATCAAATTTTCTTGTTTACTATTTCCAGGTATCTAGTGACAGTGTTCACATATTATATATTTGGATCTAGCACCACGAAACGGCTGATCTTTCCTCCAAAAGATTTATCTAGATCAGTGGTTCCCAACCTTTTTTCATCCGAGTACCCCATGGTGGCCCATTTCTATAAATTGTACCCCTCATGTTAAAAAGTCTTTCTAATTAATCTAATTTACTTTTTTATGTTTCGCTTTCATCCATCTGTCCTGCAACCATCTCTCCTTTTTCTCTGCCTTATTTACTCTGGTCTCACACCTTCTATCCTGCTGTTCCTCTTCTCCCAATCTCCCTCCCTTTAGTTTCTCCTTATCTACCCACTACTTCTTATCTTCTCCCCTGCATCTCCCTATTTTCTCTCCACCATTTCCTTGTCTCCCCACTAGCCTTTCCTTATCACCATTCCGCAGCTTCTTCTTGTCTCTTCCATAGCTTCTCATTATCTCCACCCCAGTTTCACTCTTTCCAGCACCTCTACATCTCCATCCGATGTTGTCTTATTCCCACCCCTGCACCTCTGCTTCTCCTTATCTGCTCCCCAGCTTCTCATTATCTCTTCCCATCAACTCACACTTATTAAATATATTTTAACAAAAACATAAAACAAATAGGACTATATACATATATCACATAAGTGCACTTAACAACTCCCTTAGGTATGAATGAAATCTAAATAAAATGGTGAGGAAATGAAAAAAAAAAATTACGCTCATACACGGCACACATTACTGTGAGTTTTATTGCTCTGGAGTTCTGTGATACGCTCGTACACATTGCGCATTACTGTATCACAGAACTTCACAGCAAAAACTCACAGTAATGTGCACTGTGTATGTGTATCACAGAGCAAATTACTGGGAATTTTATTGCTGCGGTGCGCTGTGTATGAGCATTTCAGAGCTCCACAGCAATGAAACTCACAGTAATGTGCAGTGTGTATGAGCATATCACAGAGCTCCACAGTAATGTGTGGTGTGTATAAGCATATCACAGAGCACATTGCCATAAGTTTTATTGCCGTGCTGCGCTGTGTATGAGCATTTCACAGAGCTGCACAGCAATAAAAGTCTCATGGTAAAGGCAGTTATGAACGCACACAGATTCCACAGCAATAAAATTCTCATATAAAGGCAGTTATGAGCGGACACAGAATCCACAGCAATAAAACTCTCATAGTAAAGGCAGTGAGTATGAGTGCATAAATATTCATAAATATATAATAATATAGATATATAAATGGGTATATGTGGGTGTCGATATGGCGGTCAGTGATGCCAGTCTCCTGTGGCTACCCTCTCCCGCGGGCATGTCCCCCTGACAGCTGTTAAGCCGTCCTCCAGTACGTGGGAAGCTGGCACCTGCCGGTGAGGGCACACTGGGTGGCACATGTAATGTATGGGCCTGGTGCAGGGAGAGGTGCAGTGTGCAGGGCCCTGACACCCAGAGCACCACCTGTCCTGACAGGTGTCTAACATTCTTCCTGTCTGCCCAGGCACCTCTCCCTGTGTCAGGCCCATACATTACCTGTGTGCATGGCAGCTCTGGGAGTATACTGTATGCATGGCAGTTCAGGAGGTACGGTGTGCAGGGCCCTGACACGCAGAGTGCCACCTGTACTGTCATAGGAGCCCAGCATCCTTCCTGTCCACCCAGGCAGCACTCCCTGCACCAGGCCCATACATTACCTGTGTGCATGGCAATTCAGGGGGTACAGTGTATTATTATTTTTAATTTGTTATTTACTTGTAACATGGTCATGTTTGGTATCATTGGAAAGGCCATGCTCTAGCTGCCACCGATCAGAAGATAGGGGGATCTGAAGGACCCCCTATCTCCACCATAGGGAAACCCCTTGGCAACTGGTGGTTAATTCTCCAACTGACCGTGGAGTCAATGAACAAGGAGTGGCTCCGAAGGCTTGGCTGACATCCAGGATGTCAGCCACCTCTGGGAGAGGTCCGTGATCTGGTGCCGAATGGCACTGGATTGCGGACCGGCACCTCAGGGTTTAAAGAGAGGCAGCACTAGAAAGGTCACACTGTGACCTTTCCAGCGATGCCTCTCTTTTACTAATATCTCCTTCTGAACGGGAGGGAGAGGGGTCCAAAGGACCCTCCCTCCTTTCAGGTGCTTTACCAGGGGAACGGCTGAAACTGACATCATTGTGCCCTTCGTGATGACGTCAGTGCGCCGGAAGGGGGTACAAAGCAGGGTTTGACTTCAAGGAAGTCAGATCACAGCAGGACTCCGGAGGGAAAGTTGAGTATTATGCCATGTGGGGAACGTCCTCCGCTAATAGCAATTCACGGACCCTGTGGTGCTTTCTGAATACACTGCTGAGATGGGATCGCCAAATCGAATTGAAGAGAACGAAATGTCACCGAACGTGCGGTGACTTTTCGATTCTCTTTGAATAACCCTGTATGTGTCACACAAAGAACACTTTTGTCGTACTAAGGCTAGGGTTAGACTAACGCATGTTTCGCGTTGTCTGTGAAAAAGTGCGTTCGAACGAATGGACGCATTTTTTTCACGGAATACGCGATAGCGGTCATACGATGCGCATTTTCGTCTGTGATTTTGTACGGTTATCAATAAAACACTTTTTGCGTCTGGACGTGATGTTGGCCGGACATTAGGAGCGTCTGACGTCTCCTAATCACGCACACACGCCGCTAGCAGATGCAGCGCACTCTGTACGTCAGTACTAGCGGTTTGACGTTCTCAAAAAAATGCGTTCATTTGCCACTTGCATTGCGCGGCCGCACTTTTGTGCGGCCGTTCTTCGTATGCTGCTCGCCATTGGACGTAATTTGCTGCTAGCACAGCCATGATTTAGTGCAGCTAAACGCACGTTAATACTGCGTTAGTCTGACCCTAGCCTAACACAGGTTTGGTTTTCAAAAATGGTGGGTGCCATCACAATTCATTTTAAACCCATGATCAGCATTAAAACTGGTCTCGAAAATTATGTTTGTTTTTCTGACAAAGAAAACCACCAAAAAATGAAATGTCCTTATTGTGTGTATTTTATGTTGCTGATATCTTACATGCGCTTTGTTTTAGGGTCGGGTCAGATGAACGTAGTTTTCACGTCCGTGATTGCGCCCAAAATTACGTTCGTGATAGCATGACAGAAAGCCCATTGGAGCCCGACACACAAAGTACGTCCGCACTGAACTGCGGACGCACAACGGCCGCAGCCCACGGACGCAAGGCAGGCAAGAACATACAACCTCTAGAACGGCTGTACAGAGTGCGCTGCGTCCGCCTAGCGGCCTGTGTGCGTGAGGAGGAGACGTCAGACGCACCTGTTTTGTGGCCTACACATAACGTCCAGACTGCAGAAACTTCCGGGGTGGCTGGAGTGTGTTGTGGACGCTGGGGAGTGTGTTGTGGACGCTGGGGAGTATGTTGTGGATGCAGGGGAGTGATTTGTGGACGCGGCAGGTGACATGGACGTGGAGTGAATCATCACCGAAGTGGGGGAGCACCCTGAATTGTGGGACACTGCCAGCGAACATTATAAGGACAAGACCCGTAAGACAGACGCATGGGCAGCAGTGGCGAGAGCAGTGTACCCTGCATATGACACATGGTCTGATCATGAACAGAAAGTGCAGAGTCAGTATATGATTATTTAATTCATAATCAAAAGCATATTGAATAGAAAATAAATGTAACTGACAAATGGATTTATGAACGTCACATGTCAAATGCTCCCCATCTGCCAGGGCACCTCACCAGCTTCGCTAGTGAAATAGGTTGCCAGGGCATTGCGATACCTGTTACTGTGTCGATTCACAGGCATGACATCATCATTAATGAATTCCTCCATACCAATAACAGACAACGAGTCATCCAAGTTAAAACCATCCCTCCCACGAACAAAATTATGCAACACACAGCAGCATTTCACTATATCTACACAAAAATCTATTTGCACATCTAGCGGCCTATGAAATATCCTCCACTTGTTGCTCAGTATGCCAAAGCTACACTCAACATACCGTCTTGTAGGGATGTGCGTTTCGGGTTTTGGAATTTCGGAATTTTCACGAAATTTCCCGATTCGTGTTTTCGGATGCGGACGAATTTCTGAAAAATTTTAGATCCGAAAATTTCAGATCCGAAATGTTTTCCGAGCCGAAACGAAATATTTTCGGATTTTTCGAATGGACTTGAAATGTGTCAAACGAGGAGAACAGATGTTCCGAAAAACGAAAATTTTCCGAAAAACGAAAATTTTGTAAAAACGAAAATTTTCTGAAAAACGAAAAGTTTTCGAAAAAACAAAAAGTCGATACAAAAAACGGGCAAAATGACACGAAAAATACGAAAAATGGGCGATATTCCAAAAAATGTGCAATTCCGAAAAACGAAAATTTCCGAAATTACGAAAAGTCGATACAAAAACCGAGCACAGTGACACGAAAATACGAAAAATGGTCGATATTCCGAAAAAAAAATGTACCCAAAAAACGGGCCGAACCGAATCGAATCGAAACCGAAATCGGTCGAAACGAGCCGAATCGAAAAGTTTAAAAATCCGAAAAATCGAACCGAATCGAACCGAAAAAAAATCGGTGCACAAGCCTACCGTCTTGCCCGCGACAGCCTGTAATTAAACACCCGCTTCTTCACAGTCAGGTGTGTCCCTGAGTATGGTCGCAGGAGATGTATGGACAGGCTGAATGCCTCATCCCCCACCAAGGCATAGGGGACTGCCACGTCAGTGCCAGGCAAAGGTGTGGGTCTGGGGATGTTCAGGGTCCCACTCTCTACTCCATTCCACAGTGTGGAGTTCATGAACAGTATGGAGTCAGATTCCCTCCCGTATGACCCCACATCCACACGGACAAAATAATAGTTGTCATCTGCGACTGCCATTAGGCCAATTGAAAAAATTTTTTTATAATTGTGATACAGTGAGCCACTCTGCAGTGGCTTCACTATGCGGACATGTTTCCCATCCACGGCTCCCAGGCAGTTTGGGAAGTTCGCTCTGTCCAGGAATCCCTCAGCAATTCGTGCCCATGACTCGTCTGTGGGTGTTGGCATACATTCCTCCCTCATCGTGTCCCATATTGTCTGGCACACCTTGCGAACGATCTCACCCGCTGTAGATCTGCCAACACGGAAATTATAATGCAGGTCCTTCAGACTGCATCCACTGGCAAGATACCTATGGAAAAACCAAAATGTGTGTTATGATCACATTGCATGAACCGCACCTAATATAATTCTTCTGTTTTGCAGCGCGTGAGGTCATCGTGAAATGGAGGACGGTCAGGGATAATTATACGCGGGTCCTCAAAAAATATGCAGAATTGGCACGCTCTGGATCTGCGGCAAGGAGGGGCCGCAGTTATGTATATGCCGAGCAGCTCTCATTCCTGCGACGGACCCTCGAACCACGACCTATGGCAAGCAGCATCGATGTCCCGTCAACATCCGGGGCACAGCGAGACGTCATGCCATGTGGTTCAGCCACCTGCTCTGAAGATGTGGAACAGGGTGGAGGCGAATCGCATTTGGAGGAGGAGGAGACCGCTGCACAGGAGCCAGATACTGCGAGATCGGACCCCACCAGACCGGCGCCCAAGAGAAGGCCACCGGGTACAGAGTTCGAGCATGCCATGGTGACATTTATGGATGCTCACCAACCAGCACCACCACCACCACCTCCACAATGCCGCCTCTGGGATGATGATGACATGACCTTCCACCATTCGTGTCTGCCCATGTTGCACCAGATGAGCCTGGCTCAGAAGATGGGGTACCGCCGGCGAACATTGGACACCATCGACGACATTTTGTGCCGCCCACCAGTACCACCTGTGCCTCGCAATGGTGTGGCCCACACACAATATGCCGGTGGTTATTACCGGCAGCCACAGCCACGACATCAACCCATATCCCCCAGTGCAAGGTCACAACCACCCCCTGGGTCAGAGTACTACCAAGGTCACATGCCCGGTCCTTATGACCAAGATCCTCAATATGAGGATTTGTAGCTTTCTGTCCTTGTCATACCAGTTTCTTCTATGCGTTGGAAACATATGTTTTCCCTGTATTTGCCACATGTTTGTGGCCTCTGTCATTTTCCTTTTATAAATTTTATGTTCATGAACATATGGTGTGTATTCATTCTTTGTTTTGGAATTTACATTATTGTGCATGAAACACAGATTTTTATGTCATTGTTGGCGGTGTCATGCATTATTGAGTACGTGTGATGATATGCGATGCGCATGTGTGTATGCATGTGCGAGTGGGCATATCACTACACACGGACAATGTGGGCTCTGAACACCGAGCACATGTCTGCTGACTGGCAGGGAAGTCGTGAATGCTGGTGTTTGATGGTACTTACCGCAACGTGATGACCAGCATCTCCTCTGGTGGTATGGCGTCCCTCGTGTTTGTGTCCCTCTTCATCAATGGCTCACGTACCTTCGACAACAGTTCGTCGAAGGAGGGGATGGACATCCGCAGGTAGTTGAAGAACTTTGCCGGGTCCCTCTCTCGCAGTGGCCTGTACAGCGTCACGAAGTGGCCATGCATGTATCTAGCAGCGTTGATGGGATGAACCCATGAACGCCGTTGTCGCTTGTTCCTGAGGTACAGGTAGCCCGTAGCGGTGAACACAAATACTTGAACTGCATCCATCTTGGGGAAACCCACCATCCACAATATGGCTTCTTTATACCCTTATACCCTTTTTCCCTCGTTTTCTTCAATCTGCAATTAATTTGGTTACTCATATTACACTTTTTCATATTGATCCGTGAAGAATCACGGACGTGATCACAGACTGTGTGGCCACTACTGCGTCTTCCGTAATAACGTACGTCCGTCCTGCACGGACGCACAGTCCGTACAAAATGCGCTCATCTGACCCTAGCCTTACTCTTGTATGTTTAGTTAAGTATTTTAAGGGCCAGGATCGCTGGCCTTCCACCAGTCCGATCAACAAGCTGAGTTCAGATTTACATTGATGGAATTTTGGTCCAGTCGGCCCATAACCCTAGCCCAACCAGTAGAAGGAAAGGATAAACCCACTCTTTTCTGTATTTTTTCATAGATTACACTTTTTCATCTAAAATTCCCCAAAAGGTTGCTGATAAACTCTTACTGTTGGTGTGAGTCTAGTTTCAGCATCCACTTAATTAATGTGACACTCTACTCATCATTAGGGATGAGCTGTTCGGGTTCGGACGGTTCGGAGTTCGACCCGAACTTTGGCAGTTCGAAAGTTCGCGAATTTCGAACTTTTTGGGCGTGTTCGGTTCGAAAACATTTTTTTTTGAAAAGTATAGAAAATGCTTAAAAAAATACTAAAAAATCTAGAAATAAAGAGACTCTTTACTGCAGAATATTATAAGCAATGGTTTATTAGATATTGAATTAAAAACTAATGTGTACGTGGAAAGATTATCAACTCTAAATGACCTCTGTTCACAAACGGGCATAACACCAGGTGTTTTCAGTCTGGTAATCAATTTGATACATTGTACAATATAGTGAGGGGGTGGGGTGGTGTCTGTTTCTGAGATTTGAGAATTAATTTCCCTCCTAAAACATACTAATATGCTGCATTTAACCCTTTCGCTGCTGAGACTTTTCACACCTCTGTGCTGAAGTCATTTTTACTGCTTTCGCTCATCATGTTTAACCGTGTTTTGTAGCCATATTTTGATATATGACCCAGACATATTATATATCGTTCTTTCCGGCAGACTTGGCAGATTCATAATATGTCATTATTATATGTATATGTTATGTCATGTCTGCATATTATAACAAAAAATGCAATAAAATTAGAATTTTCAATAATTTATTATGTGTAAAGTGTTTTTTTTTCACATTTTAACATGCGATCGTTTGCGGTTATATTTTGTATGGGGTGCGCTTGTTAAAAAAATTAGAAATGGGGTCTCATTACATTTTTTTTTTTTTTGGTGAAAATTTTGCTTTTTTTAACAAACGCACCGCATACAAAAATCGTTAGTGCAGCATTATTGTTCACATTATAATTGAAATGGGAACAATATTGCTGCATTAACAAAACAAAAACAAACAAAAAAACTTTTTTTTAAAAAAAAAACATTTTTCATGCTCATGTTTAGTATCCTTGGAAAGGCCATGCTCTGGCCGATACAATGATATCAAACATTAACCCCTAGCTGCCACGGATTGGGAGATAGGGGGTTCCAATGAACCCCCTATCTCCACCATTGGTGGCAGCTAGGGGTTAACTCCAGGACTGGCGTCATCGTGCTATGCATGATGACGCCAGTCCTCAGGGGGAGTTCCTGGAGGCTTGGCCGACATCCAAGATGTCGGCCAGCTCCAGGAGAGGATCACGATCTGGCGCTTTTCAGCAGCGATTCGTGATCTGGCTCCCCAGGGGTTAATCACAGCCACTGTTTGGAAGGGCAGGTTGTGCCCTTCCAAACGGTGCCTGGATTAACCCTCTGCCCCCTGGCGATCGGGAGGGAGAGAGGTCCGATGGCGCTTAGATGTCATTGCGGCGGCACGACGACATCTAATTCAGGCGCCCCCCCCAAATGTGCGGAGGAAGCGCCTGAAAGGAAGAGGGGTTCGGACCTTACCCCTCTCCCTTTCAGGCGCTTCCTCCGCACATTTGGGGGGGGCGCCTGAATTAGATGTCGTCGCGCCGCCGCAATGACATCTAATTGCTCCGCCGGGGTCCCGGAGTGCTGGGCTGACATCCAAGATGTCAGCCCGCACCGGGGGGCGCAGCAATCTGCCGGAATCCGGCGGATTGCTGCCTCCTGTGCATGGACGCGCTCAGCGCGTCCATAGCACAGGAGAACCACTTGGCTGAACGCGTTGAGCGCGTCCATAGCAGCCAAGTGGTTAACTGGTGTTTGAAAAAAATCTAAAGCAATGTTATTTTTCACCTCGGGATTAAACATTCACGGGTTATTCAGAGCGCGGTGAAAAGCAGGAGAATAACTGGAGAAGTGAAAATTCTAGGTCAAAATAGCCAAACCAGAAAAATTCTCCCATTTAACTCACTTTCCAAATTGGCTATTTGGTCTAGATTATTCTCTTCTCCTGCCAGTTCTCCTGGCTTTCACCTCTCTCTCGGTTGTTCAGAGAAAGGTGAAAACCAGGAGAATGGCAGGAAAAGAGAACAATCTGGACCAAATAGCCGATTTTGGAAAGTGAGATAAGGCTAGGGTCAGACTAACGCATTTTTCGCAGCGACCGTCAAAAAGTGCGTCCGAACGCATTGCCGTACGTTTTCACGGATTGCGCGAAAACGGTCATACGATGCGCATTTTTGTGCGTGATTTTTTACAGATCCAAACCAGGAAACTTTGGGTGTCTGGACGTTATGTTGGCCGGACATGAGCAGGGTCTGACGTCTCCAAATCACGCACACACGCCGCTAGTGGACGCAGCGCACTCTGTACGTCCGTACTAGCGGTTCTGCGTTCTTGAAAAAATGCATTCATTTTCCACTTGCGTTGCGCAGCCGGACTTTCGTTAGACCGTACTTCGTATATTGGCCATCATTGCCCGTCATTTGCTGCTAGTGCGGCCGTGATTAAGTGCGCCTAAACGCACGTTAAAAATTCGCTAGTCTGACCCCAGCCTAAGTGGGAGAATTTTTCTGGTTTGGCTATTTTGACCTAGAATTTTCCATTCTCCAGTCATTCTCCTGCTCTTCACCGCTCTCTGAATAACCCTGACAGGGTTATTCAGAGAAAGGTGAAACTCAGGAGAATGATTGGAGAATGGAAAATTCTCACTTTCCAAATCGGCTATTTGGTCCAGAATTTTCCATTCTCCAGTCATTCTCCTGCTTTTCACCGCCAAAAAATCTGTAAACTTTTTCTGCGTGTCCGAAAATGTCTCCTCTTTTCATACAGGCTGCCGCCCCAAGCAGTTGTTTATGGATAGATTGAAGGAAAAGCATTTACCGTCATTTGAAATGTCATTTTTTGTTTTTTACATATTTCTATACATCCTAGAAATCCGCCACTTCACGGGCAGGTTATGGGGACCTCCTAGGCACAATATTTGAAGGAATTTTTCGTTTTTATTTTTAACCCTTATTTCATGGAAAACTCAGTCCCTTTTTAAAAACGTTTTTTTTACTTTTTGTCCTTGTTTCCTGTCCCACAGGGCACTACCCGGACCCCCATACACCTTTTATGGCAAATATGTAGCATATATGCCCTCTTGGAGGGCACTCTAAAAAAACGAATTTTCAGCCCCATTGACTTGCATGGGGGTTCGGGTTCGGACCCGAACAAATGGGAAGTTCGGGTTCGGCTCATCCCTACTCATCATGACCACTTTATAGTTTTAAAGTGGTCAGGATGTGATGAGTGTCCTCCCTTCTCCCCCTCCCAGCTCCCCTGATCTGGTGGAAATCACTGGGTGAAGTGGAGGAGTTTCCTCCACTCCACCCAGCGTCGCCAGTAGCCAGTTTTTTTTAATTTCCCGGCTGCTGGTCACCATTGATGTCAGCACACTGAGAGCGGCTGACGTCACCCTCTCTGAGACAAGCCACGTTATTGATAGTTCTTGGAGAGGCATGTGTGCAGCTCTGATCCATCATTCTGCGCAGGCGCCACAGAACCTGCGTATGTAAACTGTACAAGATCAGTTGTGGTGCACAGTTTTGTTCCTACACTGCATAAGTTGCATAGGAGCGCAAATTGTGAAGAAAAGCTTCACAGACTTCCGGGTTCAGGAGTCCCTGAGCCAAAGAGGAGGTCCAGCGTGCGGCAAGGGACAAAAGGTGCATAAAATCATCCAAAAAAGAAAAATGTAAAAAATAATCAGGCAGAGGCTGTCAGCAGCATCTACTCATTTATTTATGGCCAGAAAAAAGGGATTTTTATTTTAATGGATTATCCCTTTAATATATGCCTGAAAAAATGGTTTCATATATGCAGATATATTTGGCTAAACAAGAATATTTAAATCATTGTGAAAAAAAACAATTTGAGGGCTCGTCCGGGATTTGAACCCGGGACCTCTCGCACCCTAAGCGAGAATCATAACCCTAGACCAACGAACCAGATGGATCCTTTACCAAAGATAATAGATTGAAAAACATTTTACTTAACTGTACGAAGAGCATACCAAATATTTCCTAGAGTTAGGCAATAACTGTTAACCTCTTTACTCCCAAAATCGAGTAATACATTGAAAAGCACTCGTTAGCAAACCAGAACACCATTTCACACCTTTTTAAAGCAGGATTAGTGTGTTCCATGTGGAGAAATGTAATTCTATTAGGATTATGCAAAGAGATACGAAAAGTCACTGCACATTCGGTGACTTTTCGTTCCCCGCACTTCGGGGCGATTCGGCGATCCTAGTTCACCGACCCTACATTGTATTCAGCAAGCACCGCAGGGCCCCCCGTAGTGCAGGGAAAACTCGCTGCAAACACACGGAACACTCACCGAAACCCACAGAAACAGCTGGATTAACCACGCCGAACATGCCGGAGAAACCCGACAAGCCGCCGATCACAGCACAGAGCAGACGCTGGAAAAAGCCGACACGCAGACGAACGAGGTGAAAAAAAAACCTCTCTGAATAGCCGAATGGCCCCTATATGTCACCGTACACTGAAATTCAGTGTCCGGTTACATTTCGGGGCCAGATCGGTTCTCTTTGAATAACCCTGTTTGTTTTATGTCTCGCCAAGCACCCTGGATAGACCTAAAACGATTTGCAAATAGCAGCCCTACACCTCACTGTAACAAAAGTTAAAATAGATTACTGCTGCATTACAGCTGCCAGGGAGAGGGCAGAATACAAGGCGAGCTGTGGGATCACTCACTGCTGCACAGAGATATGACTCAGGGGGTTATAATGACTAAAAATGTCCGTACATTACAGATACAAGGCATTATGTCACATACAGATATTACTTTCATATTCTATTGGTATTTTTTGGAAGCTGAATTTGCTAATAATCACATTATGATCACTACAAATCCACATAAGCAGGAGATCTCACCATTTTTTAAAGTTATCTTTTTCACAGTTACTGTATCTAACACAAAGGTCTTTTCTGCCTGTATGATAATAATGCAGACCATGTTTGAAATTGTGTAAGATAAGGGGCACCATCAGAATCTTACATTTCAACAATATTTCTGTAAAGGATAAAAGAATACAAGAAACATTAAAAATGAGCGAATTAACATTATTTTACATTTTTAACTATCTCAGAATAACAATTTTTATGCAAAACTTCTATTTTACCCTATATTTAATTGTTAACATCACATTTCACGTTTCAAATAAATGTGGTGAAAATTTTTTTTCCAACAAAAATCGCTTGGTCGTGAAGGGGTTAAAATATAGAAAATATCCCCAAAAAATCCTAAATGGGACAAGATAAGGATCACTATCTAGTCACACTTGACCCTTAAGGACCACACAACAATGAGGAAAATCAGTCTCTATGCAACACAGAGTTCACATGAGTTTTTCCGTGGTGGTTCACAGAGTCGGCAACTACGAAAGATTTTTTTCCTACAAAACCACCTTATTTGTTCCCGTTAATTTTGCGTTACATAATACTTATGTTATCTGAGTGGTTGTATGTGTCGAGGTCTCAGCTTAGCACAAATATAACATTTTAAAATTCTTTTATTTCATTTTCATACAAAATCATTGTCAAATAATTAATTTGATTGCTATGGTAGATACTTTATGTATTAAAAATAAATACAATAATCATTAAATAAAAGTTGGCGACACTCATATCATCACTTCTGTAATAAGTAGTAATATGAGACACCATTACAGACCTTCTCACCAAGCGAATAAATCTAGTCCGCCTCGAATGTCCAGGTTGCCTAGCTCCACCACAGTCAGAAAGACAATACAAAAGAAAATGATGGATCAGGTCTCCTGAGATCTTCTGTCATTCCGGTTTTTTTTGCACAGTATGTGAACAAATAAGGCAATGATATGGAACAGCACAGGGACCTTTCACAAGCCTGGAGACAGAAGACCCCAGGAGTGCTGAACCGTAATTTTTCTTCTGTAGTCTATGGGTATGGCAATGATCAGGAATCTGGGCATGACCACCCTTGGAGACCTGAGTGGGGACAGACTTTAGAGCAGACCACTAGTGCTGTCACTCATTCTCAGGACCCTCATAAACCTTGTTTTTGCTTACTGTACCGGCTGGGTGGAGTAGAGGTAATGTCACTGCTCTGCATGGAAAGAGCCTGTGGAGTCATGGGTTTGATCCCAGCAAGCAACCTCTCCAGTAAGTGTCCTTGGGCAAGACACCTAACGATACATACTCGCCACCCAGGACATACTTGAAAATGAGAGAAATCTCAATGTATCCTTCCTGTTAAAATCCTTTCTCAAAAAAAAAAAAAAAAATCCAGGCATGGGTCCTTTGCTAGAGGGGTGTCAGCTATACCCTCCTGATGAGGCCGAAACCATTGTTGGGGGTTGCTGCAGCTCTTGTGCAGAGGTGACGTCCTTGGCATTTCTGTTCTGGCTGCCCTTTGTGGGTGATAGGGTCTAATTTGCATATGGATATAGTATTCTCTGTAACGGCACCATCGACCTAAAACCTTGTGAGACCTGAGCGGGGAACCAATGTAGAGCAGGCCACTAGTGCTGTTGCTTGTTCTCTGGACCCTCACAAACCTTGATTTTGCTCACTCAGTGTAACAAAGAACACAATATCTCAAGCTAATTCTATGAACGTAAATGAGAAGTCAAGAAACCTGAAGAAACCGTTGACCATCCAACAGTTGTCCTATTGAGCTTTATCACAGCCACTTAGTGCAGACTTAAGACGTGTCATCAATGAATCCACATTAGAAGAATCACAGATGGGTTTTATCAGGGCCGCCATCAGGGCATTACGCCCAATACTGCCGTAAGGGGCCCGGGCCCGGTGGGGGCCCGGGCCGCTGGGGCCTGGGGGGAGGATCCCGGGCCCCCAACGGCAGCGGCGTCGCCCTTTAACAGCTCCGGTATCGGACTCGATGAGTCCGAATCCGGAGCTGTGTCCCTGCTGCTGCTGCAGGAGCCGGAGGAGACTGAGACACTGTGTCTCCTCCGGCTCCTGGCAGCTTCACTTCCTGGCTGGGCGGGGCCAAGCAGCGTGTGAGGGGCCTCCCAAGCACGTTGCTTTGGCTCCGCCCCTCCACTCAGTGAAGCTGCGCGCCGGAGCTGGAGGGACCAGGAAGAAGACAGAAGAAAAGAAGAGAAGAAAATTAAAGAAAAGGTGAAGAAAAGAAGAGCTGAAGACAGAAGAAAAGAAGATAGAAGACAGCGAGTGGTGAGCCAGGGCCCAGACCCTAAGACCCAGGGCCCAGACCCCTAGGCCCAAACCCAGGACCCAGACCCCAAGGCCCAAACCCAGGGCCCAGACCCCAAGGCCCAGACCCCTAGGCCCAGACCTCTAGGCTCAGACCCAGGGCCCAGACCTCTAGGCCCAGACCCCAAGGCCCAGACCCAGGGCCCAGACCCCAAGGCCCAGACCCAGGGCCCAGACCCCAAGGCCCAGACCCAGGGCCCAGACCCTAGGGCCCAGGGTCCAGACCCCTAGGCCCAGGGCCAAGGCCCAGACCCAGGGCCCAGACCCTATGGCCCAGACCCAGGGCAAAGGCCCCTAGGCCCAAACCCATGGCCCAGACCCCAAGGCCCAGGACCCAGACCCTAGAGCCCAGGACCCAGACCCTAGGGCCCAGGGCCCAGACCCTAGGGCCCAGACCCAGGGCCCAGACTTAGGGCCCAGACCCCTAAGCCCAAACCCCAAGGCCCAGACCCAGGGCCCAGACACTAGGGCCCTGGGCCCAGACCCCCTAGGCCCAAACCCAGGGCCCAGACCCAGGGCCCAGACCCCTAGGCCCAAACCCAGGACCCAAGGCCCAGACCCAGGGCCCAGACCCTGGGCCCAGACCCCCTAGGCCCAAACCCAGGGCCCAGACCCTAAGGCCCAGACCCAAGGCCCAAACCCTAAGCCCAGACCCTGGGCCCAGACCCCCTAGGCCCAGACCCTAAGGCCCAGACCCTAAGGCCCAGACCCCCTAGGCCCAAACCCAGGGCCCAGACCCTAAGGCCAGACCCAGGGCCAGACCCTAAGGCCCAGACCCAGGGCCCAGACCCTAAGGCCAGACCCAGGGCCCAGACCCCTAGGCCAAACCCAGGGCCAGACCCTAGGGCCCAGACCCTAAGACCCAGGGCCCAGACCCCCTAGGCCCAAACCCAGGGCCTAGACCCTAGGGCCCAGACCCTAAGACCCAGGGCCCAGACCCCTAGGCCCAAACCCAGGGCCCAGACCCTGGGCCCAGACCCCTAGGCCAAACCCAGGGCCCAGACCCAGGGCCCAGACCCAGGGCCCAGACCCCAAAGCCCAGACCCCAAAGCCCAAATACAGACCCAGGGCCCAGACCCTAGGGTCCAGACCCCATACCCAGACCCCATACCCAGACCCCAAGGCCCAGACCCAGGGCCCAGACCCCAGACCCTAGGGCCCAGACCCCAAGGCCCAGACCCAGGGCCCAGACCCTAGGACCCAGACCCCAAGGCCCAGGGACCAGACCCAGAGACCAGGGCCCAGGCTAGACCCCAGGGACCAGACCTCAGGGCCCAGACCTCAGGGACCAGACCCCAAGGCCCAGTCCCAGGGACCAGACCCAGGGTCCAGACCCAGACCCAAAGGCCATCATACACAGCCCGTTTCTGTGAGATTTATTGCTGTGGATTCTGTGATATGTTCAGACACACCGCTCATTACTGTGAGTTTTATTGCTGTGGATACTGTGATAAGCTAATACACACTGCACATTACTGGGAGTTTTATTGCTGTGGTGTTATGTTATGTCCTTTTTTTTTGAAGGGGGAGAAAAGCTGTTAGAGGTTGAGGGGGGGGGCCCTGGGGGGCCCCATCGTGAGGTTTAGTAAGGGGCCCCATCATTTCTAATGGCTGCCCTGGGTTTTATTCTGGTTTGTGATGTGTTTCCAGGCAGAGGTAATCATCGCACACCCCTCAACTACCAAAAACGTGTGTACATTGCTTTGACGTAGTGATGCCGTGTGTACACAATTAACTAATCACCGATTGGTTAATTCTGATACACATCACCACCCATCCAATCCTATTAGATGACCTTATGTGTCCCTGTAACCAGTAAATATATTCACATAAATAATTTTAAAGCCATACCTCAAATATTGATATTAGTTTAACCTTAACGGGGCTAAAGTTAGTTGAGCTGTAATTAACACTTACAGGGTTATTCAGAGAGAGGTAAAACTCAGGAGAATGACTGGAGAAGTGAAAAGTCTAGGTCAAAATAGCCAAACCAGAAAAATTCTCCCATTTATCTCACTTTCCAAATCGGCTATTTGGTCTAGATTGTTTTCACCTCTCGCTGAATAACTCAGGACATACTGAAAATGAGAGAAATCTCAATGTATCCTTCCTGGTAAAATACTTTGCAAATAAATAAAATAAATAACCCCCTTAATATTCCATGATTTATACAGAGGCGGCCATCTTGGAATTACCTCACAATTTTCAAACCGTTGAAAGCCAATCACATTTTCCTATATTCAGCAAACCTCCAGTATTCCAGTGTGCAGCAGATACAGTATATGGGTTTCAAGTTGAATTTTACGATTCAAAAACATTTCTCTTTATTAGGACAACTAAAACACATTATAAAACTAGATTACCTGGGCATTACAAACAAAACACATTATAAAACACATTATAAAACTAGATTACCTGGGCATTACAAACAAAACACATTATAAAACACATTATAAAACTAGATTACCTGGGCATTACAAACAAAACACATTATAAAACACATTATGAAAAACATTATAAAACTAGATTACCTGGGCATTACAAACAAAACACATTATAAAACACATTATGAAACACATAAAACTAGATTACCTGGGCATTACAAACAAAACACATTATAAAACACATTAGAAAACTAGATTACCTGGGCATTACAAACAAAACACATTATAAAACACATTAGAAAACTAGATTACCTGGGCATTACAAACAAAACACATTATAAAACACATTATAAAACTAGATTACCTGGGCATTACAAACAAAACACATTATAAAACACATTATGAAAAACATTATAAAACTAGATTACCTGGGCATTACAAACAAAACACATTATAAAACACATTATGAAACACATAAAACTAGATTACCTGGGCATTACAAACAAAACACATTATAAAACACATTATAAAACTAGATTACCTGGGCATTACAAACAAAACACATTATAAAACTAGATTACCTGGGTATTACAAACAAAACACATCATAAAACACATTATAAAACTAGATTACCTGGGCATTACAAACAAAACACATTATAAAACACATTATAAAACTAGATTACCTGGGCATTACAAACAAAACACATTATAAAACACATTATTAAACTAGATTACCTGGGTATTACAAACAAAACACATTATAAAACACATTATAAAACTAGATTACCTGGGCATTACAAACAAAACACATTATAAAACACATTATGAAACACATTATGAAACACATTATGAAACACATAAAACTAGATTACCTGGGCATTACAAACAAAACACATTATAAAACACATTATAAAACTAGATTACCTGGGCATTACAAACAAAAACACATATAAAACACATTATTAAACTAGATTACCTGGGTATTACAAACAAAACACATTATAAAACACATTATAAAACTAGATTACCTGGGCATTACAAACATTAACCCTGTAGATCCTGGTTGAGACAATGCTTTTCTATGTATATTTTAGAAAACTAAAAACCAACTCCTGATTTCTTCGTAAAATGGAGCAATGTTTATTTATACCCATTACTGAACAACTTGTTTTGAAAGGGACACTACCACAAACATAAAGCTGTAACTAGATTACCTGGGCATTACAAACAAAACACATTATAAAACACATTATGAAAGACATTATGAAACTAGATTACCTGGGCATTACAAACAAAACACATTATAAAACACATTATAAAACTAGATTACCTGGGCATTACAAACAAAACACATTATAAAACACATTATAAAACTAGATTACCTGGGCATTACAAACAAAACACATTATAAAACACATTATGAAAAACATTATAAAACTAGATTACCTGGGCATTACAAACAAAACACATTATAAAACACATTATGAAACACATAAAACTAGATTACCTGGGCATTACAAACAAAACACATTATAAAACACATTATAAAACTAGATTACCTGGGCATTACAAACAAAACACATTATAAAACACATTATAAAACTAGATTACCTGGGCATTACAAACAAAACACATTATAAAACACATTATAAAACTAGATTACCTGGGCATTACAAACAAAACACATTATAAAACACATTGTAATGCCCAGGTAATCTAGTTTTATAATGTGTTTTATAATGTGTTTTGTTTGTAATGCCCAGGTAATCTAGTTTTATAATGTGTTTTATAATGTGTTTTGTTTGTAATGCCCAGGTAATCTAGTTTTATAATGTGTTTTATAATGTGTTTTGTTTGTAATGCCCAGGTAATCTAGTTTTATAATGTGTTTTATAATGTGTTTTGTTTGTAATGCCCAGGTAATCTAGTTTTATAATGTGTTTTATAATGTGTTTTGTTTGTAATGCCCAGGTAATCTAGTTTTATAATGTGTTTTATAATGTGTTTTGTTTGTAATGCCCAGGTAATCTAGTTTTATAATGTGTTTTATAATGTGTTTTGTTTGTAATGCCCAGGTAATCTAGTTTTATAATGTGTTTTATAATGTGTTTTGTTTGTAATGCCCAGGTAATCTAGTTTTATAATGTGTTTTATAATGTGTTTTGTTTGTAATGCCCAGGTAATCTAGTTTTATAATGTGTTTTATAATGTGTTTTGTTTGTAATGCCCAGGTAATCTAGTTTTATAAACAAAACACATTATAAAACACATTATGAAAAACATTATAAAACTAGATTACCTGGGCATTACAAACAAAACACATTATAAAACACATTATGAAACACATAAAACTAGATTACCTGGGCATTACAAACAAAACACATTATAAAACACATTATAAAACTAGATTACCTGGGCATTACAAACAAAACACATTATAAAACTAGATTACCTGGGTATTACAAACAAAACACAGTATAAAACACATTATAAAACTAGATTACCTGGGCATTACAAACAAAACACATTATAAAACTAGATTACCTGGGCATTACAAACAAAACACATTATAAAACACATTATTAAACTAGATTACCTGGGTATTACAAACAAAACACATTATAAAACACATTATAAAACTAGATTACCTGGGCATTACAAACAAAACACATTATAAAACACATTATGAAACACATTATGAAACACATTATGAAACACATAAAACTAGATTACCTGGGCATTACAAACAAAACACATTATAAAACACATTATAAAACTAGATTACCTGGGCATTACAAACAAAACACATTATAAAACACATTATTAAACTAGATTACCTGGGTATTACAAACAAAACACATTATAAAACACATTATAAAACTAGATTACCTGGGCATTACAAACATTAACCCTGTAGATCCTGGTTGAGACAATGCTTTTCTATGTATATTTTAGAAAACTAAAAACCAACTCCTGATTTCTTCGTAAAATGGAGCAATGTTTATTTATACCCATTACTGAACAACTTGTTTTGAAAGGGACACTACCACAAACATAAAGCTGTAACTAGATTACCTGGGCATTACAAACAAAACACATTATAAAACACATTATGAAAGACATTATGAAACACATAAAATTAGATTACCTGGGCATTACAAACAAAACACATTATAAAACACATTATAAAACTAGATTACCGGGGCATTACAAACAAAACACATTATAAAACACATTATGAAAAACATTATAAAACTAGATTACCTGGGCATTACAAACAAAACACATTATAAAACACATTATAAAACTAGATTACCTGGGCATTACAAACAAAACACATTATAAAACACATTATAAAACTAGATTACCTGGGCATTACAAACAAAACACATTATAAAACACATTATAAAACTAGATTACCTGGGCATTACAAACAAAACACATTATAAAACACATTATAAAACTAGATTACCTGGGCATTACAAACAAAACACATTATAAAACACATTATAAAACTAGATTACCTGGGCATTACAAACAAAACACATTATAAAACACATTATAAAACTAGATTACCTGGGCATTACAAACAAAACACATTATAAAACACATTATAAAACTAGATTACCTGGGCATTACAAACAAAACACATTATAAAACACATTATGAAAAACATTATAAAACTAGATTACCTGGGCATTACAAACAAAACACATTATAAAACACATTATGAAACACATAAAACTAGATTACCTGGGCATTACAAACAAAACACATTATAAAACACATTATAAAACTAGATTACCTGGGCATTACAAACAAAACACATTATAAACCACATTATTAAACTAGATTACCTGGGTATTACAAACAAAACACATTATAAAACACATTATAAAACTAGATTACCTGGGCATTACAAACATTAACCCTGTAGATCCTGGTTGAGACAATGCTTTTCTATGTATATTTTAGAAAACTAAAAACCAACTCCTGATTTCTTCGTAAAATGGAGCAATGTTTATTTATACCCATTACTGAACAACTTGTTTTGAAAGGGACACTACCACAAACATAAAGCTGTAACTAGATTACCTGGGCATTACAAACAAAACACATTATAAAACACATTATGAAAGACATTATGAAACACATAAAACTAGATTACCTGGGCATTACAAACAAAACACATTATAAAACACAGTATAAAACTAGATTACCGGGGCATTACAAACAAAACACATTATAAAACACATTATGAAAAACATTATAAAACTAGATTACCTGGGCATTACAAACAAAACACATTATAAAACACATTATAAAACTAGATTACCTGGCATTACAAACAAAAACATTATAAAACACATTATAAAACTAGATTACCTGGCATTACAAACAAAACACATTAAAAACACATTATAAAACTAGATTACCTGGGCATTACAAACAAAACACATTATAAAACACATTATAAAACTAGATTACCTGGGCATTACAAACAAAACACATTATAAAACACATTATAAAACTAGATTACCTGGGCATTACAAACAAAACACATTATAAAACACATTATGAAAAACATTATAAAACTAGATTACCTGGGCATTACAAACAAAACACATTATAAAACACATTATGAAACACATAAAACTAGATTACCTGGGCATTACAAACAAAACACATTATAAAACACATTATAAAACTAGATTACCTGGGCATTACAAACAAAACACATTATAAAACTAGATTACCTGGGTATTACAAACAAAACACATTATAAAACACATTATAAAACTAGATTACCTGGGCATTACAAACAAAACACATTATAAAACACATTATAAAACTAGATTACCTGGGCATTACAAACAAAACACATTATAAAACACATTATTAAACTAGATTACCTGGGTATTACAAACAAAACACATTATAAAACACATTATAAAACTAGATTACCTGGGCATTACAAACAAAACACATTATAAAACACAGTATGAAACACATTATGAAACACATTATGAAACACATAAAACTAGATTACCTGGGCATTACAAACAAAACACATTATAAAACACATTATAAAACTAGATTACCTGGGCATTACAAACAAAACACATTATAAAACACATTATAAAACTAGATTACCTGGGTATTACAAACAAAACACATTATAAAACACATTATAAAACTAGATTACCTGGGCATTACAAACAAAACACATTATAAAACACATTATAAAACTAGATTACCTGGGCATTACAAACAAAACACATTATAAAACACATTATAAAACTAGATTACCTGGGCATTACAAACAAAACACATTATAAAACACATTATAAAACTAGATTACCTGGGCATTACAAACAAAACACATTATAAAACACATTATAAAACTAGATTACCTGGGCATTACAAACAAAACACATTATAAAACACATTATAAAACTAGATTACCTGGGCATTACAAACAAAACACATTATAAAACACACTATGAAACACATTATAAAACACATTATGAAACACGTGCTGCTGTTAATTTTCTTTGTTTCAATTAATTGCATGTAAAAAGAAAAAATAAAGTTATTTTTTTTTATCTCCCATTTTCATTTTTTTGGATTTTTCCCGTGACGCAACATTTACGAAAATCTTAGCACAAGTTTCACTTTACAGCTGAGGTACAGGATAAATCAGTAGTGAAAAGGTGATGATGGGGTGGGGGTGGGAATGTTTAGACAAGGCTGTAAGGGATCTATTGTGCGGTGTATGCTACCTGAGATAAAAGATGTGATAGTGGGCTAACAGCACTTTAATCTATCCCCAGGTGATGTAATTTACAAGAATTCCATTCACATGCGATCATGAGTTAAAACAGCTTTGTACCAGATCGCTGTTTTTCTGTGCACGAGCAGCCTTTGTTGACCTTGGGAAGCATCCTGATGGATACAGAAATCTCACCCAGGTCAGCTCAGATGCAACACGGCAATCCACGGGACTGAGGAAGATTTTGCGAGACAAATGTCAAACTTAAATATGTTTTTGTGTTTAGAAAATGTACTTTGCGATTCGAAATGTTATTCAAGTTCGGTCTGCTGCGATAAATAGACAAGACTAAAACAATGATCAGCAGAAAATTTTGATTTTGTAAAGGTACGATGGGTACCTGGACCTGGAATTACTTTTGGGAGGTGTGAGACTGCGGGTTCTGGTGGGTCTGACACGTCATATTGTTGTCCAATCCCCTCCCCTATGACCAAATAACGCTGTACCCCTTATAGTTACAGGGCGCCCGTGTATATGTATCGTTGTTATTGTTAATATCTTTATTGTTTGTGTCACAGAAAGCCCCTTCCAACACCCACCCCCACTTAATAGAAAATGCATTTTACAGCTGTGACAGGTTTGAGTGATTTTGTTGTGGATGCTCATGTTGAGGTAATTGTTTACTGAGACAAGCACTGACTCACACAGACCGTTGTTTGTTTGTGCTATCTGCTCAGGGCCGGATTAAGATCTCTATGGGCCTGGAGCTGAAGATTTTGGTGGCTTTTTTTTGGAATTTAGTGAAATGAAAGCATATTTTAGGTTATAGTGCAGATACGGATATATCTAACCAAGCAGATACTGTGTGAGTAAATTTACATTCAGATTTCAATCATTTAACCCTTTCGCTGCTGAGGCTTTTCCCGCCCCTGTGCTGAGGTCATTTTTTACCTGTTTTGCGCATCATGTTTAAACGTGTTTTGAAGGCTTATTTTAGTATATGACATCGACATATTATATATCGTTCTTTCCGTCAGACTCGGTAGATTCATAATATGTCATTATTATATGTATACGTTATGTCATGTTTGTATATTATAACAAAAAATGCAATAAAATATGTATTTTCAATAATTTACAGCGTGTAAAGTGTTTTTTTCCACATTTTAACATGCGAGCAATTGCGGTTATATTTTGTATGGGGTGCGCTTGTTAAAAAAATTAGAGATGGGGTCTCGTTACATTTTTTTTTGGGGAAAATGACACCATTTTTAACAAACGCACCGCATACAAAAATCGTTAATGCAGCATCATTGTTCACATTATAATTGAAATGGTAACAATATTGCTGCATTAACAAAACAAAAAAAAAAAAAAAAAGTGTTTATTTTTTTTTTTTAATTTTTTTTTTTTAATTTTTTTTTATTTTTATTTTTCTTTTTTTTTTTTTTTTTACAATTTTTTTTACTTTCATGTTTGGTATCGTTGGAACGGCCATGCTCTGGCCGATCCAACGATATCAAAATTTAACCCCTAACTGCCACGGATCGGGAGATAGGGAGTTCATTGGAACTCCCTATCTCCACACTTCGTGGCAGTTAGGGGTTAATGCTAGGACTGGCGTCATCGTGCTGCGCACGATGACGCCAGTCCTCTGGGGGAGTTCCCGGAAGCTTGGCCGACATCCAAGATGTCGGCCAGCTCCCGGGAAGGATCGCAAATCGGCGCTTTTCAGCGCCGATTTGCGATCCAGCTCCCCAGGGGTTAATGCCAGGCATCATTTGGAAGGGCAGGCTGTGCCCTTCCAAATGATGCCTGGGTTAAGCCCCTGTGAGCCGCCGATCGGAGGGAGAGAGGTCCGAAGGACCTCCCCCCCCTCCCTTTCAGGCGCCTCCTCCGCACATGTGGGGGGGCGCCTGAATTATGTGTCATCGCGGGGGCGCGATGACACATAATAATGGCGGCCACTGCTCCGGATGCCGGGCTGACATCCAGGATGTCAGCCCGCACCGGAGGGGCCAGCGATCGGCCGGAACCCGGCCGAACGCTGACCCCAATGCGAGGACGCGCTCAGCGCGTCCTCCGCATACCAGCGGGAATGCTGAGGACGCGCTGAGCGCGTCCTTAGCATTCAAGTGGTTAAAGCATGTAAAATAATTTTTTCACATTTTATCATCCAAACCTTTGTGGTTATATATTCTATAGGGAATTCTTGTTAATTTTTTTTAAATGGGATCCTGTTACTGCATTTTTCTGAGAAACTATACAATTTTAACCAAAAAAATGAAATATTTCCCTTGTGTTTTTTGAATAATATGACTATGTATAAAACACTGATCTTGCTCCCAGCGTGGGAAATGAGAAAGTGAGTAATGGCAGTGGTATTGCTCATTTACTAAGTGACAAATGGACAATACCATTGCATTGGAACTAAAAATAAAAAGATAAAAAGTTTTTGGGTTTTCCTTTTAGATTTTACATGTTTGGTATTAATGCAAAGGCCAGACGCTGACCTGTCCAATGACACCTCCCTTGACCTTGTGAGGTGTAAAGATTAGTAACGCAGCGTTCCAAAGTCACCCCCCCAGTGCACTTTGCTGCAGTGCGGTGGTTTAGGTTTTTGGTGCAACAATACGTAATAATGGATCGTGCCATCACCTCCACACTTGAGATGGTGAGTTAGTGCAGCATCATTGTTCACTTTATAATTGAAAAGTGGAAAGTATTGCTGTGTTAGAAAGAAAAAATAAAGTAATATTTATTATTTTATTTTTATTGTTACATAAAACCTGGTCATTTTTGGTATCATTGGAAAGGGCATACTCTGGCCTTTCCAGTGATACCTCATATGACCCTGTAGCTGCTACGGTGTTGGAGATAATGGGGTCCACATGTTCATAAATGCAGACATTGTTATTTTTTCTCTGGGCCTATTCTGGGGCATGGGCCTGGAGCTGCTGCTCCATCTGCCCCTATGTTAATCCGGCCCTGTATCTGCTATCAAATGTATCAGATTGCCAGATGCCCACCTTGTGATTGCAATGTGCTATATTGTTCCTCTTCTATTTGGGTTTGGGCTATGGTTGTATGCACATGATCACCTGTGGGGGAAGGCAGGAGGAGCTGGGCAACAGAGTACCACATTCCATTGTTCTCCAGGTCCCTCCATGCACTGTATATATTTTGGTTCCTGTGTCTCATTAATGTCTCCAGTTGTTTATATCACATGACTGAGTGCTGTCTCATTTGCACTGAGGAATGCTCGAATCTCGCTTTTTATGCAATCCGTCCTTAGGCATTGGCTATTGACTGGAGAAAGCATGGAACATATCTGGTGGGAGAACGGATGCCCTGCAAGGCAGCGACATTAACGGACACACTCAGATCTGGGTAAGGAGTTCGGTTACATTTTTTAGCTCACATACCAGCTTGATAATGTTCTCATCTGTGTTGATAAAATGTTTTCATCAGTTTTCTATCCTATTTTTAATTAGTTTGGGTTTTGCAGATTTCGATATGTTATTATGAAGGAGAATCAGGCTGGAAGATGGTTGCCCCTATGAGCCAGGCAGCCATCTTGTTCAGAATATTGGTTCACCAAGTAAATAGAATAGATTTCATTTAGAAGAAAAGAGCTGAGCTCACGTAGAATTTAAGGAATGCGTGGTAGATTAGAAAAGCTAACAAGAAATCCAGGCAGGATCCGGCCAGCTCTTGGCATAAGGGACATAAGAAGATTTATGAATGAAGCAAGGTCAGGACGCTGGGCCAGAGAACAAAGGGAGCACAGAAACCAGACTAGGTCTCTGGCTATCTGAATAAACAAAGCCAACAGGGAGGGAGGTGCTGGCCGGAGAAAGACAGCACAAACAAATCACATACTGTCAAACTAACATGAAGTGTATCAATTTAGAGTAAAATGTGGAATGTTCTTTGTGTTTATGCTAATGATGGGAGGTATTAACCCACGTGGGGAAGAATAACGTGTCAGCGGGAGGTGGGCTAATTGGGATGTACCTAATTACGTATTTTTGAGTATAAGACCCCTTGCACGGGGTGAAAGAGGGGCTCACTCTTAGAGATTCAATCCTGTGTGAGCACTTGTGTGACGACACAATAAAGATCTTGCCTTTCCTGAAGAGACTCGTGTTTGGACAATCCTTGCTTGTGTCTGGTCCGGCGCCGTTAATGAAGTGAACCTGATTGACTCCGGTTACATTTCTTGGGGGCTCTTGGCCGGGATACGGGCCTTGCCAAGACACAGGCAACGGCTGCTGAACACAGTGGCGATATTGACTGCAGGTGCACGAGAATCCCGCTGGTTGGGCGTCCGTTGAAGGTGAGCTGACATCTGCAGGCGCCAAGCAGGATTTCCTGTTCAGTGGACCTCGTCTCGTCCCAAACGGACCCCCGGCCCGGGAACTGGGGACACCACGAGTCTGGGAAACAGCGAGCAGCGCCGGCGATAGGTAACGTGTCTTCTATGTTTTGTATGTCTGAAGGAGATACCGGTATCTAAGGGAAAACGTCCGACTGAGATAGACGGATAAGAGGATGCGATGGCCACCATCCTATTGGCATATCTAGCCCGCCGCTGATAGCACTGACATAGCTGAGGAGCCAGAGTGGCTAGCGGGTGTCTGGATTCGGGGGAATTGAATGCCAATCAAAGTGTAGTTCTGTTAGAGAGGGGAAGGTAGCCACGTGGAGTTGCAGACGTCAGTGTTTGTAAACAAAGCTTCACCACGTGGGTAAACGGGAAAGGAGGAGGGATTTTTCTGTGACTGGGCTGAGAGCCTGAAGTCAGTGCCTAGTGTGTACGTCGTGTAGTGACAAGGGCTTATAGTGAAGCCAACGATAGCTGCAGAGATAGTGGTGCTGAGTGGGTAGATTATCCATAAGGCAAAGTGGAATTGCAGGTGGAAGTATAGACAAGGAACGGGGTGCACATAGTCACACGCAGTCAAGAGTTAGAGTTCAAATTACGGGGTATAAGGAGCCACAAAGGAGGGAATAAACCCTTGGCTAATAGAAAGAGTTGAAGTGATATATGTTCTGTATTGTGCTGAAAGTATCTGATACGGTATGTGCTGTGAATGAACTGACTCGAGTGCTGTGAGTGAACGTGCGCCTACTCGCTCCACGAGGAAGCAAACTTGAAAGTGGACCCCGGACGTACGGTTTCGACTCAGGCGACTGCAGTCGGCTACTGAAGGGGGAAGCGCCTCAGACACGAACGGACTGTTGATTGAAGTATCAGACTGTAAATTCTAAACTGTTATTGAAATAATATATCTGTATTGCAAAAAGTACTGAGTCCGGGGAGTGACAATGGGTAACGGGTCATCAAAGCCCAAGAAAGTAAAGAAGGGGGAGACGCCCCTAGAGTATATGGTGCGAAATTTTGATGCATTATATAAAACCCATGACTATGGTGTAGAATTGACAAAAGAGAAATTAAAAGTAATGTGTACAGTTGTGTGGCCGATGTTAGTCTCAGGATGGCCAGAGCAGGGGTCAATGGACCCGGAGTTGGTACAGAAGGTACACTCCCAAATTACGGAGCAGTATGGACATCCTGAACAGTATCCATATATAGATATATGGAGATATTGCATTAAGAACAAGAGTCATTTTATAATGATAGCGGGGAGAAATAAGAAGCAGGACCCCCAGAATAATGGAGAAAGAGGGAGGCCGGTGTTAGATCAACCGGAAGAGAGTGATAATCTGCCCCCGTCCTACCCATCATGTTATGGGGCAGCTAGGGAGGCTCTGAATGCCGCGATTGCGCGGGCGGAGAGGGGGGAGCAGGCAGCTGCGGTTGCTCGGTCAGCTCCCTCTGCTCCGTCTCGCGCGCCTGCGGAGGAAGAGCAGGGTGCAATGGGTGGAGGGGATGGAGAGGCTCCACCAGAGAAGATTGAGATGCCTGATGGGAGCATATATAAATTAGTGCCCCACGAGAGTGGTGATGATAGAGAAGAGGAAGAAAAACAGGGTGTCACCACACGCGCAGCGAATGATATTCATAAACCCCGGGATCTGTACCAACACAATCCCCACAAGAAAAGTGCTTTGCAATTGCCGCTGAGAGAGGTGCCAGGCCCCCCATTAGCGGATGGGAATCCAGGGCCAATGCAATACACATACGTCCCATTCACGACAACGGATCTTTTTAATTGGAAAACACACACACCACTGTATTCCACAAATCCCGCAGCAGTGGCCAGTATGATAGAGTCAGTTATGCTCACACATAACCCCACATGGGCAGATTGTCAGCAATTAATGTTGACAATGTTCACCACAGAGGAAAGAGCCCGAATAAATAGTAGCGCGCAAAAGATTTTACTCGCCCAAGCCGTAGCAGACGCTAAGCCACATCCAGAAGCATGGGCAGAGGAACACTACCCCAGAACAGATCCTAAATGGCCGTACAATACAGCTGAAGGAGTTGCCCATCTGCAGACATACAGAACCGCTGTAATTATGGGTGTTAAAGCGGGAGGGAAGAAGCCCACAAACATGGGAAAGATAGCAGATGTGTGCAAGAGGTTAAGAATCCCCAAGTGCGTTTCTAGAGAGATTGCTGGATGCGTACAGAATGTATAGTCCTATTGATCCTGAAGCGACGGAGAATCAGAGGTTAATTAACTCTTCGTTTGTGGGTCAGTCACAGAGGGATATACGGAACAAAATACAGAGAATAGATGGGTTTTTGGGAAAAGGTATTAGCGAGTTAGTTGAGATCGCTAATAAGGTGTATCATAACCGGGATCTAGAGGAGATAAAGAAACAGAAGGGACATACCGGGGTGGTTGGATACATGGGGAATGGCGGAGGACGAGGTGGCCCAGACAGAGGGAGGGCAAGGGGTAGGGGGGCTCGAGGAAGAGGTAGGGGAGCCCCTAGGGAACCCCTAGGACCCAATCAGTGCGCGTGGTGCCGGGGTGAAGGTCATTGGAAAAACGACTGTCCTGCATTTTTGGCTAAATTTGGGGGACAAGGTGAAGTTGGGGAGGCGGGAGGTCAAGCCTCTAACGGCCAGGTAACAGACGGAAGGTATGAGAGAAATGAAGGGAATGGAGCGGGGTTTGTGGGACTGGCGGGGACATCATTTGAAGGGCAGGATGCATATTGACGGGGACCTGGGCCCATCCCGCTCGGTAGCCACGAGCCCACGGTCACAATGAGAGTGGGAAATAAAGATGAGGTTTTTATGGTTGATACCGGCCGAATATTCTGTTGTAACTAAACAAATTGCACCTCCATTGGGAAATGAGGTTGATATTATGGGAGCAATGGGAGTGTCTGCTAAATATCCTTTTCTTGCTTCTAGAAAATGTAGTGTGGGTGGGCATAATGTTGAACATGAATTTTTGTATATGCCCGAATGTCCCATCCAACTCCTGGGGCGGGATATCCTTTGCAAATTGCAAGCCCAAATTACGTTTCTTCCCGGGGGTCACGCTCAATTAGACCTGCCTGAGAGTGGCAGCTCTATTCGGCAGCATACTCCAGCCAGTCCGCACAATCCACAATCTGTGAAAATTGCAGTAGTTATGCCAAGGGAGGAAGAATGGCGCACGGCACCTACTCTGCCTGCCGCGCCGGACCCGCATGCACTACTCCTTGAAATTCCTGGGGTGTGGGCGGAGGAAAATCCGCCAGGACTTGCCATAAACATACCCCCGGTATATGTGGAATTAAAGCCCGGCGCAACGCCTGTGGCCCTAAGACAATATCATATCCCACAAAAAGCCAAGCAGAATATACAAATACATTTACAGAGACTTAAAGATAACGGCATATTAAAATTCTGCGTGTCACCATGGAACACACCCCTATTGCCAGTACTAAAAGAAGGCACACAAGAGTACCGCCCCGTCCAAGATTTACGAGCTGTCAACGAGGCCACAGTAACACTACACCCTGTGGTTCCAAATCCATACAATTTGTTGGCGTTAATTCCCGGAGATACACAATATTACACAGTGCTTGATTTAAAAGACGCTTTCTTTTGCATCCGCCTGGCTCCAGCAAGCCAGCCCCTTTTTGCATTCCAGTGGGAAGAGTCTACCACGGGGGCGCGTCATCAAATGACGTGGACGCGCCTCCCTCAAGGTTTCAAAAATTCGCCCACGATTTTCGGGTGCGCGCTCAGCCAAGATCTCCTCGCCTTCAACGCTCAGCCAGACAAAGTAGTGTTACTCCAATATGTTGATGATTTATTGCTGGCTTCTCCCACAGAAAAAGACTGTTTATCCGCCACAAAAGCTTTGCTACACCTACTAAGCCAAGCAGGTTACAGAGTTTCTAAAAAGAAAGCACAAATATGTAAACAGAGTGTAAAATACCTGGGTTTCCAATTAACAGGTACCAAACGTGCACTGGGGGCAGAAAGAAAAGAAGCGGTGTGCCGCATCCCCCAACCAAAGACCAGGAGACAAGTCCGTGAGTTCCTGGGAGCTGCAGGCTTCTGCCGCCTGTGGATCCCCAACTTCGCAGACATTGCCAAGCCGCTTCATCAAGCCACCAAGGGGGGAGAACTAGACCCCTTTCATTGGGAAGAGGAGCAAACAGCAGCGTTCCTGAAATTAAAGACTCTGCTAATGGAAGCTCCTGCACTGGGCCTGCCAGATCACAGCAAGCCTTTCCAGCTGTTCGTACATGAACATAACCAAACAGCAACAGGAGTATTGGTCCAGACCTTTGGCTCATGGCTGAGGCCTGTGGCCTACCTCTCCAAGCAACTCGACCCTGTGGCCTGCGGCCTACCCCCATGCCTGAAAGCAGTGGCTGCCACCGCAATGCTGATAGCAGAAGCAGACAAGCTGACCCTTGGACAAGTTCTTCATGTCAAGGTGCCCCACGCTGTCAAGGCTCTGCTGGATGTCAAAGGAGGTTACTGGTTCAGCAACAGCCGGATGACGAAGTACCAAGCCATGATGTGTGAAAATCCACGGGTCCATTTGGACCTCATCGCTACCTTGAACCCTGCTACTTTACTGCCTGACTGTGAAGAGGATCCAGATCATGAATGCCTCCAAGTCATGGAAGAAGTGTTCAGTAGCAGGCCAGATTTGAAAGACGTACCCCTAGACAAATACGATCTACAGCTATTCACTGATGGTAGCAGTTACATGGATGATGGGAAGAAAGTCTCCGGCTATGCAGTAGTCTCAGCAGAAGAAATTATCGAAGCAAAGCCACTGCCAGGCCATACATCTGCACAACTAGCTGAAATAACAGCTTTAACCAGAGCCCTTGAAATTTCTGAAGGCAAAAGAGTGAATATCTACACAGATTCCAAGTACGCCTTCATGACAGTCCATGCACATGGTGCACTCTACAAAGAAAGAGGCCTACTCACGTCTTCAGGACAACAAATTAAATATGCTGCAGAAATCACGGCCCTCCTGGAAGCAGTATGGAAACCAAGTGCTGTCAGCATCATGCACTGTCGAGGCCACCAAAAAGGCCGTGATGAAATTCCAAAAGGTAACAGACGCGCGGACCAGGCCGCAAAAGCAGCTGCAAAACCGCCACCGCCAACAGAAGATCAAGCTAAAGTAATGATCTGCAAACAAGAGCCTCAACCTTCAATGCCAAATTACGAGTTCTACATGAATTTGAAAAAGTTTGAACCCCACGGCGAGTTCATTGAAATAATACTGCACAAATGGCAAAATGACTTTGAACTGTTAGAACTCAATCATGATTATATCCAATGGCTTTTTCCAACTCGGACACAAGGCCGAAATTTCTACTCTACTCCCCTAAATCCGCAAGAGACACGCCTGATGATTAACACCTCAGAAGTTCAGCAAAGACTACGCAGAGCTTACAAAATGATGCTGAAATTCTTCGGCGTAAAAATAGTGGGGGAGGAGGAAGACAAAGAAACAACTGAAGTTGAACGAGCAGAAAATTTCGCGTCACGATTTGAAAATCTGACAAACCATCCTCACAATAATCTACGAATCACACGAATACTGCACAGTCTGGGAGAATTGGGAGCAGAAGAATACCAAGTCCCACTGGTGAGGTTCTTCCTCAAGGAGATCCTTATCAAGAACAGACTGCCAAGAATGAAGAAAAGTGCAATGGACTTTTTCATACCAGCAGTAAGAGATTCACAAGACAGACAAGATTTATTGTTTTTCGCATGGCGATACTATTTCCCAAAAGAAGATTTTATCTGGGGAATCATGGAGAATTGGCACGATACAAACCAAAGCCAGTGGTGGCTGCACTCCTACCGGCGCCACTGAGCGAATGGACACCTGTGTACTCAGAAAAAGAAAAGAAGTGGCTGACAGAAGAACCTGGAGGTTATGGAGAAGATGGATGGTTCCAGATGGAGAATGGACGAATGGTCCTACCAGCAACACTGGCTCCTGAAATCGTGAGAGCACTTCACGCAAGTACCCATGGAGGGAGAGAAATGATGGAGCAACAGTTGGAACCACATTTCTACGTACCAGGATTGTCAGCAATCTGCAAAACAACAGCTCAGCAGTGTGTAACATGTGCCAAAAACAACCCAAGAACAGGCCCGTCTCAACCCCCAGGGAAACAGCCAATCGGGCTATCCCCAATGGCATCATTACAAATAGACTTTACAGTACTGCCACCCTGCAAAGGATACAAATATCTACTAGTGATGGTATGTACTTTAACGGGATGGGTGGAAGCCTTCCCAACAAGAACTGAAAAGACTACAGAAGTGGTAAAGAGCCTGATGAAAGAAATAATACCACGTTACGGACTTCCACTCGAGATAGGGTCGGACAATGGCCCTGCATTTATCCAGAACTGTTTGCAACAACTTGCCCGGCTACTGGGCATCACCTGGAAGCTACATACTGCCTACAGGCCCCAAAGTTCGGGAAAAGTTGAAAGAATGAACCGTACCCTAAAGACTCTGATGTCCAAACTGTGCCAAGAGACGTCATTAGGCTGGTTGGACTTGCTGCCGATAGTCCTTTTGCACATTAGGTGCAGACCAACCCCCCAATTGAAGTTAAGTCCGTACGAACTTATGTTTGGACGGCCAACTCCTCTGATTAATGGACTAAGGGGGGACCTTCGGGCATTGGGAGAAACTAAACTAAATGATCAGGTAGTAATGTTGGGTAAATCAATGCAGAAGTTAAATACGTGGGTGGGGGATAATATACCGCATTTTCTGTATCCTTCACTGCATAAGTATTGTCCGGGTGACTCAGTATGGGTAAAAGAGTGGAAAAATGATCCACTGGGTCCAAAGTGGAGAGGTCCTTATCTTGTCCTGTTATCAACCCCTACAGCAGTAAAGGTTGCCGAGGTGGTTCCGTGGATACATCACTCCAGAGTAAAAGCAGCTGCCAGTCCCGAGCTAACATGGAAGGTCGTCGCCAACGAGACCAATCCGCTGAGGCTGAAGCTGACAAAGACCACAGTCTCGAGCACCTAAATGATCCTAACCCTGATGATTCAGAGGATCAACAAGTGGGTGTTTTGATGGGCACAGGCCCTGACCACCCGCCAGCGGAGATGGGTGTTTTGATGGGCACAGGCCCTGACCACCTGCCGACGGGGGATAACCACAGGGTGTTTTTTAGGGGCCCGGCCCCCACCCTTGATCGTCCTGATATGTTCTTCACTTTTGAAGTTCCGGTGGGAGGGGATTGGGTTTATGTGGCTGTGAAAAGAATTGCCCAAGGAATTCTGACAATCGGGGCAGTTGTGGCGCTGATTCTATACCTTGCTAATTTGATTTATGGACTCTCACGTGGAGCATGCCCCAGTTGTACAAACACTGCGGGGAAAGTGGATATTTCTCACATCTGGAATGGTACGCACCCGGTGATGGAGAACCGTACCATGTGGAGACAAAAGCGAGAAGTATCCTCTGAGATATTGCCAAGAGGACATTTGCTTGTGCAATTCAAATATGACTATGCTAAGAAATCTGGGCAGGAAGCATGTTGGGTGTGCAGCAGAATGCACCCAGAGACAATCCATATCCCATTTGCTTCTGTGCCAATGAACCTGAGTATGTTTGCATCAGGGAATATTACAATACATTCTTTCCGGCCACCCAGAGAACAACCAGAAATGTATGAAGCTGGGTATCCCATAATAGGGTACATATATCCTCCAGAATGGTGTTTCCAAATAGGGCCAGATAAAGACACACATAAGAAGGAAGGGTGTTACTCAAGCAAATTCAATTGGACATCATACATATACACAATTGACACAGAGGGACACTCAAATTATCTATACATACAGTGCAGGAAACTCACGAGTCAACAAGAGAGAGTAATTGAAGATGAGTCTGGTGGGACGCAGAGTGTGCTGGAGACGACAAGACGAATGAGGCGAATGATGTTGGAATTAGCAAAGGGAACACTACACCTATCACCATTCATGTTAGAAGAGGGATACCAGGTGTGTTGTGGGAGAGTGTTACACATGGGTTCCACCAACAATAACAGGAATGTGTTATTTGGCTAAACTGGTCCCAATACAGAGACTAAGGGGAGAAGACACAAACACAGACACAGAACTACACCCTAGGTACCCACTGGTGTTTGAAAGACCGAAGAGAGAGTTGTTTGCGAAAATGGATCGAATATGGACATGGCTGCCAGCATGGACTGGATGGGGAGGAGAGATAATGAGGAGATTGAATAGCTATGTCAATCTGATGGATGAGATCCTGAATAGAACCAGTATGGATATCCAGTTGCTGAATCTGGAGATGCGAGAGATACGAAAGGTGCAGATGATACATGATATGGCGCTTGAGCAGATCAGTGCAGCATTGAATGGATTGTGTGAAATGACGATGCACTATGAATGTTGCACCTTCATCAGAAACACTACACACGAAGTCCCAGATTATTACCAGGTAATTCAAGACCACCAGGAGAAAGTAGCACAGTTGCAGGGTTCAGCTAGAAGGATTGCTGCCGAAGGCTGGAATCCGCTCCGTGGGTTCGGAGCAATGGGAGAATGGTTTGGATCAATCCTGAGATTTATCTCACAGATTGGATCCATGATACTCATGGTAGTGGTGGTCTTGATCATAGGGATACTGATATACCGCATAGGGCTATGCATGTGGCCACTATGCAAGGCAGCACTGACACCCACACAAACACAGAAGATACCACTGATAATTCCGCAGGGAATGTTCCCAGCGAACGGGAAGTCCCCCCAATATTCAGGATTTCAGAATAGTGGAGTGTAATGGCTACAAGTGCCAGGAAAAAGATACTGACACTTGAGCCAAGGGGGGAATGAAGGAGAACCAGGCTGGAAGATGGTTGCCCCATAAGCCAGGCAGCCATCTTGTTCAGAATATTGGTTCACCAAGTAAATAGAATAGATTTCATTTAGAAGAAAAGAGCTGAGCTCACGTAGAATTTAAGGAATGCGTGGTAGATTAGAAAAGCTAACAAGAAATCCAGGCAGGATCCGGCCAGCTCTTGGCATAAGGGACATAAGAAGATTTATGAATGAAGCAAGGTCAGGCGCTGGGCCAGAGAACAAAGGGAGCACAGAAACCAGACTAGGTCTCTGGCTATCTGAATAAACAAAGCCAACAGGGAGGGAGGTGCTGGCCGGAGAAAGACAGCACAAACAAATCACATACTGTCAAACTAACATGAAGTGTATCAATTTAGAGTAAAATGTGGAATGTTCTTTGTGTTTATGCTAATGATGGGAGGTATTAACCCACGTGGGGAAGAATAACGTGTCAGCGGGAGGTGGGCTAATTGGGATGTACCTAATTACGTATTTTTGAGTATAAGACCCCTTGCACGGGGTGAAAGAGGGGCTCACTCTTAGAGATTCAATCCTGTGTGAGCACTTGTGTGACGACACAATAAAGATCTTGCCTTTCCTGAAGAGACTCGTGTTTGGACAATCCTTGCTTGTGTAGGGTCCGGCGCCGTTAATGAGTGAACCTGATTGACTCCGGTTACAAAAAGGTCCCCACGTCGATATAGTACTGTAGTAGCAAAAACACCAGGAAAATATTGAATGCTGGGTTGGCACTGACAGATTATTTTAATACAGATGTAAATTTCCAAAATATGGGAATTCCTGTAAAAATTTGCAGCTGTCACTAAGAACTAATTAGCTATAAACCATCCTGTATATTGCAGGAAAAGGAATAGAGTAGTGTCATTTGGGGATCAGTACCCAGTATGGGTTTCCACATTCACCAAGGCTCCCCTCGCCGTCAGTAGCCCAAAGGACTACCGACCCACCCAGTCAATAGCCGGAGCTCCTTGTAGGGTGAAAACAAAACTTTCAGGGTTATTCAAAGAGAATCGAAAAGTCACCGCACGTTCGTGACTTTTTGTTCTCCTCAATTCGGTTCGAGCAACCATTTGCGACCCTGCGTGTATTCAGCAAGCCCACAGGGTCCCCAAATGCAGGGAAAAACACCGCAAACCCGCCGAAAACTCACTGCAAAACCCGGCGAATGCACACCGAAAACCAGCAAAAACATCTGGATTAGCCCTGCCGAAAACGCCGGAAAAACCCGAGCAGGAGCCGATCACACGCAGAGCAGCCGCCGGAAAAACCCGACACCGCAGACGAATGGAGTGGAAAAAAAAAACAGTTTGCTTGAATGTTTGAAAAGTGAAACGCTGTTTGCAAAGAAACTACTGAGCGAAAATGTCTGAAATTTACATATGATCCAATGAATGATAATAAAAAGGGCTGTTACAGAAAAAAGAAAAAACGTTTAAATGAAAAAAAAATTAAAAAAAAATCGGAAAAAGTTTTTTTAAAAAAATCCTGAAAAATGCTTAAAATATCCTAAAAAAATCTATAAATAAAGAGACTCTTTACTGCAGAATATTATAATCAACGGTTTATTAGATATTGCATTAAAATGGGAATATTTTTACCATTGGAGCCTATGGGATTCGCCTGAATAAATCTGCCGCATGAAGCAATCGAATGGCAGGGCAATTCGGCAACTTTTCACTGCTGGGTTTTGCTCTCTGAATAGCCGAAGCATTGCTTCTCTATGGGGATTTCACTGCCCTCGAACAGGCACCGAACAGGTACCGTATGTGCAGGCAATTTGCCAGGATTTGGCGAACTGCCTGCTCTCTGGATAGCCAAATGGCAAAGAAAGGTAACCGTACGCTGATTTTCAGCATTTGGTTCCTTTTTGGCAGCCATTCGAATCTCTTTACATAGTTATACATAGTTATATAGGCTGAAAAAAGACATGCGTCCATCGGGTTCAGCCTCTCCCACATAACCTACTGCTGTTGATCCAAAAGAAGGCAAAAACTCCAGTCTGAATCGCTCGCCAATATGCAACATACTAGGAAAAAATTCCTTCTTGACCCCAGAATGGCAGTCAGATTTCTCCTTGGATCAAGAAGCTTTTACCCACATATTAAATATTATAACCCTTAATATTCTGTGTCTGTAGGAAGTCATCCAGTCGCTTTTTAAAAGTCTGTACAGACTCTGACCCAACCACCTCAACAGGCAGAGAATTCCACAGCTTTATTGTTCTCACCGTAAAATAACCCTTCCTATGCTTTAAGCTAAATTTTCTTTCTTCCAGTCTAAATGGATGACCTCGTGTCCTATGTGTAGTCCTATTAATGAATAACCCAGTTTATTTACTTTATTTAGAGTTTACAATTACAAACACAGGCAGAGGATGGGTAGAATAAAATGGTAAAGCACCCCCGATGTTTCCATACTGAATAGCCTCCCCCACACACGCCCTGGCGTAACAGACAAAGGCTGGGGAATAGTCAAAGAGATCTGGTTTAAGCCAGGTCCTGTGGAGTTGGATGGAAGCATGGAGAAACAAAGGAATCAGTTACTTACAGATACACATAAGGAAGACCACACAGTGTACACAACATGTCACCACGATAAGTACATCAGGGAATAATAATAAAACAGAGACCTCAGGGAATAGGGCACAGAAAACACAAACACCCTGTACCTAGAATGATAAGTACAGGGTGACCTTAACATAGGAGAAGGCTGGGGAATAACATGAAACATCAGGCCCACACCTCCACAAAGCATTTTTAGGCACATGTACCCCAAGTCTAAAGTGACTACCGTCACAAGTAGATACCAGTAAATTCCCAAAAAGCACAATAAAAGACAAATATGGCAATAAATCTAATTGGTAGTAGTGAATCACAGCAAAATCGACTGACGTGTGATATTTGTGATGAAGTACACAGCAAAAATACTTATATTTGAAGAGGTCCCATTCCTTAAAATCTCCTGAGAAATCTTGAATGAAACAAAAATAAAAAGACTCCATGAAAATATAGAGCATTGTTTGTACAAAGTTAGTGAGTAGATGAGGTGACCTGTACATTCAGTGAAATCCCTACGTAACGTAAACAAGATGAGAATGAAATAAGCTCATTTTATACTCAAGGAAGTCACTGGAATTCATCTGTGTCTCAAAGAGTTAAATGATATAAGGTGTTTATCATTTCCGATGGGTAATTGGACTCATTTGCAGCTACAACCTGTGGAAGAAAACAAAAGAGGTATAAGTGTACTAGGCTTGTGCACCGATTTTTTTTTCGGTTCGATTCGGTTCGATTTTTCGGATTTTTAAACTTTTCGATTCGGCTCGTTTCGACCGGTTTCGATTCGATTCGGTTCGGCCCGTTTTTCGGGTACATTTTTTTTTCGGAATTTCGACCATTTTTCGTATTTTCGTGTCACTGTGCTCGTTTTTTGTATCGACTTTTCGTGATTTCGGAAATTTTCGTTTTTCGGAATTGCACATTTTTCGGAATATCGACCATTTTTCGTATTTTTCGTGTCATTTTGCTAGTTTTTTGTATCGACTTTTCGTTTTTCGGAAAAAAATTTCGTTTTTCAGAAAATTTTCGTTTTTAGCAAAATTTTCGTTTTTAGCAAAATTTTCGTTTTTAGCAAAATTTTCGTTTTTCGGAACATCTGTTCTCCTCGTTTGACACATTTCAAGTCCATTCGAAAAATCCGAAAATATTTCGTTTCGGCTCGGAAAACATTTCGGATCTGACATTTTCGGATCTAAAAATTTTCGGAAATTCGGCCGCATCCGAAAACACGAATCGGGAAATTTCGTGAACATTCCGAAACCCGAAACGCACATCCCTAAAGTGTATACATTTAACCCATTAGTGGTGGGAAGGCTTTGTTTGCCAAGGACTACACAGGAAGAATATTTTGCATTTTAGAAAATAAGAGCAATTTTAAAAAGTAATCCAATCAAAATTGCACTTTTATCTCCCAGATTGATAGCAGAGTAGGACTATGTGGACGAATTGTGTTATGTTAAGCCCACTAAAAATGGGTAATTTGATGTTTTTGTGTCCTTAAAGGTATGCCATAGCGTTAAAATAGGAGGGGGTAGGAAACCGAGGGATTAAACCATCCACCCTCTGGTTTTAACCCTTTAGTTACCTCTAAAAATCCCACTGAATCCAGTGCTGGGCTCTGATCTCTGCAGAATATGACATACTTCCTCCTCATCATGTCACATGACAACAGGGGACAGGGCATTCCAGCAATCCAGTGGCTCTCAATGTAGGAAGACTTTGATCGCATTGGATGGAGCTGGTATCTGAAGTGCTTCAAGTCCAGGAAACCTGAGCTGAGTGCTCCCTGAGGGTCTGGGCTAAGCCCCTACATGAGGATGGCTGAATTAGCCCTCTAGGCCCCTTTATTGATTGATACATGCATCATATTAACCTTTTTTTAGTCCGTTATGTTACTACACCCACCTCACCCCTCCCCACCATTTCTGAGATGTTTTGTAGTCACTCTGGAACTGATTTCTGAACAATTGTTTAGTGTATTTTCTTAAACTCTTATATTTAGCAGACGACAATGTATATTCACCAAGAGCCAAGCTGCCGCCATCGAGTTGCCCTTGTCATCCTTTGCTCAGGCAAGCAGATAAGAAAGAATTAGTTGATTCCTTGTGTAATCATAATCACCCAAGCCGGTGCAACTCTATGACAGGACAATTTCACTAACCAGTGGCAATGTGACCCTCACGAATAGCGTGCATAGCCTGATTTTCCCATGATTTCTTATTTAGCATAACTTCAAGGTTTGAATATCTAGCACCGAATCCCTGAAAAGTTTCCGTTGATAAATTTCCATTTTTATCAATAAATTTCTATCTATGTTGTAATTTAATCTTGATAGATACATTTATTCATATTTATTGTTTTTCCTTTGGTTTACTAACGGTTAAATCAGGATAATTTTGTCAGTAGATTTGACATTTTTGCAGTTATTAAGGAGAAGTGCCTTTGTTTTGTTTTTTTACATGAAAATTTGCTCACCCTTCTTTGTTGTCATGTGTGAGTTTCCGACCTTCAATCCTACTTCACAGCACATAGACGTACATTCATTTTCAGGCAACTGTGTGACCCAGAAGGTGTAGACACCGGAATCTGTGATTTCGACGTTTCGAAGCTCCAAATCACCTGCGTTGCTCTTTTCCCCGGCGTCCACTGACAAAAAGGTTCTGCCAATGTAACGTTCATCCTGCTTGATATCCACACATGACTCCTGCTGGGAATGGACTATGATCATACTACCATCTTCTCGCCTCTTCTTCCATGTCACTTTCCAAGATTTATGGTTTGGAGACCACCAACGAATGGAGCATGATAAATGAACAGTTTCTCCTGACCGGGCAGTGACATTTCTTTTAGGGCAGGGACAGCATCCTGTTTTTTCAACTTTGGAATTAGAAAGGGAATAAACAGTCAAGAAATATAGGCAGTGTAAAGCAGACATACCAAAAAAGAGGAGAGGAACATCTAAAGATATCCAATTTTCAATCTAATACTAATACTAAAAAATTCTGTTCCTTGCAATGTGAACCCCAAGAAGTGCACATACTTGATCTGATGAACACATTGTGAAATCAACCAAAGAAGACTCATACTAAATCTAAAGTGGACCTGCCATCAAGAAATAATTTTTCTGGGCAATATCCCATGGCGTTCATACAGTGTGTGCTGACATAGACACTTCTGCCCTGTTTAAACTGAGACGTAAAGTATAACGACTCCACTCATGAATGATAATGACTCCCAACCTCTTCCAGTTAAGCTGTTATCTAACGCTTCCTATACTTTCAGGGTTATTCAAACCGCACGTTCAGTGACTTTTCGTTCTCTTCAATTCGGTGCGATTCGGCGATGCCATTTCGGCGACCCTGCGGTGTATTCAGCAAGCACCACAGCGCCGCCGTAGCGCAGGGAAAAAGCCACCGCAAACGTGCAGAACACTCACCGCAAAACCCGGCGAATGCACACCGAAAACCCGGAAAAAAAATCTGGATTAACCCCGCCGAACACGCCGGAGAAACCAGAGAAGCCGCCGATCACAGCGCAGAGCAGCCGCCGGAAAAACCCGACACTGCAGACGAATGGAGTGAAAAAAAACCAAAAAATTTGAAACGCTGTTTGCAAAGAAACTACAGAACGAAAATGTCTTAAATTTACACATAAGATCCAATGAATGATAATAAAAAGGGCTGTTACAGAAAAAAGAAAAAACGATTTAAAAAACTGACATTTTTTTGCAAAAAAATCCCAAAAAATGCCTAAAAGATCCGAGAAAATCTAAAAATAAAGAGACTTTTTACTGCAGGATATTATAATAAAAGGTTTATTAGATATTGAATTAAAACTGGAATATTTTTAACATTAAAACATATGGGATTCGCCTGAATAAACCTGTCGAATGAAACCACCGAATGGCAGGGCAATTCGGCAACTTTTCACTGCTGGTTTGTGTTCTCTGAATAGACGAAGCATTGCTTCTCTATGGGGATTTCACTGCCCTCGAACAGGCACCGTATGTGCAGGCAATTCGCCAGCATTTGGCGAACTGCCTGCTCTCTGAATAGCCGAATGGCCAGGAAAAGTAACCGTATGCTGAACTTCAGCGTTCGGTTACCTTTCGGCCCCAATTTGGAGCTCTTTGAATAACCCTGTTTATATACGAGACACTAATGTGGACGCAGCTGGAGAAAAACGAGCAAGGTCACTTAACAGTCTCATTTGCCGTTAATAAAAAAAAAATACCAGATGCCAAAACCTGGTGTTAAGTGTTTTTGCTATTGGCAAAATCACTTAGCGCACAAAGAAAGCAGAAGAACTTGGAACACAAATAGTTCCCATTGTCCTTCCATCACGCAAGGCTGGTGAAAGTCTTCATGGAGTCAATGTTTTTATGAATATATCTATTGAGAATAAGGAGAAACATTCTCCAAATGTGGAGGGGGAGCTTACTGCTGTATGTTTCAATGTTATTCTCACCGGCAGCAAACCTCTCTGGAGAACCTCAAATCATTGGTTTGGGATGTACAATAGAGCTAGAAGACACGGGAGGGTGCGTTTGGTTCTTGCAGGGCACAGGTGCCACTCACATTTAGACTTCACACTTCAGAGCATAAGACAAACATTTTGGGATGTTACCCTTTATCAAAGTACAATGCCCAAAGTAGGGGAGTAACAGACAAATCCACCAGTGGATGCTTGAAGCAGGTTGATAAGATGTTTACACCGCATAGACTTGATTCCAAAGAATTCTGCCGTCAACAAGAACTAGCTCACAGGTTAGCAAATAATGTTCCCTGGACCAGCTGAGGGATGTGCGAGTTTCGGGTTTCGGAATTTCGGATCCGAAATGTTTTCCGAGCCGAAACGAAATATTTTCGGATTTTTCGAATGGGCTTGAAATGTGGCAAACGAGGAGAACAGATGTTCCGAAAAACAAAAATTTTGTAAAGACGAACATTTTCTGAAAAACGAAAATTTTTTGAAAAAACCAAAAGTCGATACAAAAAACGGTCAAAATGACACGAAAAATACGAAAAATGGTCGATATGCCGAAAAATGTGCAATTCCGAAAAACGAAAATTTTCCGAAAAACGAAAATTTTCCGAAAACGAAAATTTTCCGAAAAACGAAAATTTTGTAAAAACGAAAATTTTCTGAAAAACGAAAATTTTTCGAAAAAACGAAAAGTCGACACAAAAACCGAGCACAGTGACACGAAAATACGAAAAATGGTCGAAATTCCGAAAAAAAATGTACCCGAAAAACAGGTCGAACCGAATCGAATCGAAACCGAAATCGGTCGAAACGAGCCGAATCGAAAAGTTTAAAAATCCGAAAAATCGAACCGAATCGAACCGAAAAAAAAATCGGTGCACAAGCCTACTGAGCATGCGTTTTAACCTGTTCATGGCTGTAACATTTCTTTCTGACGGAATAATAAGAAAATCTAAGTTTAGCCGTAAAAGTAATTGTAAGAATGGTTTTCATACCCGTGTCTTTATCCACAAAGGCTCGATAACAACTCATTATGAGTGGCCGGTTGGTATAAATATCCTACAGACAGTTTCTGAATTAGTCCACCTGTCACACTAAGAGTGTTCTCTGTGGTTGTCATGTGGTCACTTGGTTTCTGAGTGCATGAACGTTCGTAATGTTGTTAAACCAGCCAGAGGTTGGGCAACAGTAGGTTGGGCCACAGCAAGGTGAAGAGAACCGGTTTGGCACAAAGTCACATTTTAAATAATGTAGGCATGTACATACTGATTTGTGTATCAACAGTAATAGTTACAAGGAGGTGTTACACAGAGCTCTAATAGAGTGTAATGTAATTTAACCCCTTCGCTACTGAGCCATTTCACCTCTGTGAGCTGAGCTCATTTTGACCGTTTTGTGCTCATCATTAGGGATGAGCTGTTCGGTTCGATGTGTTCGGAGTTTGATTCGAACATCGCCCGTTCGCAAACTACGAACATTTCCGCGTGTTCGCCGCATGTTCGCCCACAATGGACCACAATGCATTTTTCCACTGGCCTGAAGCTTGTAATTGGCTACAGCCTGCACCAGACCACAGTTTAGGTGCAAGACAGGTGCAAGACTATGCCAATCACGGTTCAGAGTCCTGATTGGGCAAATTTTGCCCAATCATGGGCTCACAGACCTAAGTCCCGCAGCACACTATATAAGGTGTCCCCTGCAGCCCCAGCACGTGTTTTTTGAGAGGAGATTGTTAGTGTGTGTTCTCACTGCCAGTCTGCCAGCAACTATTGTGGGGGTCTCATTTCTACAAAATATCTGGGAATTGTTGTAATCTTTGTGTTCTCACTGCCACCAGAAATTGTGGGGGTCTCACTTCCAGAAAATATCTGGGAGTTGTTCTAATCTGTGTGTTCTCACTGCCACCCATCAGGGGGTCACACTGATTTATAGGAGGTTTCTGGGAATTGTAATCTGTGTCTTCTCACTGCCAGCTATCAGGGGGTCCCACATACTTCTAGCAGATTTCTGTGAATTGTAATCTGTCAGGGTTATCCAAAGAGATCCAAATTGCTTGAGAAAGGTAACCGAACGCTGAAAATCAGCATTCGGTTACCTTTCCTGGCCATTCGGCTATCCAGAGAGCAGGCAATTCGCCAAATCCTGGCGAATTGCCTGCACATACGGTGCCTGTTCGAGGGCAGTGAAATCCCCATGAAAATGCACTGCTTCGGCTATTCAGAGAACGAAAACCAGCAGTGAAAGGTTCCCGAAATGCCCTGCCATTCGGTGGTTTAATTCGGCAATTTAATTCAGGAGAATCCCATAGGCTTCAATGTTAAAAATATTCCCGTTTTAATTCAATATCTAATAAACCGTTCATTATAAAATTCTGCAGTAAAGAGTCTCTTTATTTATAGATTTTTTAGGATACTTTAAGCATTTTTCTTAATTTTTTTTTAAAAGTCCGATTTTTTTTATATTTTTTTTTTTAAGTTTACTTATTTTTTCTGTAACAGCCCTCTTTATTATCATTCCCTGGACCTCATATGCAAATTTCAGACATTTTCGCTCAGTAGTTTCTTTGCAAACAGCTTTTTACTTTCACATTCATACAAACTGTTTTGCTAATTTGTTCACCTCCCTCTGTCTGCGGTCTCGGCTTTTTCTCGGCTTTTTCCGGCAGCTTCGCTCTGCGTGTGATCGGCTCCTGCTCAGTTTTTCCGGCGTCTTCGACGGGTTAATCCAGATGTTTGAGGGTTTTTGGCGTGCATTCGGCAGGTTTTGCGGTTAGTTTTCGTCAGGTTTGTGGAAGCTTTTTCCTGCAATTCGGGGACCCTGTGGTGTTTGCTGAATACACCGCAGGGTCACCGAAATGGGATCGGCAACACGAACCGAATTGAAGAGAACGAAAAGTCACCGAACGTGCGGTGACTTTCGAATCTCTTTGGATAACCCTGTGTGTCTTGTCACTGTTGCCAGCTATCAGGGGGTCCTATCAGGAGGGTCTCACTAACTTGTAGGTGGTTTCTGGGAATTGTAATTTGTGTCTTGTCACTGCCACCCATCAGGGGGTCTCACTGATTTATAGGTGGTTTCTGGGAATTGTAATCTGTGTCTTGTCACTGGCTGCCAGCTATCAGGGTGTCTCACTGAGTTATACCAGAGTTCTGGAAATCTTTAATCTTTATACCAGAGTTGAATCAGAGTTCTGCAGCATATCTCCAATGTTTATAACAGAGTTGAATCAGAGTTCTGTATGTCTTTAATCTATATATCACCATGTCATACAGACCAAAAAGGACAGGCAGACGCTCCCAGGCACAGATAAGTGGGCAAGCAGCCTCTGTGTCGGGAGGCTGTGCCTCTGGTCATCGTGGACGTGGTGCATCCTCTGCAGGGGCACGCTTGTCCTTTCTAACTGGTGCTGGCCGTCTTAAGCAGCAGCAGCAACATACAGAGGATTTGGTGGATTGGCTAACCAGGCCATCCTCATCCTCCCAGTCCTCTGCCAGCCAGGCTTGTAGTGCTTTACAGTCCACCTCAGCTGCCAAAGCATCTAATGCAGCCTCCATGTCCACAGCTACTCCTGCCGTAGCCTCACTGTCACACACGGAGGAGTCAGCTGAATTGTTTGACTACAATGACAGTGACATGCTGCTTGAGGATGCGCAGCAACTACAGTGCTCTGATTCAGTCTCTGAGGTTGAGGAAGGGAGTATAATCAACCTAGAGGAAGGGGGTGCCAGTGACACACAAATAACTGGCACTCATGTTGCCCCAGCAGCTGTGCATACTGCCAAGTTGGCTCCAGTGACGAGGAGATAGGGGGTGATGACAATGATGATGAGGTCACTGACTCCACCTGGGTGCTTGATCGAACAGAGGAGTCAAGTGAGGAGGAGGAGGCACAACAAACACGAGGCACAATGTCCTCTATGACCAACCGTAGCACTAGCCAGTCCAAAGTATCAGATGTCAGAGCTGCTCAGGTGCAGAGAAATGTTGTCTCAAAGCACACATCCAGGAACTCTGCTGTCTGGGAGTTCTTTAAGAAATATGTAGCAGACCGCACCGTTGCTATTTGTAATCTATAACATATGAGGCTCAAGCGTGGGAAAGACACCGGACGCTTGGGTACCACGTGCTTGAGGTGACATATGACCACCTTCCATGCATCCCGTTGGCGCAAAACTTTGCGTAGGTCCTCCTCACCTGTCTCTACCCCCACTATATGTTCTGCCATGTCATTGACTCCAACCTCCACTGACAGGGATGATGCTACAGTAATGGATGTACCAGCTCCTTCCTCACAATGTGACAGCATCCCATCATCTGAAGATTTATGCAGTCAGGTTACGTTGCCCCAGCTGCTGCAGCGTAAGAAAAAATATTCTGTCATGCCTTCCATGGGCAGAGACCAGTATGCAGTAGATGGCGGGTGGAGGGTTAATTTTAAGCAAGGTATCCGTGGGAGAATCCAATAGAATAGTCGAGGAAAGCCAAAAGGTCAGGGCAGGCGGAGTTCGTTGCGAGGTCAAAAATAGGAAGCCTGAAGGGTCTGGAGGAATAATACTCAGAAAGGGTTAACAAGAATGAGGAACCAGGAAAGCCAATACAAGGCAACAACCAGGTACCTGACCAAAGGAGGAATGGGGTTTAAATAGGGAGTCTGAAGGAGCACACCCCTGTGGGGAGGAGTCACAGCCTCCAGTCCACCTACAGGTGAAGGGAGTGCCTGGTACCATGCCACCCCTCCTTCTCCATCTCACTGGTCTGAGGACATGCCCCCCACCGGTGAGCACCTCCCACGTCCACCCCTGCCCTCAGCGCGATAGGCCACGCCCCCATGCCGAGGGCATGTGATGGCCGCCATCTTTGGCACCCCCCGGGAGCCGCGATTCCCAGCCAGCCGACCGAGAGAGTGAGCCCGGCCCCTACACCCCTGAGCGCTGGAGTGCCCAGAGCGTCAGGCGGCTGTGGGCTGCAGAGGGTGCTGACCTCTAGTCTGCACTCGGCGCCCGCCGCTATGACGCCCCGCCGCACCGGCACCCCCCGCTAGATGGGTGAGTCCTGACATATAGTCCCAACCATCCCCAAGCACAGCGTCTAACTGCCAGCTTAGCAAAATTACTTGCATTGCAGCTGCTGCCTTTCCAGCTGGTGGACTCTGCTACCTTCCGTGAATTTGCTGAATGTGCTGTACCACAGTGGCATGTTCCAAAACGCCATTACTTTTCACGGAAGGCCATTCCAGCACTATACCAGCACGTGGAAGACAATGTTATCGAGTCATTGGGAAAGGCAGTCAGCAGCAAGGTGCATGTGACTTTAGACACGTGGTCCAGCAAGCATGGACAGGGCCGTTACATTTCCTTCACGGCACCCTGGGTAACTCTGATTGCAGCTGGGAGGGATCCAAGACAGGGCTCTGTGCTGGAGCTTGTTCATCCACCACGCCTCCAGAAAGCTGCTTGTATGAGGTCTGTCTGCTCCACCACCACCTCTCCCTCTTCTTCCTCCTCCTCCTCCTCCTTCACTGTCTCTGGCGAAGTGGCAGTTAAACCGACGCGTGACAGGGGCTATGCAATGGCTCAAGCAAAAAGATGCCATACTGTGCTTGAGCTGGTTTGTTTAGGGGACAGGAGCCACACCGGGCCAGAAATTCTGTCAGCTCTGCAGGGGCAGGTGCAGAGATGGTTAACACCACGCCAGCTTCAGCTGGGAATGGTCGTTTGTGATAATGACAGCAACCTTCTCTCCGCCCTATGCCAGGGTAAGTTGACGCATGTACCATGCCTAGCACACGTCCTAAATCTGGTGGTACAGCGTTTCCTAACCAGGTACCCAGGGCTGGCAGAGCTTCTCAGCCAGGCCAGAAAAGTCTGCAGCCACTTCAGACGGTCATTCCCAGCAAGTGTTCGCCTGGCAGAAATTCAAAGCGAATTCCACCTTCCCACAAACCGTCTGATCTGTGACATGCCCACCAGGTGGAACTCGACATTAGCAATGCTGCAGCATCTGCGCAAGCAGCAGAGGGCCATCAACGAGTACCTGTGTGAGTATGGCACAAGGCCAGGTTCCAGTCAACTTGGTCCCCCCCACAGTGGCTGATGATCAAGGATGCATGCACTGTACTGTCACCATTTGAGGAGGCAACGAGGATGGTGAGCAGGGACAGTGCATGCATCAGTGACACAATTCCTTTAGTGTTCCTGCTGGAGCACACTCTGCGGGGAATTATAGATGTGGCTCTAGAGGCAGAGCAGTGGGAGGAAGAGGAGGCCTTCCCTAGCTCTCAAGGCCCCAGTCTTTACGCAGACAGCATTCCAGCGGGTCCTCCTCAGATCAGACAGGAGGAGGATGAGGAGGAATATTTAAGTAGTGGGGGCATTGAAGGTAGGGATTCCTCAAGGGAGGGTTTTGTGTGCCCAGAAACCCAAGGACTAGTACGTGGCTGGGAGGAGGAAGTGCACGATGGGGTCATCCTCATTGACCAGGAAGACTCGGAAGCTAATGCCACCTCCAACCTATGCTGCGTGGGCTCCCTTATCCTGCAAAGCCTGGTAAAGGATCCCAGGATTCGTGCTATCAAGGAGAGGTATCATTACTGGTTGGCAAGCCTTCTTGATCCACGATACAAGGGTAAAGTTGCAGAGCTCATCCTGCCCGCACAGAGGGAGGACAGGATGAAAAACTTGAGTACGCTCTAAAGCGACACTTGTGTAACACCTTTCCAGGCACTGGTAGGTTACCAAGTGATGACACAGGTGCTTCTGAGGCTGCGGTTGATCAGAGGAAGAGCGGTGAAAGGGGCCGCTTGACTGATGCCTTTTCCAATTTTTTTAGTCCACGATGCCCAGGGACGTCAAATGTAGGCACCCATTGCCAGCGTCTTCACCGTATGGTGCAGGACTACCTAGGGGCAAGGGCAGACCTGGATAACTTTCCAGCAGATGATCCACTGGCTTACTGGGTGTTGAGATTGGATCACTGATCAGAATTTAGCCAATATGCTATGCAGCTACTAGGTTGCCCTTCATCCAGCGTGATTTCTGAAAGGACGTTAAGTGCCGCTGGAGGTTTTGTCACAGACAAAAGAGTGCGTCTGTCCACTGACTCTGTAGACCGGCTGACATTTATAAAAATGAATCAGTCCTGGATCAGCAGCTATCAATCCCCTGATGCTGACGTAACGGAATAGATCGGGGATCTCTTCTGCATTCACAAAACCTCCACCACTGCACTCTTCCACAATACCACAAAAGGGTTATGGTGTGAAGGCACTTGCTGCCACCAAAGGCACAATATTTGGCTGCACTGACACGTGTACCAGATTCATATAATTTTATTTGACTGCAGGGTCCAACCCTGCACTCTTCCACAATACCACAAAAGGGTTCGGTGTGAAAGCACTTGCTGCCACCAAAGGCACAATATTTGGCTGCACTGACGCCTGTACCAGATTCATATCATTTTAATATTTGACCGCAGGGTCCAACCCAGCACTCTTCCACAATACCACAGAGGGGTTACGGTGTGACGGCACTGTTGCCGACACTAAAGGCCCAATTTTAAAGCACCTAAGTTTCACCATAATTTAGCCAAAAAATCACTGAACTGGTTCTGCGTGTCCTAAAATGTCTCCATTTTTAATTCAGACTTCCGCCCCAAGCAGTTGTTTATGAATAGATTAAAGGAAAACCATTTACCGTCATTTGAAACGTCATTTTTTTGTTTTTAAATGTTTCTATACATACTACAAATCTGCCACTTCACAGGCAGGTTATGGGGACCTCCTAGGCACGATATTTGAAGGAATTTTTCATTTTTATTCTTAACCTTTATTTCATGGAAAACTCACTGTTCCTTTAAAAACTTTTTTTTTAAAACTTTTTGTCCTTGTTTCCTGTCCCCAGGGCACTACCCAGACCCCCATACATCTTTTATGGCAAATATCTTGCATATATGCCCTCTTGCAGAGCACTCTAAAAATCGAACTTTCGAGTCCCATTGACTTGCATTGAGTTTGGTTCGTGTTCGAACTCGAACTTTTGAAATTGTTCGAGTTCGAATGCGAGCCGAACACGGGGGTGTTCGGCTCATCCCTACTCATCATGTTTAAATGCGATTATTTGAAGTCATGTTTTATTGTAGGACCCAGACAAATTATATATCCTTTTTTTTGGCAGACTTGGCAGATTCATAATATATTATTATTATATGTATACGTCATGTAAGCTCATATTGGAGATCTGGAAGGGCAAATCGTAACACTGAGGCAGATTGACAATCTTGAAAGGATAAAGCAAAAAGTGTGTATAAATAAATATACACTATACAGTGTGGGCGCCTATTTATAAATTAATTTAAAGTGCAGGGTGTAGTGCTAATAAATAGTCAAATGCTGCCTATAGTATGGTAAAAACACATAAAAAACAACCAAAATATGTGTCAGAATACAAGATAAAAAGCGAATATCCATACGGCGCATCTAGTACAATTAATAGGTTAATAAATCAATGGATATGTAAAATCCATAAAATCCATTAAAAAAACTCATAAACCGTAGCAGTAAAAAATATTAAAAATATTACTATCAAGTCAATAAAGGTGCATAGAGTAAAGTCCAGGTCAAATGTGCAAAAAGTGCAAAAAGGTGCTAAAGTATATATTAATGGAATACTCAAAAATGATGATGAAGAATAATGTGCTGATCTTCTTATAAGTGCTGGTGCTGAATCCTCATGTCCGCCAGTAATCCTCAAAAAAAGCACATCACAGGAAAGGATGATAGTGCAGACAGTCAGAATAGAGTAGGCTCGGATTATAATCAAAATCTAAACCACTCACATTTATGGGAGCCCACAAGGTCCCGGCTCGAGGAGAAACAGCCTGCAGCCAAATATAGGGTGGCACTTCCCTTCTTTCTGTTCGTACTGGAGACTAGAAATAGAGAGAATCGGGAGACGGCACTCCCATAGCGTAATGCTGCGTATATGTGGAAATGTGATAAGGAAAAGATGAAACACACTCACCGATTTTGGAGCCTCGTAATGTCAGGCTCAATATATGTCGCTCTGGGTCCTCTTAGGGTGGGAACCCAAACCTCTTTGCCTCCGCAGTGGTGGGTCCAAGTTTCCAAGGAGAAAAAAAGGGTCGGAGAAAGGTGGCAAATGTTGGGAAATTTAATGGATAAATAAAATAGAATACAGGACAGAGTCTACTGAGACGCGTTTCGGCTTAAAAAAGCCTTCCTCAGTCGGTATAGAAGTAAATGTCCATAAAAAAGTCAGTATAAAATGCAAAGTAAAAGTGTCCTCTTTTATAGTGCATCAGAATAATATCACTTCCTACTTCTGGTCAGTTGACTTCCGTTCGTTCGGATTTTACCCAGTAAATACATCGTTATACATCTTGCCTATTTTTTCTATATGCTGAAAGTTTCCACTAGAGGAAATCTCCTTTATACCATTTTCCATTCTCTAAATTGGTGTAGCGGAAATGCTGCCTGCCTTTTCTTATACGTTTTGTATATATTTTTCGTTCATTTATCATTCGGATCTTAATTTATATATGGACGAAAATCGTAACTTAAAATCGTAACTTAAAACGACCGCAAGACCCTATTGGGTAATTTCCCATTTCCGTCCGATCCCTTTATTCCTCCACTATATACTATTCGTTTCAGATGTATAAACATTATACTTTTCATCACATTTCTATCGTATATTTGTTTATACGAATATTAAGATCTATGTATTATCACATAATCCGAAACGAAAAGTTGCCATTAGGCAAATTCATTTGTTTATTTCCGGTTTCTGATAGACCCAAATCGAAACTGAAAGTGGCCGCAAGGCCCCACTGGGTATTTTTCATTTCCGCCCGATTCTATTTCCGCCCGATTTTTCTGATCGTATGCTATATGCTCGACCATTATTCGTTTCCTACATAATTTCGGATCTATAAACATTACATTTGTTTTCTTATCGTATCTATTATTATTTTTCGTATCTGTTTACACGAAAATTAAGATCCACATACTATCATGTAATTAGAACCGAAATACCGCTATTGGTCGAACCCCTTTTGTTTACATCCGGTTTTTAACCATTAACCATATGAACGAATATTGCTAAATTTTCGTATTTTGTGTTAATTAAATCCCTTCTGGCTGTTTTCTATGCTTTTTTCGACTAATATCGACTTTTAATAGCCATTACGACCGGCCAGTCGTTCGTATTTTTTCCCCGCCATTTCGTATCCGCAAAGCATTACTGGGTAAAATCCGAACGAACGGAAGTCAACTGACCAGAAGTAGGAAGTGATATTATTCTGATGCACTATAAAAGAGGACACTTTTACTTTGCATTTTATACTGACTTTTTTATGGACATTTACTTCTATACCAACTGAGGAAGGCTTTTTTAAGCCGAAACGCGTCTCGGTAGACTCTGTCCTGTATTCTATTTTATTTATCCATTAAATTTCCCAACATTTGCCACCTTTCTCCGACCCTTTTTTTCTCCTTGGAAACTTGGACCCACCACTGCGGAGGCAAAGAGGTTTGGGTTCCCACCCTAAGAGGACCCAGAGCGACATATATTGAGCCTGACATTACGAGGCTCCAAAATCGGTGAGTGTGTTTCATCTTTTCCTTATCACATTTCCACATATACGCAGCATTACGCTATGGGAGTGCCGTCTCCCGATTCTCTCTATTTCTAGTCTCCAGTACGAACAGAAAGAAGGGAAGTGCCACCCTATATTTGGCTGCAGGCTGTTTCTCCTCGAGCCGGGACCTTGTGGGCTCCCATAAATGTGAGTGGTTTAGATTTTGATTATAATCCGAGCCTACTCTATTCTGACTGTCTGCACTATCATCCTTTCCTGTGATGTGCTTTTTTTGAGGATTACTGGCGGACATGAGGATTCAGCACCAGCACTTATAAGAAGATCAGCACATTATTCTTCATCATCATTTTTGAGTATTCCATTAATATATACTTTAGCACCTTTTTTCAATCTTGAAAGGAGCCTGCTTCTCACGGAGCAAAGTATAGTTGAGGAATCTAGGGGTGTGGGAGGAGTGGAGTTAACCGGGGAACAGGTTGGTAGCTGGGTGTCAGTGACACGTGGTAGCAGGGGGGGAGGGAAGAGGAAAAGGTTGGCTAGTCCTGATCTTGCGCACACCAACAGATTTGCCCCTTTGAGCGAAGATGTTGGGTGCATCAGCTCAGGTGTAGCAGTACTGGAGGCTGCTCCCTCTAACAGCCGGGGGATCAGCCCACCAAGTAAGGGAGGGATAAAGAGGGCAAGTAAGCCTAGACAGGTTGTGGTGGTAGGGGACTCTATTATTAAGAGAGTAGACAGGGTAATCTGTCGTGCTGATCGCCTTAGCCGGACAGTTTGCTGTCTGCCGGGTGCCCGTGTTAGGCATGTGGTTGACAGAGTTGATAGATTATTGGGAGGGGCTGGAGATGACCCGGCTGTCATGGTCCATATTGGTACCAATGACAAAGTAAGCGGAAGATGGAAGGACCTGAAGAATGATTTCAGGGAATTAGGAAGTAAACTGAAGAAGAGGTCCTCCAAGGTAGTATTTTCTGAGATCCTACCTGTGCCACGTCCTACAGTGGAAAGGCAGCGGGAGATCAGGGAGGTCAATGCGTGGCTTAAAGCTTGGTGCAGGAAGGAGGGCTTTGGGTTTTTAGAGCACTGGGCTCATTTTGCACTGGGGTACAATCTGTATAGTTGTGATAGATTGCACCTGAATGGAAGAGGGTCTGCTGTGCTAGGGGAGAGGATGGTTAAAAGGTTGGAGGAGACTTTAAACTAGTGGAAGGGGGGGAGGGATACAGTATCTTACAAAATGGAGTCAGAGTAGATAGCGGAAGGGTTTCAGCTCAGACTAAGGGGGGTGGAGCCGGGGGGATGGGTAATGTCAGAACAGTGGAGACATGTAATGTAAAGTCGCATTCAGCATGTGTGGGTAGAGACAACATTAAATGTATGCTTGCTAATGCAAGAAGCCTTAATAACAAGATGGGGGAACCTAGAGGTAATAGCATACACTAAGCAATACGACATTATAGGAATAACAGAAACGTGGTGGGATGAAACGCATGACTGGACTGTAAATTTAAACGGTTATACATTGTTTAGAAAGGATAGGAAACATAAGAAAGGGGGTGGAGTGTGTTTATATGTAAATCAGGATTTAAAGCCTAATATTACACAACTGGAAAGCGATGAGGGAAATGTGGAATCCTTATGGGTAAATATTTCGTTGGGGAATAAACAGGGAAGTCAACTATTGGTTGGCATATGCTATAAACCACCTAATATAGATAATGATGAGGAAGAACAACTGTTAGAGCAAATTAGGAAGGCTGCAGATCATGGTAGCACTTTAATTATTGGAGATTTTAATTACCCAGACATTAATTGGGATAGTGGGACTAGTAATTCAGCAAAGGGAATCCGGTTTCTGAATATTTTAAATGATACCTTTATGTCACAACTGGTAGAAACACCAACTAGAGAGGATAACTGTCTGGACCTGGTTATAACAAATAATGTGGATCTTTTCTCAAATATTAATGCAAAGGAACAGTTGGGAAACAGTGACCATAATATGGTGACTTTTGAAATAAACTCAAAAAAACACATTCATAGGGGGCATGCTAAAACATATAATTTTAAAAAAGGCCAACTTTATTAAAATTAAGGAAGCTCTCAATTTCATTGACTGGCAGAAACTCTTTCACGGGAAAAACACTGAGGATAAGTGGAATATCTTTAAACTAACATTAGAAAAGTACACGTCACAATATATTCCACTGGTTAATAAATATAAAAGAAACAGACTGAAACCAATGTGGCTTAGTAGGAAGGTAACTAAGGAAATGAAAAATAAAAAGAAGGCATTTAAAGCTTTTAAATCTGATAAATCTGAGGCATCCTATAAAGCATATAGGGCAGCCAATAAAGCATGTAAAAATGCGATTAGATGGGCTAAACTAGAAAATGAAAAATAAATAGCCAAAGAGAGCAAGACCAACCCTAAAAGATTCTTTAGGTACATAAATTCTAAAAAAAAACAAGAGTGAAAATGTAGGTTCACTAAAATCTGAGTCAGGGTTATTGTTAACTGAAGATCAGGATAAGGCAGAAATTTTGAATGATTATTTTTTCTTCAGTATTTATCAAAGAGAAACCTATAACAGGAGACATGCAATTCATTAATAAAAACTTACTAATACAAAGTGACTGGTTGACTCAGGACAAGGTTTTGCAGAAATTAAACAATGTGAATGTGAATAAAGCCCTAGGGCCAGATGGAATTCACCCACGAGTACTGAGAGAGCTATGTGTTGAAATATGTAAACCTCTGTTCTTAATCTTTCAAGATTCTTTTCTTTCAGGAATAGTACCAGAGGATTGGAGAAAAGCTGACGTCGTCCCTATATTTAAGAAAGGTTTAAAATTTGTGCCTGGGAATTATAGACCTGTGAGCTTAACATCTGTGGCTGGGAAAGTATTTGAGGGGTTACTAAGGGATAATATTCAGGAATTTATTGGGACGTATAATGTTATTGGCAAAAATCAGCATGGTTTCATGAAACACAGATCATGTCAGACTAACCTAATTACGTTCTATGAGGAAGTAAGTAGAAGTATAGATCAGGGGGTCGCAGTGGATGTGATTTACTTGGATTTTGCCAAAGCTTTCGACACAGTTCCACACAAAAGGTTACTATTTAAATTAAGAAAAATTGGTCTAGATGAAAATACTTGTTCTTGGATAGAAAACTGGATAAAAGATAGGGTACAGAGAGTGGTCATAAATGGTACATTTTCAAGATGGACACCAGTGATAAGCGGTGTCCCTCAGGGGTCTGTTATAGGACCAATACTATTCAATTTATTTATAAATGACCTTGAGATAGGCATTGAAAGTCATGCATCAGTGTTTGCAGATGACACAAAACTAGGAAAAGTAATACAATGTGAGCAGGATATTACTTCGCTGCAGAGGGATTTAGATAGATTGGGGGACTGGGCACTTAAATGGCAGATGAAATTTAATGTAGATAAATGCAAAGTTATGCACTTTGGAGTGAAAAACACACAAGTAATTTATACCCTAAATGGTACGGAGTTAGGGAAATCCAAGCAGGAGAAGGATTTGGGAATAATCATAGACGTCAAACTAAGTAACAATGTGCAATGTCAAACAGCAGCTGCCAAGGCAAGCAAAGTATTGGCATGCATTAAAAGGGGAGTTCACTCACGGGATGAAAACATAATTTTGCCTCTGTATAAATCAATGGTCAGACCGCACCTTGAATATGCCGTGCAATTTTGGGCACCGGTCTTAAAAAAAGATATTATAGCGTTAGAAAAAGTGCAGAGACGGGCAACTAAATTAATAAGGGGAATGGAAGGGTTAAGTTATGAGGCAAGACTAACAAGCTTAAACCTGTTTAGTTTAGAGAAACGGCGCCTTAGAGGGGATCTGATAACCTTATATAAATATATACGGGGCCATTATCAACCATTGTCTGATAACCTATTCATTAACAGGTCTATACATAGGACAAGGGGTCATCCATTTAGACTGGAAGAAAGAAAATTTAGCTTAAAGCATAGGAAGGGTTATTTTACGGTGAGAACAATAAAGCTGTGGAATTCTCTGCCTGTTGAGGTGGTTGGGTCTGAGTCTGTACAGACTTTTAAAAAACGACTGGATGACTTCCTGCAGATACAGAATATTAAGGGTTATAATATTTAATATGTGGGTAAAAGCTTCTTGATCCAAGGAGAAATCTGACTGCCATTCTGGGGTCAAGAAGGAATTTTTTCCCAGTATGTTGCATATTGGCGAGCATTTCAGACTGGGTCTTTTGCCTTCTTTTAGATCAACAGCAGTAGGTTATGTGGGAGAGGCTGAACCCGATGGACGCATGTCTTTTTTCAGCCTATATAACTATGTAACTATGTAACTATGTCCTGTCAGAATGCTATAACAAAAAATGTAAAAAAATTTGAATTTCCATTCAGATTACATTTACAGCGCGTAAAATTATTTTTTTCACATTTTATAATCCAAGCCCTTACGATTATATATTCTATGGGGTACTCTTGCTAAAAAAAATTAGAATTGGAAACCTGTTCCTGTATTTTTCTGTGAAAATATGTGATTTTAATTAAACCTGAAAAACCAACATTTTTCATTGTGGGAAATGAGAAGGTGAGTTTGTGCAGCATTATTGTTCACATTATAATTGAAAACTTAACAATAGTGCTGCATAATAAAAAATTTAAAAAATGACACTTTTATTTTTATGTATATTGTGACTGTGTCAGAGGTGTGGTTGTGGAAGGCAGGTATTTGGGACCTAGGATTCTGAATAGTAAACAATTTAAGCACACAACGTGCACTAGGAGTGGCCCAAGAGGGGTTAACTTTACTAATACTAAAATAGTCACAAACTACACAATGAGTGAAAAGAAATCAATTAGACTTGGTCACAACAAAATAGCAAGGCGAGGGGTTAAACGTCAGCAAACAATAGCCCAAGGGCATACGCTGGTAGGGGGTTAAACACTACCTATACCTCGGTGGTTCAAGCCACCTACATAACCAATGGAGGAAAGCTGAGGGGAAACCCAACATGTAAAGCCATAAAGGAGACCAAAAAATGAATGAGACAAAAGTGACTGTTAAAAACAAAGAGAGGGCATAACGCAACGCGTTTCGCCCGTACCGGGCTTAGTCTAGAGCTGAGATGCCCGTCTGACCCACCACAATAAATACCAGAGAAGTAATGAAATAATTACGTGCAGCCGACCATCAATCAGCATCCGTACAGGTCCGTAGCGCAATGTGCCTGGCAATTCCTTCCGGGTATGTCATAGGTCACGTGATCCAAAGAACCAATGAGCTAGAACAATTCATGTGCCTAGCAACCATAGTAAAGACTAACACACTGATATGTATGATACTGCTGATCGAAAAACTACAAGCACAGTGTAACACAAATAACAGCAAAAATGATGCTGTGTAAGGGCAGAGGCTATGACCCCTGTGTAGTGTTGTGTGTATGGAACCCGGTGGCAAGCCGAAGGAGGAGACCAGAAAGGATATGATCAGTTGAACTTTTACTGGATGGAACAAAATATAATTCCAGAACAAAAGTAGTGCAAGATGTCTTTGACGAAAGTAAAGTCCAGAACAAAGGGTTGTAGGGATAAACAACACAAGTTGTGATCTTTGAAAATAGTCCAGGGGTAGAGGAATTAGACTTGAAGATGGGACTGGTGCCGTGGAGGCAAGCCTGGAGATGGAACTGGTGCCGTGGAAGCAAGCCTGGAGATGGAACTGGTGTTGCGGAAGCGAGCCTGGAGATGGAACTGGCGCTGTGGTAGCAAGCTTGCAGATGGAGCTGGCACTGTGGTAGCAGGCCTGGAAGCGGAGCTGGCACCGTGGAAGCAGGTCTGGAAGCGGAGCTGGTACCGTGGAAGCAGAACTGGAAGCGGAACTGGCACCGTGGAAGCAGGACTGGAAGCGGAGCTGGTACCGTGGAAGCAGGACTGGAAGCGGAGCTGGTACCGTGGAAGCAGGACTGGAAGTCAGGATTCTTGTGGAGTGATACGAAGGGGAACCACTGGATAACGTGGTGATGAACCACAGTATAACCTGGTTAATGAACTGGAGAAGGCGGCAGGTTTAAATAGGGTTCAGAGAATCATAAGAACACCGCTCACCTGGAGCTCGCAGGTGGAATTGGGATACCTGAGTACTTGATGGATTAATTGGTGGTATACGAGGATCTCCAGTGCAGGTGGAATGCAGTACCTTTACTTGACCAGCAGAGGGCGCCAGAGTACCTAGGTCTTCATGCTCTAGGATGGACGATCGCGCATGTGCGCTTGCCTTCTGTTCAGTTGGATCCCGGAGACGGCGTGGGACACATCCTGGCTCTCCTCCCTCGAGCTGAAGACCGGAATCAGGGAGCGACGCGCCACGAGGGACCTCAGGTGAGTCTGCCAGGCGTCCCAACATGGCGGCCGCGGTCCGACCGCGGCGTGGGGCATTACATGCTGTGCATGATGCAAATCAGAATACGCCATACAATATATAAATGATACTACGCAAACTGTACGCCAGATAATAATCGATCGTAGAATAGCAGCAGCAAATAATTGCGTAAAGCGAAGATCGCTCCCTACAGCGAGTGTGGATGGAATCTGGGGATAATGCAAAAATCCAGAAATAACATAACATAATTGCAGGAGTCCCCGCCTACAGAGCATAGGTCACGGTCAAAATACCACAGATCAAGCTTGCAGTATACTCAAAACTGCCCAACAGGCGGGATATAATTACTAGTTATTCGTCATGAGGATACTAGCATGCTATAAGGACCGCAGCGTAAGGTCAGTGAGTGCCCAAGGTAACTGCAGCTAGCGGATGAAACAACCGCTGCCACACACATAAAGCTGAAAACCAATCCAACAGTAAGTGGATAGGAATGTACTGTATAGTACAGCGCAAGTAGAATAAACTAAAACTGGAAAACTAGCCGCTAAACCAAATATTAACCCCAGAGTGGAAGGAGCCAAATGGCGATGAAGAGATATAGTACAACAGTTTGAAGGATTATACTGAATGGCATATAGTGAATGGTCGAGTAAAAAATGGTGGCACAAACGATGGGGGATCAAACTGAATCATAAAAAGAGTGAACAATTAGTGTATGAAAAATATATATTAACCAATAACTGTACAACTTTTGACAATTCTAGGATTCTGCATAGCCTGTACTCACTACAAGGATGAACTACATTTCCCAGCAGGCAGCTCTGCAGGTGTGGGATTACTCAAACCACACCTAAGTTTAATTGAGAAAAAAATGCTGTTTAAAAGTTCAGAGCAGGAACTGCTCAAGGGGGCATGGGTCTTCATTTTCTGGTGGTGGAAAAAAGAGGACAGAACTTCCAAGGTGGAAAGGTGTATATATATGTGTGTGTGTTTCCATGTCATGAGCGGTTTGTTTTGCTGGTAAATGGAGTTAGCCATCCAGTGTGAGTCAGGGATTGACTGTTTAGTTCGTGCTCTGATGAGAGCGAGGATTTGTTTTCTGTTTAATTTTATTTTGAACTGCATGTGAAACACCTTTCATTGAACAAATAAAGTCTTGTTTAAAGGATTTCCAGTGTCTGTCAAACTTACCCTAAAAGACTATGCAGACTGATCCCTAATTTGTGACAGACAATCACAATATATATATTTTTACGTATACCCTGGACATGGTTGCTATAATTGGAAAAGCCATACTCTGGCCTTTCCAATGATACCAAACATGACCCTCTAACTTGTACTGATCCCAAGATATGGGACACTCTCTTTGTATAACACCATCAGGATATAATACTCCCTCTGAGGCTCTCTATCTGTATATCACAGTCAGTATACCCCTTCTGAGGTGCTCTCTCTTGTATAACAGCACAGTCGGCATAGATAGCCCTTTTTTGAGGCTCTTTCTCTCTGTATAACTGGTTCCCTGGTGCCCAGCAACACTGCACTCTTTGCTCACAGGCCGGGCGCTGAGTGTTGTGCCAGCCAGGAGTGAGCACGTGACTGGCCAGAGGCATGGCGTGGCATGATGACAAGGAGCGCCGTGTTTGAAACCCAGTTTGTCTTCTTGCTTGTTGCCCTGTCGTGGAGTTACTTCCCCAGTGCTTACTGTGCTCAGTTAACTGATTCCACTTATTGTGAACCACTATTGTTGCTGACCCGGCTTGTATGAGAAAGACCCCGATTACTGACTCGGATTGTATGAGAACCGCTCTTGTTGCTGACCCGCCCTGTATGAGAACCACTGTTGCTGAGTCGGTGTGTATGAGGATCACTCTGTATGCTGTATTAAACCTTGCTTGTTGTGTCAATATCGAGTCCCTGAAGTTAGCAGTTCCTTATAGGGCAAGAATCGCAGACCATTCAAGGATCGGAAGCGTAAACAGGGCTCTGTATACAGTGACCGATATCTGGTTATTGGAGGGAATCCGTGACAATAACACAGTCAGTGCATCTCTCTCTCTCTATATATATCTATATCTATATCTATATCTCTAACAACGCAGTCAGGATAGATATGCCCTTTGTTATGCAAAGAGCGAGAGCCTCAGAGGGGGTATACTGACTGTTATACAAAGAGAGTGAATGATTTGCTTAAACTGAGCGTGCTGTACCGGGCGCTATGGCGCTCACCCCAGATCAGTGTAGTTTAGATCTTTATGGACAGATTTCTATGATACGAATGTAGCGCTCACTCCCGGAGGAGCCGCTGAATTTAAACCTCGGGTCAGTCTCCCCGCACTAGGGAATAAATATACACCAGCACTGTTGTGAAGTTATATAGTTTACTGATCTCAAATAAACTGGCATATAGCAGCATGGTATACATATATATTTACAGAAGTTCGTAATGCGAGAAACGCGCAGCGGAAAAAGAAAAAGGAATTTTAACCCCTTCGTTGCTGAAATATGAGTCCCGTACAGGTTGTGTCCCAAGAAGGTGTACGTGTATGCGTGTGTTGGTACCCGGGTACTAGATTCAATTGGCCAGTGAATGGTTTCAATGTGTCTTCGACTAGTCACGTTGGGGCCCTGTAGGTTTAGACAAACTGCAGCGTGCTTTTATTATTTTTCACTGTGGCCGGGAAGGCCTCTCACCCATCCGCCAGATACTCTGCGCTCTGCTCGACCCAGGACGTCTTTCCACTCGACTTGACTGGGACTCTGTGCCACCGGATCCGCTTGTCTTGCTTGTCCGTTTCCGCCACAAGATGCTCAGCTCACCGCCTGCACTCCTGTTAGATCATCGCGGTCTCCTAACTTGGGGTCCTTCTGAAGCTCTGTATCTTTAAAACTTCTCACCGATAGGTTAATAGGTCTTCTGGCAAGTGATTTTGGGCCAATCTCCAGCTCCGCAAAGCAGCACCTGCGCTCCGGCCTGGTCACGATCGCGCCTTGTCTCACGTGCGTCTTGCTCTAATCATCCCTTGGCACGCACTGGCTCTCCTCTGCACGAGGTTGCGGATGTATCTCTGTTCTCCCCACCCACTTCCTGTTCCTGCCCCAAAGCATGCTGGAAAACGTAGTCCGAAAGTGTCCAGTATCAGTTTACATTGCGTTCGTCTCCCCCTGGTGGCCAGAAACAAGTGACTACAGCGGCAGGATTTAAACCAGCGCTACACGAAATGTCAAAGCAAAAAAGACTAATACCTAGAATCCCCAGCCAGGGAGGTAATACAAAACCCTGAATACCACTCAGCACCAAATGGTTTCATGACCAAGAGGTTGCTGAGTGAAAGCACTTTAAGACATGAGCAGAAATTGATCCTTCAAATCGGTACCAATAATGGTCGGGGTACATGAAGTATCTATAACAGAGGTAATACTCTTTTATACTTGCTCTCAACCATATAGAGTAGGTACTCTGTGTTCAGCAACCTGCAGGTAAGGCCTACGATTAGAGATTAGGTTACTGTATTGCGTCTTGGTTTTAAACAGATCACTTGAAAGACAGTTACAGTCAGCAACCTGCAGGGCAGGCCTACAATTATAGATTGTGTGATATGCTTTGCAATTAGACCAGACGTTACTCAAGCAACTTGAACTTTTGATTGATCTAGTAACTTTGAAAGACAGACCCATATACTGAGAACATACATGGTATGGTGTACCCAGACTCCGTACTAGTTAGGTAGATCGGAGGTTGATTAAATGAGCAACCTGAAGGGCAGCTCTCCCAGGGGTATAGCGTGAGAATAGTCAGTGGGAAGTCCGGGTCAATCAACAAAGCAAGGTCCTTGTACAAGCAAACGAACGATCGGCAACGAAAATCAAAGTACACTGAGACAGGTTCAAGAGTCAGCTGGCGATGCGGGAAAATTACTCCACGTCAGGGCGACGAGCAAAGACTTGCGCCCTGTATTTAAGGCTGGCGGCTCCGCGTCATGACATCAAGCCCCGCCCCTTCAGACGCCAGCTTATGCTCCTGGCACCCAGCCAGCGATGCTGCCAGGTTCCCAGACCCCCACCCCAGGCAGCGCCGCGGGGGCAGAGGATGTCACACGCGCCATATGACGGATCCCACCTCTCCCGAATTAAAATCCGGGAGTTCCAGAAGTGTTTGCAGGCATCAGGGAGCCCACATTTACTTTAGGGAGACTCACGGAACTTCTGGGAGACTTGGGATCCAAGAAAATATAAAGAATTTGATGCAACAAGGGCTTGACTTTCCTCCCTCAGCATCACCTCTAGCATTTGAGTGGCCCTGGGTGAGAAAATGATTTGGGGCCCCTCGACACACTTTCAACTCCACACCTCTTTATACTCCACCATTTTTCACACACAGCTAGACACACTGAACCCCTGATCTTCCCATCTGCCACAGATAGACACCCCTGACCCCTAAAGTCCCCAGACATCCACTAAACACCTCTCTATAGACAGACATCCCCTCTCCCACAGAGAGAGGTGGTGGTCACTGACATTTTTATCACACGGAGGGTGTCAGCAGTGGTGCGGCGCCCAGGGTATGCACCCTACTTGCCCCTACCAAAGGGTAGGCTGTCAATTCTTATTATGCCTAAGGTAAAACCCACCAAAACCCGTCAGAACCGCCACAGAAAACACGCCGAACACGTTGGAATAAGCCTCCAAGCGCCGATCACAGCGCGGACTAGCCACCGGAAACAGTTGACAAGCTGACGAACAGGGTAAAAAAAAAAACACACAATATGATTGAAAGTGTGAAAATTTAAATGCTGTTTGCAAAAAAACTACTGAAAGAAAAAATGCCTGAGATTAACATATAAGATCCTATGAATGATAATAAAAAGGTCTGTTACAGAAAAAAGAAAACGCTTTTAAAAAAAAAGGACAAAATTTTTGCTGAAAAAATCCTGAAAAATGCCTAAAAGATCCTAAAAAATCAATAAAGAGACTTTTTACTGCAGATTAAAATAATAAATGGTTTATTGCATATTGTATATGTAGCGCTCACTCCCGGAGGAGCCGCTGAAATTGAACCACGGGTCAGTCTCCCCGCACTAGGGAATAAATATACTCCAGCACCGTTGTGGATTTTATAAATTAAATAGTTTACTAGCAATAAAGGCATATAATGGATAACACGGTGTTCGTGGATATATTTACAGTATTTCGTATTTCGGGAAACGCGCAGCGGAAAAGAAATACGAGGCTTCGTATTTTGGGAAAATGCGCAGCGGAACAGAAAAATACAATGCTTCGTAATTCGAGGAAAACGCGCAGCGGAAAAGAAAATAAGATACGAATCTTTAACCCCTTTTTGAATATTAGGGAGTGAGTCCCGCACAGGTTAAGTCCCGGACTGTAAGTGTGTGTGTGTGTTATGGTACCCGGGTACTATTCAACTGGCCAGTGAATTACTTAAAGTGGTGTCTTCGACTAGTCAAGTTGGGGCCCTGTGGGTTTAGGAACAAACAACAGTGTGCTTTCTTGCTTTACAACCGGCCTTGGGGGCCTCTCACCCATCCGCTCGATAACCAAGGCTCCGCTGACCTAGGACTTCTCTCCGCTCGATGCGTTACTGGGATACTGGCTACTGGATCCGTTGTCTGGCTCTCTCTGCTCCGGCCACGACTTGTCCAGCTTACCGCCTTCTCTCCCAATCCGATAGACCTGCGGTACTCCTAACTCGGGGGTCCTCCGGCTTCCTTGATAGCAGCTTGGGTAATATCTGTGGATCACTGGGTCTCCTTCTTACAAGGCTGGATAACCCAATCTGGAATCCTAATAGGCCGCACCTGCGTTCCGGCCTAATCACTGTTCCGCTCTGCAGCACTGTGTCCGGTCTCTTTCACTCCCTGGCGCGCTCTGCCAGCTATCTCCACGAGGCTCAGGATGTAACTCGGTGTGTCCCACCCACTTTCTGTGTCCGTTCCCAGAGCATGCCAGGAAATGTAGTCCCAATGTTGAGTGTCTCTTATCGCGCTTGTCTCCCTCCGGTGGCCAAAAATGGGTACTGCCACAGTAAGGTTTTAAACACAGCGCTACATATAAAAATGGGAATATTTTTAACATTGAAGCCTATGGGGTTCGCTTGAATAAACCTGCCGAATGAAAACACCGAAAAGCAGGGCACTTCAGCAACTTTTCTCTGCTCTTCGGTGTCTCTGAATAGATTAACAATTGCTTCTCTATGGCGGATTTCACTGCCTTCAAAAAGGCAACGTACTGGCTGGCAGTTCGCCAAAATTTTGCAAACTGCCTGCTCTCTAAATAGCCAAATGGCCCCGAAATATCATCGTACTGGGAAATTTACTGTCCAGTGACATTTTGGGGCCAAATTGGCTCTCTCTGAATAACCCCTACAGGGTTATTCAAAGAGATACGAATTGTGGCCGAAAGGTAACCGAACAGTGAAATTCAGCGTATGGTTACCTATCCTGGCCATTCGGCTATCCAGAGAGCACGCAGTTTGCCAAATCCTGGCTAATTGCCTGCACATACAGTGCCTGTTCTGTGCCTGTACGAGGGCAGTGACACTCCCTGTGACGGGATGGAAGTCCGCCTGCGGTCCTGCTCTATCTGACCCCCCCTTTGGTGGCGTCCGGCCCAACTACCGAGTGGCACAGCACTCAGCGTCTCGAGCGGCCTGGAGGATGAAATGGCGTTGGTCCGGCATCTGGAGAGATGGTGCGGTGTTGCCTTGGGGATCCCGTTCCTGGGTTGAGTGGTGATGCAGGAGACCGCTCAGTGTCTCCTGCAATAGTGATTGTAGCTCTGAAATGAAGACACCAGATGCGGCTGTATGCTTTAAAACAGTGAATTGAATTTTATGCGTTTCAACAGGGTCATTTATACAACTTCACACAAACAGATTACCAACTCCCCCACCCACACAACCAGCACTGATTGGCTCCTTTCCCAGCCTCCTGTTCCCTATCAGGTCCCTTTCAGTCTTCCCATTGTCCAGGGATTAGGCAGATGAGGTCTTGGAAAAGCCTCCAATCAGCTGGCTTGCTGTATCCTCTATCTTGCCCTTTCAGGCTCCCCCATTGCCCAGGGGATGAGGCAGATGAGGTCTTGGAAAAGCCTCCAATCCTCTGGCCCGCTGCATCCTCCATCTTGGGGCATGAGATCCTTTGTTCTGTGAAACCATGCTGGGATGAGCAAAATGGCAACGGGGAAAAACACATACAAACGGTTTCTTTCATACTTTTACAGTCACATCATACAGGGTACATTTTCATTACATTACACGAATAAAACCACATCTAGCAATAAAATAAGAGGACCATAGGCTCACACGCAAAACCAAAACGAAAACAGGAAAAATGGTCTTTAAAAAGGGCTCAGTCTTTAGTCCTGTGGCTCGCTGAAAAGAGCTCTCATGTCCGTTCCGTGACACCCCCATAGTGAAGCAATGCTTAATCTATTCAGAGAACAAAAACCAGCAGTGAAAACTTGCCGAATTGCCCTGCTGTTCGATGGTTTCACTCAACAGAATTTATTCAGGTGAATCCCATAGGCTTCAATGTTAAAAATATTCCCGTTTTAATCCAATATCTAATAAACCGTTGATTATAGTATTCTGCAGTAAAGAGTCTCTTTATTTATAGATTTTCTAGGATCTTTTAGGCATTTTTCGGAATTTTTTTGCGAACTTTTTTTTCTAAGTCGCTTTTTCTTTTTTTGTAACTGCCCTTTTTATTATCATTCATTGGATCTTATATGTAAATTTCAGACATTTTCGTTCTGTAGTTTCTTTGCAAACAGCGTTTCACTTTCAAACATTCAAGCAAACTGTTGGTTTTTTTTTCACTCCATTCGTCTGCGGTGTCGGCTTTTTCCGGCAGCTGCTCTGTGTTGTGATCGGTGGCTGCTTGGGTTTCTCCGGCATGTTCGGCGGTGTTAATCCAGCTGTTTTGCGGGTTTTAGTGAGTGTTAGTTGGATTTTGCGGTGATTTGTTGCCAGTGAGTGTTCATCGGGATTGCGGTGGGTTTTCCTTGCACTTCGGGGACCCTGTGGTGCTTGCTGAAAACACCGCAGGGTCGCCGAAATAGGATCGCCAAATCGCGCCGAATTGAAGCGAACGAAAAGTCACCGAACGTACTTTTCGATTCTCTTTGAATAACTCTGCTAGTATTTTCAACAATGGTGACTTATACTGTTGTTAGCAACTAGGGTGAAGTTCACTGCGACCACGGTACTTTGCAAATACCAACACATTTAGTGTGACTGCCTGACACCAGAATAATCATTTACTGGTACAATTAAGAATCTTTGGCCAACCTTAGCGATACACAAAGTAAAGAGTGTACTGCTTTTCTTTTTCAAATAAAAAAAAGTAAATAAACCTCATGTCCTGAAATGAATCATATGATAAATACATTGCAGGTTGTCACTCTGCCTATAAAAATCAAGAAGAGAAACAAACAAGGCCGCCATTAAACGTTAACACATCGCCTTGATTTGTTAAGCACTTCACTTTCAGGGTTATTCAGAGAGCGGTGAAAAGGAGGAGAATGACTGGAGAATGGAAAATTCGAGCAGGGTTATTCAAAGAGAATCGAAAAGGCACCGCACATTCGGTGACTTTTCATTGTCTTCAATTCGGTGCAATTTGGCAATCCCATTTCGGCGACCCTGCGGTGTATTCAGCGAGCACCACAGGGCCGTCGTAATGTAGGGAAAAGCCGCCGCAAACACGAAGAAAACTCACCGCAAAACCTGGCGAACGCACACCGAAACTCGCAAAAACTTCTGGATTAACCCTGCCGAACACGCCAGAGAAACGAAACCCGAGCAGCCGCCAATCAGAGCGCAGAGCAGCCGCCAGAAAAACCCGACACCACAGACGAATGGAATGAAAAAAACCCAGTACGCTTGAATGTTTGAAAAGTGAAACGCTGTTTGCAACGAAACTACAGAATGTAAATGTCTGACATTTACATATAAGATCCAATGAATGATAATAAAAAGGTCTGTTACAGAAAAAATAGGATTTTTTAAAAAACTGAAAAACCATTTGCACAAAAAATCCTGAAAAATGCGTAAAAGATCCTAAAAAATCTAAAAATAGACTTTTTACTGCAGATTAAAATAATAAACTGTTTATTCGATATTGAATTAAAACGGGAATATTTTTAACATTGAAGCCTATGGGATTCGCCTGAATAAACCTGTCGAATGAAACCACTGAATGGCAGGGCATTTAGGCAACTTTTCACTGCTGGTTTGTGTTCTCTGAATAGACGAACCATTGTTTCTCTATGGGGATTTCATTGCCCTCGAACAGGCACCGTATGTGCAGGCAATTCGCCAACATTTGGCGAACCACCTGCTCTCTGGATAGCCGAATGGCCAGGAAAGGTAACCGTACACTGAAGTTCAGCGTTTGGTTACCTTTCGGCCACAATTCGGATCTCTTTGAATAACCCTGTAGGTTAAATTAGCCAAACCAGAAAAATTCTCCCATTCATCTCACTTTCCAAATCGGCTATTTTGACCTAGAATTTTCCATTCTCCAGTCATTCTCCTGCTTTTCACAACTCTCTGAATAACCCTGTTTGTGTCTGTGAATTTAAAGGGACACTCTACGTATCTTGACTACTTCATACTTTTAAAGTGGTCAGTATGTGAGGAGTGCCCTCTCCTAGCTCTCCCAATCTAATGAAATTGTGGGGTGAAGTGGAGGAGTTTTCTCCACCTCACCCAGCATCACCAGCAGTCAGGATTTTTGAATTTCTTGCCGACATCACCCTCTCTGAGGCCACCCACTGTAGCGCGCACTCTCAGAGAGGTACCAATGGATCAGACGTGTGCATGCGCGCAGCTCCCATCCAACGTTCTGCGTAAGTGCTATGGAACTCAGGTACATAAAACACGCCAGTCCTGCAGCGGTGCGCTATTTGCGATTCCTACACTACGCAAGTTACGTAGGAGGGCAAATTGTGCAGAAATGGATTTCTGGGCTCGGTAGTCCGTGAGCAGAATAGGAGGAGCAGCGTGTGGCGAGGGACAAAAGAGAGTAAAATATTTATTAAAATAATAATAAAAATTATTCTTTAAGGGCAAAAAAATTGAACTAAATTTTTCAATAGAGTATCCCTTTAACTCCCCTTATTGGAACACACAGGGGTTGATAGTCACCAGAGCGCGGTGTGGGCTCCAGCGTCTGTCCCGCTAAGATTGACCCCGTCTGTGTGGGCTCCAGCGTCTGTCCCGTTAAGATTGACCCCGTCTGTGTGGGCTCCAGCGTCTGTCCCGTTAAGATTGACCCCGTCTGTGTGGGCTCCAGCGTCTGTCCCGCTAAGATTGACCCTGTCTGTGTGGGCTCCAGCGTCTGTCCCGCTAAGGCTAGGGTCAGACTGAGGCAGTGCGAACGCGCGTTCTGGCGCACATAATCACGGCCGCACTAGCAGCAGATGACGGGCAATGACGGCCAATATACGAAGTACGGTCGCACAAAAGTCCGGCTGCACAACGCAAGTGGAAAATGAACGCATTTTTTCGAGAACGTTAAACCGCTGGTACTGACGTACAGAGTGCGCTGCGGCCGCATAGCAGCGTGTGTGCGTGATTAGGAGATGTCAGACGCTGCTAGTGTGCGGCCAACATAACGTTCAAACTTTTCACCCCATCGTCATGAAATACGTCCAGAATTGCGCATCGTCTGACCACTTAAGCGTATTCCGTGAAAAAATGCGTGCACACGCATCGACGTACATTTTGACGGTGGCCGCAGAAAATGCGCTCATCTGTCCCTAGCCTAAGATTGACCCCGTCTGTGTGGGCTCCAGCGTCTGTCCCGTTAAGATTGACCCCGTCTGTGTGGGCTCCAGCGTCTGTCCCGTTAAGATTGACCCCGTCTGTGTGGGCTCCAGCGTCTGTCCCGCTAAAATTGACCCTGTCTGTGTGGGCTCCAGCGTCTGTCCCGTTAAGATTGACCCCGTCTGTGTGGGCTCCAGCGTCTGTCCCGTTAAGATTGACCCCGTCTGTGTGGGCTCCAGCGTCTGTCCCGTTAAGATTGACCCCGTCTGTGTGGGCTCCAGCGTCTGTCCCGCTAAAATTGACCCTGTCTGTGTGGGCTCCAGCGTCTGTCCCGTTAAGATTGACCCCGTCTGTGTGGGCTCCAGCGTCTGTCCCGTTAAGATTGACCCCGTCTGTGTGGGCTCCAGCGTCTGTCCCGCTAAGATTGACCCTGTCTGTGTGGGCTCCAGCGTCTGTCCCGCTAAGATTGACCCTGTCTGTGTGGGCTCCAGCGTCTGTCCCGCTAAGATTGACCCTGTCTGTGTGGGCTCCAGCGTCTGTCCCGCTAAGATTGACCCTGTCTGTGTGGGCTCCAGCGTCTGTCCCGCTAAGATTGACCCTGTCTGTGTGGGCTCCAGCGTCTGTCCCGCTAAGATTGACCCTGTCTGTGTGGGCTCCAGCGTCTGTCCCGCTAAGATTGACCCTGTCTGTGTGGTCTCCAGTTTAGGATTTCTCTTTTTACACTTCACTCTTCCTCCTTTTAAAGCATATTTTATTATTTATTAAAAAACATACCTTGTGAAAACCACGTCATCCCTCATATTTAGTATATGAGTCAATATTAGAGGATGGCAAGAAGCTGGCTCGTTGGTCTCTCTAGGGGTATGATTCTCTACAGTTACAGGGTTATTCAAAGAGATTCGAAAAGTCACTGCACGTTCGGTGACTTTTCATTCTCTTCAATTTGGTGCAAATCGGCTTTCCCATTTCGGCGACCCTGCGGTGTATTCAGCAAGCACCACAGGGCTGTCGAAGTGCCGGGAAAAGCTGCCGAAAACCCGGCGAATGCATGCCGAAAACCGGCAAAAACATCTGGATTAACCCGTCGAAGACGCCGGAAAAACCCGAGCAGGAGCCGATCACACTCAGCGCAGCCGCTGGAAAAAGCCGACACCGCAGACAAAGGCAGTGAATAAATTAGCAAAACAGTTTGCTTGAATGTTTGAAAAGTGAAACACTGTTTGCAAAGAAACTACTGAGCGAAAATGTCTGAAATTTACATATGATCCAATGAATGATAATAAAAAGGGCTGTTACAGAAAAAAGAAGTAAAGTTAAAAAAAAATCGGACTTTCTTAAAAAAACCAAAAAAATGCTTAAAATATCCTAAAAAATCTATAAATAAAGAGACTCTTTACTGCAGAATTTTATAATGAACAGTTTATTAGATATTGAATTAAAACGGGAATATTTTTAACATTGAAGTCTATGGGATTCTACTGAATAAACCTGACGAATTAAACCACCGAACGACAGGGCATTAGGGGAACCTTTCACTGCTGGTTTGTGTTCTCTGAATAGCCGAAGCAGTGCTTTTCATGGGGATTTCACTGCCCTCGAACAGGCACCGAACAGGCACCTTATGTTCAGGCAATTCGCCAGGATTTGGCATATTGCCTGCTCTCTGAATAGCCAAGAAAGCTGATTTTCAGCGTTGATCGGTTACCATTCTCCAGCCATTCGGAGCTCTTTGAATAACCCTGCTAGTGTTCATTAGGAAATAGAGACCACAGAGTTTTAGAACTTGACCTCTGATAAAAAACCTCTTAAATGAAAGTCATGACGGCCTCCACGCTTACTATATATAGTCAAAACAAAGCATTGCAGGTATCTGGCTCGTTGGTCTAGGGGTATGATTCTCGCTTTGGGTGCGAGAGGTCCCGGGTTCAAATCCCGGACGAGCCCTACCTTTTATTTTTCCCACTCATTATTCATTTCTTCTTTTATTCCAATATGTTTTTTCTAACGTTCTTCTGCATCACCTGAAATGAAAGAGAAACGAGTAGAAATAAAAACAAGTCAAAAGGAAGCAAAACATGATCTGGCAGCGGTGGGATTTGAACCCACGCCTCCGAAGAGACTGGAGCCTTAATCCAGCGCCTTAGACCGCTCGGCCACGCTACCTGACTGAAAAGCTGAGGTAAAAGGCGTCTCCACAGAGTTACAGAATGTAATGCTATACACCATCAGTTTCCATTATAACACAACATGCTCTATGCTTATAGGGATATAATGGCCACATTTAGCGCCCATTGGGCTGTTTAATCCCGGCTGTGGCTGCAGAGCGGCTGCTGAAAGCTTTATAACACAAACCATGGTCATATATTGATCAGGAACAGAAATCCCCTGTGCAGGCAGGAGGTGGCGCCTGTGAGCTGCCCGAGGAGGTTGCGTCAGGTGTATGTTTACTTCCGCCAGAGGGAGAAGCTGCCCGTTGCGTCATTTCCGGTTTTGCAAATGCCTGTGGCTCAAACTTTGGGCGCAAATGGTGCAGTGTCAGAATGGAAGCAGAGGATCCACCCGAGGCCCCGGTGAGTCTCTCAGAGACTGTTACTCAGTGAGCAGAGATACAAGGGGCACTATCACTCCCAGCATCCTCACTCACTGCAGGAGCGTCATCAACTTCACACACTCCCAGGAGTAATGTCATTCATCACACAGCAGCCTCACTCCCAGGAGTAATCTCATTCATCACACAGCAGCCCCACTCCCAGGAGTAATGTCATTCATCACACAGCAGCCTCACTCCCAGGAGTAATGTCATTCATCACACAGCAGCCTCGCTCCCAGGAGTAATGTCATTCATCACACAGCAGCCCCACTCCCAGGAGTAATGTCATTCATCACACAGCAGCCTCACTCCCAGGAGTAATGTCATTCATCACACAGCAGCCTCACTCCCAGGAGTAATCTCATTCATCACACAGCAGCCTCACTCCCAGGAGTAATCCCATTCATCACACAGCAGCCTCACTCCCAGGAGTAATGTCATTCATCACACAGCAGCCCCACTCCCAGGAGTAATGTCATTCATCACACAGCAGCCCCACTCCCAGGAGTAATGTCATTCATCACACAGCAGCCCCACTCCCAGGAGTAATGTCATTCATCACACAGCAGCCTCACTCCCAGGAGTAATCTCATTCATCACACAGCAGCCTTTACTCCCAGGAGTAATCTCATTCATCACACAGCAGCCCCACTCCCAGGAGTAATGTCATTCATCACACAGCAGCCTCACTCCCAGGAGTAATGTCATTCATCACACAGCAGCCTCACTCCCAGGAGTAATCTCATTCATCACACAGCAGCCTCACTCCCAGGAGTAATCTCATTCATCACACAGCAGCCTCACTCCCAGGAGTAATGTCATTCATCACACAGCAGCCTCGCTCCCAGGAGTAATGTCATTCATCACACAGCAGCCCCACTCCCAGGAGTAATGTCATTCATCACACAGCAGCCTCACTCCCAGGAGTAATGTCATTCATCACACAGCAGCCTCACTCCCAGGAGTAATCTCATTCATCACACAGCAGCCCCACTCCCAGGAGTAATGTCATTCATCACACAGCAGCCTCACTCCCAGGAGTAATCTCATTCATCACACAGCAGCCTTTACTCCCAGGAGTAATCTCATTCATCACACAGCAGCCCCACTCCCAGGAGTAATGTCATTCATCACACAGCAGCCTCACTCCCAGGAGTAATCTCATTCATCACACAGCAGCCTCACTCCAGGAGTAATGTCATTCATCACACAGCAGCCTCACTCCCAGGAGTAATCTCATTCATCACACAGCAGCCTCACTCCCAGGAGTAATGTCATTCATCACACAGCAGCCTCGCTCCCAGGAGTAATGTCATTCATCACACAGCAGCCCCACTCCCAGGAGTAATGTCATTCATCACACAGCAGCCTCACTCCCAGGAGTAATGTCATTCATCACACAGCAGCCTCACTCCAGGAGTAATCTCATTCATCACACAGCAGCCTCACTCCCAGGAGTAATCCCATTCATCACACAGCAGCCTCACTCCCAGGAGTAATGTCATTCATCACACAGCAGCCCCACTCCCAGGAGTAATGTCATTCATCACACAGCAGCCCCACTCCCAGGAGTAATGTCATTCATCACACAGCAGCCCCACTCCAGGAGTAATGTCATTCATCACACAGCAGCCTCACTCCCAGGAGTAATCTCATTCATCACACAGCAGCCTTTACTCCCAGGAGTAATCTCATTCATCACACAGCAGCCCCACTCCCAGGAGTAATGTCATTCATCACACAGCAGCCTCACTCCAGGAGTAATGTCATTCATCACACAGCAGCCTCACTCCCAGTAATCTCATTCATCACACAGCAGCCTCACTCCCAGGAGTAATCTCATTCATCACACAGCAGCCTCACTCCCAGGAGTAATGTCATTCATCACACAGCAGCCTCGCTCCCAGGAGTAATGTCATTCATCACAGCAGCAGCCCCACTCCCAGGAGTAATGTCATTCATCACACAGCAGCCTCACTCCCAGGAGTAATGTCATTCATCACACAGCAGCAGCCCCACTCCCAGGAGTAATGTCATTCATCACACAGCAGCCTCACTCCCAGGAGTAATGTCATTCATCACACAGCAGCCTCACTCCCAGGAGTAATCTCATTCATCACACAGCAGCCCCACTCCCAGGAGTAATGTCATTCATCACACAGCAGCCTCACTCCCAGGAGTAATCTCATTCATCACACAGCAGCCTTTACTCCCAGGAGTAATCTCATTCATCACACAGCAGCCCCACTCCCAGGAGTAATGTCATTCATCACACAGCAGCCTCACTCCCAGGAGTAATCTCATTCATCACACAGCAGCCTCACTCCCAGGAGTAATGTCATTCATCACACAGCAGCCTCACTCCCAGGAGTAATCTCATTCATCACACAGCAGCCTCACTCCCAGGAGTAATGTCATTCATCACACAGCAGCCTCGCTCCCAGGAGTAATGTCATTCATCACACAGCAGCCCCACTCCCAGGAGTAATGTCATTCATCACACAGCAGCCTCACTCCCAGGAGTAATCTCATTCATCACACAGCAGCCTCACTCCCAGGAGTAATGTCATTCATCACACAGCAGCCTCACTCCCAGGAGTAATCTCATTCATCACACAGCAGCCCCACTCCCAGGAGTAATGTCATTCATCGCACAGCAGCCTCACTCCCAGGAGTAATCTCATTCATCACACAGCAGCCTCACTCCCAGGAGTAATCTCATTCATCACACAGCAGCCCCACTCCTAGGAGTAATGTCATTCATCACACAGCAGCCTCACTCCCAGGAGTAATGTCATTCATCACACAGCAGCCTCACTCCCAGGAGTAATGTCATTCAGATTCACCACTTTAGAGCCATTTGGGCTGATTGCATGTGAAAGCAAACCTGATGTCATACATTCTTAACAGTTTTCCCTCTCCACATACCATGAAAATGCTTCATACCTCTGTTACAGAGATTTGCTGAAGTCCTGCAAACCCTGTCCAAAATGTAAGCGGATTTACTGATCTCAGACCATATTTCTTATCCGTACTTTCTGTAACAGGTTGATGCGTGGCGGGAGTCGGTGCAACAACATGTCAGAGACTACCTGTGGAATGGGGAAGAGCCAGTGCCACCTAATCTGTGTGATGACCTCATGAGATGTCTTCTTGGCCAGTGCCCAGAGCTACCCTTAAGTTACAGGTACTGTGACGTCCCATGAAGGGTTATTTCGGTGTTGGTGCTGGTGGTTTCCTTGTATCTTTCTATGAGTGTCATCCTCACTGTTCGAGATCAAACCAAGTCTGTACTAGGGTTGAAACAACTAATTGATAATGAGCGTAGTTGACAACTATTTGGGTTTTAGATTAATCGTTCTGTGTAGAAGAACACACTGTTTTCGAGTCAGACTGAGTTAAACGTTAATAACTCCAGATGCTATCTCAGATATGTCAATGGGCACGGTTGATCACTACTAGGGCTGTGCAATTAATCGCAAAACAATCGCGATTTAAGCACATGCAATTTCTAAATCGCATAAGGCTGCAATTTTATCTATTCATTTTATCGGCTCCCTGTGAGCTTCCGGCGGCATGGAGCTTTGGACGCTTGCAGGGGGAACCACATGTACAGCCGCGTTCTCGCGGCTCGTCACGTGGTTCCCCCCCAGGCGAGCGCCCATGCTCCATGCCGCCGGAAGCTCACAGGGAGCTGAACACGCGGGGCAAAGAGGTGAGCTGGGGCAGTATCCATGTGCTGGGGCAGTATCCGTGTGCTGGGGCAGTATCCGTGTGCTGGGGCAGTATCCGTGTGCTGGGGCAGTATCCGTGTGCTGGGGCAGTATCCGTGTGCTGGGGCAGTATCCGTGTGCTGGGGCAGTATCCATGAGCTGGGGGCAATATCCATGCGTGTGCCGGGGCAGTATATCCACGCGTGTGCTGGGGCAGTATCCATGAGCTGGGGGCAATATCTGCCGGGGCAGTATATCCACGCGTGTGCCAGGGCAGTATATCCACGCGTGTGCCGGGGCAGTATATCCACGCGTGTGCCGGGGCAGTATATCCACGCGTGTGCCGGGGCAGTATATCCACGCGTGTGCCGGGGCAGTATATCCACGCGTGTGCCGGGGCAGTATATCCACGCCTGTGCCGGGGCAGTATATCCACGCCTGTGCCGGGGCAGTATATCCACGCCTGTGCCGGGGCAGTATATCCACGTGCTAATCGCAAATAAAATCGCAATATTCATTCAAAAAATCGCAATATGATTATTTTGTCCATATTGCACAGCCCTAATCACTACACTTGTATCTCAGGCATGTCGAAATGCATGGCTTATCTTAAGGCTGGCTGTCCACTGGGTCCGTATTTGCGCGATTGTCCGACGTCGTCCGACCAATCCCACAGCATGGAGGAGATTCAGCCCTCGTCCACTGCCTCTGACTTCCATCGGCTGACTTCAGACGACTTTCTGACACTTGTATCTCGGGCATGTCGACGCGCATGGCTGATCGTAGCACTCGCCAAATGCTTAATTTTATACTTCTCAAGGGCAGCTGCGGTCCTGTGTAATGACTTACTTTTCCCTGGCAAACTCTCCCCTAATGTTCAGTTCTTCAAGAAATCCTTCAAAACCAATCTCTTCAGATTAGTGTACCCAAACATGTAACACAGTGACTATATACAGAATGAAACATGTAACACAGTGACTATATACAGAATGCACCTGTAAACATGTAACACAGTGACTATATACAGAATGCACCTGTAAACATGTAACACAGTGACTATATACAGAATGTACCTGTAACACAGTGACTATATACAGAATGTACCTGTAACACAGTGACTATATACAGAATGCACCTGTAACACAGTGACTATATACAGAATGCACCTGTAAACATGTAACATAGTGACTATATACAGAATGCACCTGTAAACATGTAACATAGTGACTATATACAGAATGCACCTGTAAACATGTAACATAGTGACTATATACAGAATGCACCTGTAAACATGTAACATAGTGACTATATACAGAATGCACCTGTAAACATGTAACCTAGTGACTATATACAGAATGCACCTGTAAACATGTAACATAGTGACTATATACAGAATGCACCTGTAAACATGTAACATAGTGACTATATACAGAATGCACCTGTAAACCTGTAACATAGTGACTATATACAGAATGCACCTGTAAACCTGTAACGTAGTGACTATATACAGAATGCACCTGTAAACCTGTAACGCAGTGACTATATACAGAATGCACCTGTAAACATGTAACGTAGTGACTATATACAGAATGCACCTGTAAACCTGTAACGCAGTGACTATATACAGAATGCACCTGTAAACCTGTAACGCAGTGACTATATACAGAATGCACCTGTAAACCTGTAACGCAGTGACTATATACAGAATGCACCTGTAAACATGTAACGTAGTGACTATATACAGAATGCACCTGTAAACCTGTAACGCAGTGACTATACAGAATGCACCTGTAAACCAGTGACTATATACAGAATGCACCTGTAAACATGTAACGCAGTGACTATATACAGCATGCGAAGAAAGAATGGTAAGCGCCCGCAATATGACCTCCGAATACCCAGCTAACCAGATGAGCAGTGGTTTCCCCCAAACCAAAAGACAAATGGAACGAAAAATACGTATCTGGACAGCGCGAAACACACGCAAGGGGATTCGGATGGCTTCTCGAATGACGTCATCCACAATATAATTACCACCTCTACGCTGATGACACTCAGATCTACCTCTCTACCCCTGATCTCTCTCCCCCTGTCCTTTCAAAAGTCAGTGACTGTTTATCTGGCATCTCCTCCTGGATGGCCTCCCACCACCTAAAGATCAACATGTCAAAGACTGAGCTCCTACTTATTCCTCCCTCTAATGCCTCCCCACCTCCTGACTTCTCTATCACGGTGGAGGGTATCACCATCTCCCCATCAAACCAAGTTCGCTGTCTTGGAGTTACACTGGACTCTGCTCTTTCCTTCATCCCCCACATCAAGTCTCTTTCCTCCTCCTGCCGATACCAACTGCGTAATATTTCCAGAATTCGGCCATTTCTTACCGCTGTCACCACAAAACAACTCATACACGCCCTGGTAATCTCCCGACTCGACTATTGCAATAATCTCTTATCTGGCCTCCCTCTGTCCCGCCTCTCCCCCCTACAATCCATCCTGAACGCCTCCGCCAGGCTAATTCACCTCACCCGCCGCTCTGTCTCTGCCGCTCCCCTCTGCGAGTCCCTTCACTGGCTCCCCATCCACTGCAGAATTAAGTTCAAAATCCTTATCCTTACCTACAAAACCCTCACTAACTCAGCGCCCCACTACCTGTCCTCACTAATCACCAAATACACCCCAGCCCGCTCCCTAAGGTCAAACAGTGACCTGCGCCTAGCTTCTCCCCGCATCACCTCTTCCCATGATAGACTGCAGGATTTCTCACGCGCAGCCCCCACTCTCTGGAACGCTCTCCCTCGTACTGTCAGACTTTCCCCTAACTTCTCTTCCTTCAAACGCTCCCTTAAAACATTCCTATTTAGGGAAGCCTACCACCCAACTCACTGACGCAACCATCAATCACTCTCACCTTACAGTCCTCTCCTCCTGTTTCCAACCCCAACCCTCCTAGATTGTGAGTTCCTACGGGAATAGGGCCCTCATCTCCTCCTGTACTGTTTGTCAAATGTTGTTCAATGTATTGTAACCCTGTCTGTACTGTGCTTATTGTACAGCGCTGCGGAATATGCTGGCGCTTTATAAAATAATAATAATAATAATATAACATAGTGGAATAAAAACACAAAAGAAAGACACAGGACTAAGTGCAGTAAAATGGCAAGCGAGTGGATAGTGTCAAATCTCTTTTAGTTGATCAACTCACAAGCGGAGAGCCCAAACACTGGCTCTGAGTGGTTAGACGCCCCTGGGTTGTTTGTCTGGAAGGATTTCTCAGGTAACCCACTCCTTATCATTGGAGGCTTCTCATCACGTCCATTCGAGATGGGAAAGAGAGAAGGAGACAAATCTTGTGTGTACCTGACGTAGTAGTGTATAATGTCAGACCATAACAAATGGAAACTCACATTTGATGGAGCTATTCCAAGCTCGAAACGAAAAGCAGATGGGTTTCGTGGGTCAAACCCAATAAAGACCAAAACATGCAGGAACTGGTTCTTCTTTAAAATTTAATAAAAGAAAATAAACAAATAAAACTAGACTACAGTCCAGAACGCGTTTCGCCGTCAACACACGGCTTCATCAGCTGGTCTTACAAAATAGAACTAACATGCATGTTTAAATAAGGAACAAATAAAGAATAAACATCCCCACATGTGCTTAATTGGTGGTCAGTGTGCGTTTCTAGCTTCTTCCTGAAGCGTCCTTATGTTTCTGGCCTTCAGCGCCATCTTGCGCAGGCGCATTAGAGATTTCCGCGTTCCACCATGCGTTCCACAGCATTATCTCCGGGTTCGCGATGTGTAATGCGTTCCATTGTGGATATAGACGCACTCCCGATATCGCGATCTCCTAGAATCAAACTACAGTCGGAATGCGGGCAGTAACCAATATGAAGAAATCTTATGGGAATGGGAAAAAGCGTCCATTTTTGACAAAAGGGTGTAGATAACCCTACAAAGAAGAAGGCTGTCTTCCAAGAAACGGGGCAATAGTGGATATCCTATATAGCGGTGCGATGTACAAATAAATTGGCTGCAGTAAAAGTGTCTGAGGTTCTAGAAATAGATGTCATGATCTGGCCTAGAATGAATAATCTTTTTATAAAAGCAGGCTATCTTCCAAAAAACGGGGCATTGGCAGATGGCATATATAGCGGTGCGATGTACAAATAGGTTGGCCACAATAGAAGTGTCTGAGGTTCTAAAAATAGATGTCGTAGTCTGATCTCGAATGAACTATATATAAAAAAAAAGGGGGGGGGCAGACTATCTTCCAAAAAAAACGAGGAAGGCAGGATGGCATATCCAACGGTGTGATATACAAAAAAATTTACCACAATAAAGGTTTCTAAGGTTCTCGAAATGGATGTCATGATCTGGGCTCAAATGAATAATATTTGTGTAAAAGTCTAAATTCTGCATACACATAAACCTTATTAAAATAAGTGACTTAATGTGGAATTATGTGTTCTATATGACCTTATAGAATCTTAATATAAACGTGTCCACCTCTTCAATGGTATGTGACTCTGGGGATAAATTGGATAATATACTAATGAGTAGTGTGTGAACAATAATTGTATATAAAAAAAAATATATATATATATATAGGAATATATCATGTATGCGGTCCCACAAAAATGGGGCACGCATATATGATATTACGTGCAAAAAGTGAGGAAGACAACCTACTTATAGAAAATGCGTGACTACAAAGTCATCATTTAGACCACCCGGTGCTAGAGTGCCCATCTCAAAAATCATACGCATCTCTGCCTGTCCCAACCTCTTGAGAAAATCCTCTCCTATATCATTTTGTTTCAACTGTCTAATGGCTGTAAATTTGAGGCCCACTGGAAGGCTGTCGTGTTCTGTTTTATAATGCAATGAGACGGAATGTTTATCAAACCCCTTTTTTATGTTTCTAACATGTTCTGATACTCTTATGTTAAACGCTCTTTTTGTGCGACCTATATATTGTAGGCCGCAGGGGCATTCTAGCATATATATTACCGTATATACTCGCGTATAAGCCGAGTTTTTTGACTCAGATTTTGAGTCAAAAAACCGCGATTCGGCTTATACGCGAGTCAAGGTCCTGTACAGCGTGAGTGGTCGGCTTATACCCGAGTATATACGGTATATTTTTCGAAAAACAGTTGAGGATACCTTTTATGGAAATTTCTTGTTTATTTTTTTGGTTGTAATATGTGCCTTTAAATCCCTTTTTATTACGGGTAGATCTGCATGCCAAACATTGGCTGCAATTATAGAAACCTTGTCTTAGTCCAAAATGTCCCTCTTTGATGTTACTTTTTCTTGCTTTGCTATGGACCAGGTTAGTTTTCAAATTACTCGCTCCTCTAAGGATGATCTTTGTTTTGCCTACATAATTTTTAAGATCTTTATCATTCTGTAGGACATGCCAATGCTTATTGAGGATTCTTTTTATCTGCGTGGCTTTATTGTTGTAATCGCAGATAAACCTTACTTCTTCTCCATCTATTCCATCTATTTCCTAGGTTTATACTTGAGTAATTCCTCGCGGTCATCATCCGCTAAATCAGTAATGATACGATCTAGATCACTTTCCTCATACCCCTTCTCAACAAAATGCTTCTTAAGTGTGTCTGCTTGTTCTTTAAAAACTTCGATGTCAGTACAGTTTCTCCTTAACCGGACAAATTGCCCCTTAGGGACTCCTTTGAGCCAGATGGGATTGTGACAGCTGGTTTTGTCAATGAATATATTCGCATCCACCTCCTTTAAAGAAGGTCTTGGATTTTATATCATCACCTTCCCTATAAATCCTAAGATCCAGAAATGTGTCACTTTCTGTACTCCACTTACTGTCCAGTTTGATACCCCATTCTGGGCTATTCAAACTGGTCAAAAATGACATCAAGTCATCCTCTGGTCCCCTCCAAACAAAAGACACATCGTCAATGTACCGTCTAAAAGACAGAACATTGCCTTGCACCCAGCTACGCGAACCATAGACAAACTGGGATTCCCAGCCTGCCATGTAAAGGTTCGCGTAGCTGGGCGCAAATATATATACAGCATGCACCTGTAAACATGTAACGCAGTGACTATATATAGAATGCACCTGTAAACATGTAACGCAGTGACTATATATAGAATGCACCTGTAAACATGTAACGCAGTGACCTATATACGGAACGCGCCTGTAAACATGTAACACAGTGACTATATACAGAATGCACCTGTAAACATGTATTTTATTTATTTATTTATAAAGGATTTTACCAGGAAGGATACATTGAGATTTCTCTCATTTTCAAGTATGTCCTGGGTTCAAGAACATTGAAGTGTTACAGTTACAGAAATACAAAGTAATACAATGCAAGATATTAAAAAAAAAAAACCCACAAATAAACAGATTAACAGAAAAATAGTCATTATGTTACATGTATACAGGTGCATTCTGTATTGAGGTATGTTAGTAAGGAGCTCTTGAGTGACATAAGACTGGAAGATTTGATGGTGTCTGGGAGGTTATTCCATAATAGCGGTGCTCTGTAGGAAAATGAGGATCGAGCCGCTGTCTTTATGTATTGTGGTATTGCAAGTAAGGTGCTGGTCCTGGATCGGAGGTTATAGGATGAGGGAGCTGCTGGGGGAAGCAGTCTATTCAGATAGGGTGGCAGCTTCACAGAAAATCTCTTAGACACCAGGCTGGAAAGGTGAAGGGTGCGTCTAGATTCCAGCGATGGCCAGTTTAGCTCTTTTAACATGTCACAATGGTGGGTCATGTAGTTACATTGTAATGCAAAGCGGCAGAATGAGTTATATAGTGTAGTAAGTTTCTGAAGATGTGTTTGCGGGGCTGCTGCATACACCACATCTCCGTATTCAATAGCCGGCATAAACATTTGTTGTACAATCTGCTTTCTTACCGCAGGGCTCAGGCAGGATTTGTTTCTGTACAGGGCACCTAGTTTGGGGTAAAGTTTAGATGAGAGTTTTTCGATGTGGGGCCAAAGGATAGATTCGGGTCCAACCACATACCTAGATATTTGAGAGAAGTGACTGTGGTCAGCGTGCCGTTTGATTTTGTCCCAACACATAGATGGGGATTTTGCAATTTGTGTAGTTTAGGTTCTGTTCCAAAGAGCATCGTTACAGTTTTGTCAGTATTTAAAAAAAGTTTGTTGTTTTTGATCCACTTTTCTACCTCTGTGAATTGTTCTTGCAGCATGGCCTCCAGCTGCGGGAGATTTGGTTTGCTGGTATAGATTACAGTGTCGTCTGCATACATATGTACAGTTGAGGCTTTGCAGACGTTGGGCAGATCATTTATGAATATTGTGAATAGCAGGGGGCCTAGTATTGAGTCTTGGGGTACACCGCAAGTGACTGGGAGGGGGAGGGAGGAGCTGCCAGAAATTGACACATATTGGGATCGGTCGGATACATATGATTGAATCCAGGTTAGCGTGCGATCACCAATGCCGGAGTTTTTTCGTTTTTCTAACAAGAGGCCATGGTCTACTGTGTCAAAGGCCTTGGCAAAATCAAGGAAGATGGCTCCAGTTAGGTTTCCTTGTTCCATCCCAGCTTGGATATCATTGCAGACTTTTAAAAGGGCGGTTGTAGTTGAGTGATTTAGACGAAAGCCTGATTGATCCGGGTTAAGTAGTTCCAATATTGATAGTAATCACGTAATTGTGTGTAGATGCATTTTTCCAAAATTTTTGACATTACAGGGAGCAAAGTACTGTCACCACTTTTATGGATAGGTACCACTCTTGCAGTCTTTCAGAGTTTGGGTATATATCCAGTCGCCAGTGATTCATTGATTAGGGTTGCGACAGGATTTGCAATTGCCGGTGCACTGATTTTCAGCAGCATTGCTGGTATTTGATCAGGTCCAGACTGGTATTTCATTTTTTGCTTACGGAGAAGTTTAGTAACAACACTGACAGGCACTGGTCTAAAACTGAATTCCTGTCTGATACAGGGATGTAACAGTGACTATATACAGAATGCACCTGTAAACCTGTAACAGTGACTATATACAGAATGCACCTGTAAACATGTAACATAGTGACTATATACAGAATGCGAAAAAACAATAAGGTGGAAAAAATGGCGCAGATAATGTGTAGATGGTCGGTCTTGGGTAGCAGCAAGGGCACAAACGCACACTCCCAAGTGCGAATAGTCAATGGATAAAATAATGGGTAGAGTCCTCGCGCTTACGCCAAGTGTCCAGTGAGTAATACTTCAAGATAATCTAGAAAACATAATAGGAGACATACATTGCGCAGTACATCCTAATGACACCTGGTTTCCAGAGAGAAAGTATTCAACTCACTTTTTTCTGAGCCCCATAAAGTCGGCTCTGGACTATATAGGCATATATCTGTGGATATGATCTCACCAGCCCGTCCTACCAGCAACCATCCGTGGTGATAACCTGGTCCATAGATGAAATATTGGATCCCCGGGATATGTCACAGACGAAAAGTCAGCAGGATAAAATGAAGTAAAATTTATTGCAGCACTAACGCGTTTCGACCTAATTGGTCTTTATCAAAGTGCAAAAAAATATATATGTATATATACGGGCTGGTGAGATCATATCCACAGATATATGCCTATATAGTCCAGAGCCGACTTTATGGGGCTCAGAAAAAAGTGAGTTGAATACTTTCTCTCTGGAAACCAGGTGTCATTAGGATGTACTGCGCAATGTATGTCTCCTATTATGTTTTCTAGATTATCTTGAAGTATTACTCACTGGACACTTGGCGTAAGCGCGAGGACTCTACCCATTATTATATACAGAATGCACCTGTAAACATGTAACATAGTGACTATATACAGAATGCACCTGTAAACATGTAACACAGTGACTATATACAGAATGCACCTGTAAACATGTAACATAGTGACTATATACAGAATGCACCTGTAAACATGTAACATAATGACTATATACAGAATGCACCTGTAAACATGTAACATAGTGACTATATACAGAATGCACCTGTAAACATGTAACATAGTGACTATATACAGAATGCACCTGTAAACATGTAACACAGTGACTATATACAGAATGCACCTGTAAACATGTAACATAGTGACTATATACAGAATGCACCTGTAAACATGTAACATAATGACTATATACAGAATGCACCTGTAAACATGTAACATTGACTATATACAGAATGCACCTGTAAACCTGTAACACAGTGACTATATACAGAATGCACCTGTAAACATGTAACATAGTGACTATATACAGAATGCACCTGTAAACATGTAACACAGTGACTATATACAGAATGCACCTGTAAACATGTAACATAGTGACTATATACAGAATGCACCTGTAAACATGTAACATAGTGACTATATACAGAATGCACCTGTAAACATGTAACATAATGACTATATACAGAATGCACCTGTAAACATGTAACATTGACTATATACAGAATGCACCTGTAAACCTGTAACACAGTGACTATATACAGAATGCACCTGTAAACATGTAACACAGTGCCTATTTCCTACGTATTTATTTTCTGTTAATCTGTATATTTGTGTTGTTTTTTAATATATAGCATTGTATTACTTTATTTCTACTATAAAAATTCAATGTTCTTGATCTCAGGACATACTTGAAAACGAGAGCAATCTCAATGTCGTTCCTGGTAAAATACTTAATAAATAAATATATTCACGTTTTTCGACGCTGACTTTCTTTATATTTTGTAGCCAGTAACATGTCTTTTTGAGCCTTGTTCTTTTTCTCATTTTTCTCTTCCTTTACGATGTCTATCCATCTCCAGTTTCACGTCTGTTTATCAGCTGATCTCCTTACAACGCGCACCATGCGTCTCCTTGCTGGGTTGGAGCACAGATTCCTTTCACACATGGTCTCAGGAAGGGAAGAGTCATCTGCAAGACGCTCCTTTAGCAAAAGACAAGTTATTACCACGGGCTCGCCTCCTCCTCGCTGGTTATATCGTGGAGCAGACCCCTGACAGTAGCTCATCATATGATGGAAACCTGTATTTCAAAGATAAGAGTGGCTGTCTACCATGTCAGGTGAGGTCCTACACTACATGGCCAAGTTATTGTCACCCATAGTTCTGTTTACTAACACGTCCTCCACTTTTCAGATATCTCACCTGGACTTGTCTTTGTTGGGAACATTAGTTCTCTTCCCTTGTTGGTCTTATATCCCGTCTCCAAACGGGTCTTCACCAGGAGGCTACCTGGAGGTGCTGGCATCGCCTCTTCCAGTCATCCCTTTTCCATTGAACGAAGACTCTTGTGATCCTGCTGCCCTTACTCCGACAAGAGCCTTATCTCTTCTTAATGACAGGTAACGGGCAACAGCTCACTGACTCTTTTGAGAAATAAATTGCAAACTTTTTAATCCATCTTGTCTCCTCTTCCCAACTCTCAGGTCCCATCTGAAGACGTTACAAGTCTCTGTTTATGGAGAACTGTCGTCCGTCACTTCACTTGTGAAGATCCGCCAAAAAGTCTTTTTCTCTTTCACTCTGGAAGATTCAGAAAGTCGTGTCCCAGTGATAGTACAGGTGAGTGTTGGATAAGTAAAGAAAGGAGAATGACCTAGTGCTTTCTGGCTCGGTGACCTCTCTCAGGTCTTGGATCAGCAGCTTGGAGAGCAGCTTCTGCTCAGATTCTAAGTATTAACATTGAGATGACCCTACATCTAATATGTCTTTACCGCTTTGATTTTGGATCCATGGGAGCCATCTAGAATCCACAGCTCATGCTAATCATAGTGTTCAGTGTCTCGTTGTCGTAGTAGACCTTCCACTGTGACAAAACGGGGCCCCATCAGTCAAAGAATTAGCCGATTCCGTCCTGTTTGAATTATTATTGGACTAGAGGAAGCAATGATGGTCATATGGTCTATTTGTATCACGTCAGGAACCTTGACCGTCCAGATGTTTTGGAACTGCATTTCACTGGATGGCCGGTCACTAGTTTGGCGGAGACTCATGGGAAATGTTGTTCCAAAACATCTGGACGGCCAAGGTTGCTGACCCCTGCTGTACATCTTAGTTTTGGATCCATGGAAGCCATTTTGAATCAAGGCCGTCAGCTACTTCTAATCCATTAATAAAGCTTCATGTGTGCCCAAACGGACTCCTTAACGTGCGGTAAGCCATTGTCTCACGTGTGAAGCACATTACCGCTATCGGCTGTTGTTTAGCAGGAAATATCCGCTGCTTATGGCCAATGTTTCTTTCGAAATATCCACCGAATCAGTTGCAAAAAATTTGTCTGGAGCCGATATTCGGAAAATGCCACAGGTCCTTAAAAGCTGGTCGGCGACAGGTCCAAGAAAACGTATTTACGGCCGGCATCGCAAGGATTTGCACTCGTAACATGAAAAATCAGTTTTAGGTTAGGGTCAGACGAACGCATTTTTCGCATCATCCGTAAAAAAGTGCATCCGAACGCATGGACGTACTTTTTCACGGAATACGCGATAGCGGTCATACGATGCGCAATTTCGGCCGTGATTTTTTTTACGGATCCAAACCAGGAAACTTTGGGTGTCTGGACGTTATGTTGGACGGACATGAGCAGCGTCTGACATCTCCTAATCACGCACACGACGCTATGCGGACGCAGCGCACTCTGTACGTCAGTACTAGCGGTTCGACGTTCTTGCGAAAATGCGTTCGTTTGACGCTTGTGTTGCGCGGCCGCACTTTCGTGTGGGCCTGCGTTGGACGTCATGTGCTGCTACCACGGCTGTCATAAAGTGCGGGTAAAAGCACGTTCGCACTGCGTTCGTCTGACCCTAGCCTTAAAGAAAGATTTCGGTCTGATTTCTTCTAGTTCCCTGCCTGAAAATCCATGTATCGGCTCCTCTTCAGCATTTGCCATTTTTTGGAAATCTGCTTACCAGCAAATAGGAATTGAATCGATTTTTAAAGCCGTTTTTTTTTTTTCCTTCCACATTGAAAAGTACAGCCGCGAGAGGCGATATCCGATCTGGGGCCCTATTACATTCTTAACGCAAAAACGCACGCTAAACGCGTGTTTTTTTGCGCAAAGCGTTAACGCACAAAAATCACCGCTGGAATTACATTCCTCGCGCATTTTTTCATCTGTCGGGAAATCGCGCTCGTAAAAACGCGCGACAGGCAAAAATGCACGCAAAGTACTGTTGCGCGCAGAAATCAGTGAGCGCAATGTAATTTTAAACGTGAGTCCGTCATTTTGTGCAGACTGCGCACAACGGACGTACGTTCTGATGGAAGACCAGGTAGTGGCTGTCATTTTTGACGGATCTAGTAAAAAAAAAACGTGCGCATGGACGTTCTCCGTTGTGAATCCGCAGTTTGGTACGGTCAGGTTGTTACAATTTGCCGTTTTCACCAGCTTTTCAAAGACGTTAAAATTATGCGCAAACGTCCGTTAAATTTTGCGCTAAGATCAAAATACCATGCGCGCACCAGCGCACAAACGCATTTGCCCTCACAATGTTAAGTATAGGATGCGCGCACTAAATTGCGTTCGCAAGGGGTTCGCGCAGGGTCACTCGCGTTAAACGTTAACGCACATTTTGTGCGCGATTGTTGTAATACGACGTTCAGCGCAAAGGGTATTGCCCCTCGCGTTAATGCGTTTTTGCATACTTTTAAGCCCAGATTGGGATCTCCAACTGAAAATAGCTTAAAAAAAATCTGAATAAAGTCCTGATTTTGGCCACCGAGCCGAATTCAAATCAAGCCCTTATTTTGTTGTCTTCCGCACGTGTTCATCTCTGCATGTTCGTGATTTGAAAGCGTGGATCCATGTGCCACGACACGCGTGTCCAATTAAATGTTACTTCAGTAGACCCAGGGGTTACTAGTAGCCCTCACTGTAATATGTTGGATATTAAGGAACCCACCTTCATCTGTCTCATGAGGTTTTGCCTTTGGGGGTCAAAGCAGCCTGTGCTGGTGGTCCGAGTAGGACACGCATTGGCATTGTGTTGCCATGTAAACATTTTTCGTGTGTCTCCTGCATTGTATTGTAGATGTTACTCCACGCTGCCCGTTGTTGGTGTCATTGTTTCGGACGCTGTGTTTTTCAGGTCCCATCTAAGCTTTCCTGGTATCACACGCTACGCACAGGTGAAGGGTACAAGGTAACGTCGCTGACCTCACACTCTTTGCGTGGCTCAACCCAACGGGTTTTTGCTGTCACTGACTCCTCCAAGCTCCTCAGCTGTCCCCTGCACACCAGGCCGCTTCTTTCCACTTCCTCTGAGGAGCAAGCACCGGCAAGTGATGTGAAGATAGAGAATGAGGCGCCGGTGAAGTCTAGAGCGAGGGTGGACAGGACACGGCTAGCCAAGACTCTTACATACACGGTATGTTGGACCTTCTAGTACGTAATGTTGGCAGTACTGAAGACCTGATAGACTGGGCATACTTTGCTAAAAGTGTAAGCAAGTTCAAACTGATTTACGGTGCTGAGCTATAGTTAAAGGTGAGATTTATGGGAAGAGTAGGACTCCTGGACAGTGTCCTGGACAACCAACAAGACGTCATTCGTGCAGCAGTCTAAATATCACTGTGACGTGCATCACTTTGGATTTGGGGTACATGGACATAGAAATGTATTGGGAGGTGCAGGCATCATATTCTATATTATTTCCCTGCACTCTTGTGTTTAAGTCACCCTGTGCCTGTAGGGTGGGTGCGCAGGGTGTTTGTGTAATCTGTGTTATCTATGAATAATGTTATTGTCTCTGTGTTAATATCTGTGTACATTTGAGTATTTTGTTAACCTGCTTTATCAGGCAAACACTGCCCCATTATATGCTGTTTTAGACTGTAATCTTGTTTACTATCCACGACTGTCGTTGTCCTGTCTTGTCTAGGAATGTTGAGCAAATGTTTATCTGTCCTAGTCTAATCATAAATTAAATGAATCAGTTGAATCTAGGAAACAAATATAGAAATCATAGTGCAAACTGTATAAACACTGATGGATACAGAAGCCCCCTTTGGACCTCACTTTTTTTTTGAGAAAGGATTTTACCAGGAAGGATACATTGATATTTCTCTCGTTTTCAAGTATGTCCTGGGTGGCGAGTATGTACCGTTAGGTGTCTTGCCCAAGGACACTTACTGGAGAGGCGCTCTTGCCGGGATCTAACCCATGACTCCACAGTCTCTCTCCACGCAGAGCAGTGATGTTACCTCTACTCCACCCAGCCGGTACACTTACAAGATATAGTAGATATATAGGCCTATAAATACAACTCCACAAGTCCTCAAGGTGCTCTTTAGATGGAATTCGGCATACCCAGAACCCTGCGTCTCCTTCCGGAACTGAAGAAAGGACTCCACGTGGTTAAATCGTATAAAAAGTGGATTTATTGAACATATAGATAAAATCAAATCCGTTCTGTCCGAAATGCTGGGAAGCAAAAGGAGCGGTAACCTGAGAAAACCGCACAACATTTTCTAGGGGAGATTTTGTGTATGTAAATGACCCATGTTTCACCGCATAAATTTGTGTGCTTGTCCCCAATAAAACTAGCTCCATTTTGACCATTGAAAACCTCCAGATCTACAGCCTCGTCTTATTTCTGGGGGATGCTAGCAGGGCTCTTTACTTGTCCCGGTCCTTAAGCTTCGTCTGAGGACTGGAGGAAGGCACGAGAGTCTGCTGGGAGGAACACGGGCGTCCGGCAAGGAAAAATAGTCCCCAGTCTCACTCCGCGATCACTCCGCCAACCTGCTGGATCTCACGAGAGTCAAGATCCTTCAGGTCATGTGACCCAGCAATCAAAGCCTCAATGGAGTCTTATGTAATACTGCCCGAAGACTTTTAAGCTCCCCGTCTTATCTCTGGTAGGCTGGAGAACAATAGCCTCCTGCAGCTTTAGCTAAATATTCCCTACTCCACCCCTTTTGATTGTTAGATACGGTTGAAGATGAACCGCAGTAGTAAAGTAAAACTCGCCAAAAATGTTTGGTAAATGTCTCATCATGGGAAAGATCCAAAAAATGGAAACAGGAGATAAACCCCCCCCCCCTAATTTTGTTTTTCTTCTTTACATGGAATTATTTCTTACAAAGAAAAAAAAAAAACAGCAGCAGCGTGTGTTTTATCATGTGGTTTATAATGTGTTTTATCATGTGGTTTATAATGTGTTTTTTTTTATAATGTGGTTTATAATGTGGTTTTTGATCATGTGGTTTATAATGTGTGTTTGTTTTTCTTTTGTAATGCACAAGTGATGTAGTTACAGCTTGTGTTATTGTGTTATTGTGTTAGTGTCACTTTAAGGTGATTTTGTCGGCTGACAAAACGTTATTTCCCTCGGTGTAATGAGGCTCATATGTCATGGGTTGGACATTGATATTTAGCACTGTTGCCTGTCGAAGATGGAAATTCGTGTTTGCTGGTAGTCTCTGGAAGCCCACGTGGAAGCCCAGGATGTTGACATGAGGTCTTGTGGCTTGTCCTTGCCTTGTGGTCGTGGAAGGTTTGAAGAAGCAGTGATTGCCGTAGTGCGCAGCATGTTCACCTGGGGCTGTTGAATGACCAGGTGGAGACATCGCGCTGCCACGGGGAGAAGCGCAAATAATAAGCATGGTATAGCGGCATTAAGGACGGCGGGAAGAAATAATGTGTCAGGAATGGCCTTCTGTGATCTGCTCTCAGGATGTTCATTATGACCACGGCAGTCGTTCTATTAACCTGTGATGACCATGCCTCTAATAAAACCAGCAATACGTTGTAAGTCAGTATAGCAGCAACTCTAATGCATATGTCCTCTAAGGTTACCTTCTACTGACGTGGACTTCCCCCTAATTAGCCCTGACCATGCACCTCTTTCTTTCACAGGGTGTGCTGACCCGTGTTCTGGATCCTCATGCTGGCTTATATGAGCTGGACAGAAAGGTATTGCTGTGCACGGCCTATCTACAGCTGCTCAACGGAGGAAGGGGGCTTAGGGCAGGAGCCAAAGTGGAGGTGAGAAAAGGACACTTGGGGCAGCACCCCACCAATTATTTTTCTTCTATGTGGTAACCCAGCCTGATTTTGTTCCCATAACATTCCCTTCTAGAAAACCAACCCCCCCTCTGCCCAGGATTCACATTGTTTTATTCTGTGCATATGATGTACTTCATGGTTTCTTTAACTCATTCACTACCAAGTGGGTTTCTATAAAACCACTGTCAGGAGCTGGGTGTCTTACAGTGAACCACCTTACATTACCCAGACGCTGGAAACATACTGGGAGAATTTTGTGCAGTGCATTTACAGGCGGGATGTTCAGTTTGACGGCTCCATCTGCTGGCCATATCGTGGTCTGCTGTGATTCTCCTAAAGCAGTGTTTCCCAAACCTGTCCTCCCGGACCCTCCGCCTCGCCAGGTTTGCCAGATATGTGAAGCACAGCACAGGTGATATGATTTGCTGCTCAGTGATTGCAGGATTCAGTCTGCATTTCCCCAAGGTGATCCTTACAATCTGGCCTGGTTGAGGGTCCCGAGGACAGGTTTGGGAAACACTGTCCTAAAGGATAACGTAAAGTCCCAATTTTTCAAGAGTTTCAGTACACCACTTGTCATATCCAATCTGGAGCCTGTTTGCATTTCTCTAGAACATGTAGGGATTGAGTTAACTCTATTGTGTTAGTGAAGAGGTTTAACTTGTTTATCTTTTTTTTTTTTACGTAATGGTCGACGTATTTTGTAAATTATTGTTGCGGAGTATAATTTTTCCATTTTGTAACAGCTTAGATAATTTGTTTCATAACTGATGAATTGCAGATACGAAACCAGATGCTAAAAGCTTCCTTGCTTTAAATGTCAGTTTCCCTATTTCTGAGATGAAATGAGCCTGAGGTAGGACATCCATTCGGGCATGATGTACCTTTTGGAACCTGACCTTTTTTCGAGGTATACATTAGTGACCAGACTTAGTCCTTCATGGAAGCATCAGCCCTTGACTATAATGAACCCCTTACTGTTGGGCGGGTTGTGCCCACTGGGGAGTCATTAGCACTGGCGTGGCATAATTGCCCCTCTGCCGACCCGCTGACGTGTGGTGCGTATCATTGGCTGCAGGAGGACAGCCTAGGACGCGCGCCAACATGTGGGTGGACCTGTCACAGCCCATATACACCAGCGGGGCGTGCTATGCCGTTTCACGGTGTTCAGTCCCACCCGCCACGTGGACCGCATAGTACACGCCACGCAGCAAAGGGTTAATAACAGATGCTGTTTTGGTAAAGTAAATAAGGCGGGAGCTCGCGTCATTTAGACAGAGGTCTCTCCTGTGGAACAGACGTGTTGCTCCAGGGTCCATTGATGCACTGAGAGTCTCTGACTGAAGCGGGACCTCCCAGTCGTGCTGGCGTGATGTTGTCTGCAACCGATGCTTTCTAAGTGTTAAATATTTTATATACCTTTTAGCTGTGTGATTTATTCTTCGCATCCAAAGTACCGAGCGAAACCCATACACAGAAAAACCTGAGCACTGTTGTTTTGCTTGGACATTTTATAGGTCCTCCCTATTCCTTTTCTGTCCACCTACGTCTGGGTTCGGCAACCTTGGACTTCCAGATGTTGTCAATCTAATGACTCCCTGACCATTATGGGAGATGTAGTTTCAAATCTCTGGAGCGCCAAGAATGCTGGCCCTGGCCGTCGTTCTTCTATTCCGATGTCTCTTCAGAACTCTCGTTGCTAAATGATCTCCCTTCAGCACCATCGTTTCCATTCTGATGTCTTCCACAGATATCCCACGCTCATCTCCAGCAGTCTCCCAGCCCTCTTTACCCCACTCTTGTCCTCTCGTGCTGCCTTCGGAGCAGACTGACCATTTTGGAGTTCTCCCGACTCTGCTCCCCCCTGTCGGCAACCTTTTCGGCCAGCAGTCTCCATCTTCATCTACTCTTCCGCTACCAGCTGACGCTTCCCGAGTACCTGTGGACGTCATTCATTGTCGACCAGCTGCGAGAAAAGTAAGAACGGCTGATTGGGGGGGGGGGAGAGACAGAATGAGTAGGGCTTGGGCTACAAAGAAAGTAGGGATGGAAATGGAAGAGGAGAAACTGGGAACGTACGATTGAGCGAAAAGGGTAAATGGCAGTTGGATGGGCAGTTGGTGAAAATGGCTGCATTGAGCATTTTAGCCAAAGAGGTCACATAATAGGTGTTGTATCCTTTCCAAGTCGTTCTCTTCTGATTGGACCTACAGGCTGTGCCCTCGTTATGTCAAACGTTGCTGTCTCTCAGGGCGTTTTGGCTCTGGAGTCCAAGGTGTTGCACACAGTCTGCTCCATCAGACACTTTCCTCTTTCTCGGAGCCAGAAGAAAGAAACGAGAGAGACTTGCAAAAGGAAATCCTGGGAGACCCACATGTCTGTCCCCTGCTAAGGGTAAGTGGGGCAGGTGGATGCAGGAGAGATGATGGAGCTTGAGATGTGAAGGCACTGCATTTTTATGTTGGGCGTTACTAACCCTCTCTTCACGGTCTCTCTTTCAGTATTCTCCTCTGTCTCCTCCATGGAGTGTCCTCACTTTCTCTAAACTGCTTTCCCTGGCCTCTGACAGCAGATATCTTCAAACCCAAGAGTCCGTGAGTAGCCTTCACTGGTCCTGCTATCTTGCACAGGACAAAGACCTCCTGATGCAACCTGTAAGTACTTGCTCGGCACCACCTGTTCACCTTCTCCTAAGGTGGTGATTGTTTTGATCTTTGCAGAAGTTTGGCCTCTCTCGCGATCACTCCTCCTTATTGACAAGATGACCATCCTTTGAGTTTTCTTATGACACTTACAGTTGTGTTCAAAATTATTCAACCCCCAATGCTGTAAAGGGTTTTAGGGAATTTAGTGTACATTTGTAATTGTATTCAGAATGAAATCCTACAAGGACTTTTTAAAGAACCATATGCAACTAAAATGACATCAATTGGTTTTGTAATACAGTAGTAAATGTTTCTTTTGTGAATTCTTCATTGACACAATTATTCAACCCCTTAAAGACTACCACTCTGAAGAGCAGAGGTTCATTCAAGTGTTTTCAGTCAGGTATTGAAAACACCTGTGGATGTCACGGAGCAGCAATAAAGCATAATAAGCACCAATTAGGCAGCTTTAAAATGACTGTGATACTCAGCTCCTTCTAGACATTTACTGGTGTGGTTACAAACCTGGTGAAGTCAAGAGAATGGTCCAGGAAGACAAGAGAAGAGGTGATTACTCTTCACAGGAAGGGCAATGGCTATAAGAAGATTGCAAAAATGTTAAACATACCAAGAGAGACCATAGGAAGCATCATTCGCAAATTCAAGGCAAAGGGCACTGTTGAAACGCTACCTGGTCGTGGCAGAAAGAAGATGCTGACTTCGACTGCTGTGCGCTACCTGAAGCGTAGAGTGGAGAAAAGTCCCCGTGTGACTGCTGAGGAACTGAGAAAAGATTTGTCAGATGTGGGTACTGAAGTTTCAGCTCAGACAATACTGCGCACATTGCGTAATGAAGGCCTCCATGCCAGACCTCCCAGGCGCACCCCCTTGCTGTCTCCAAAGAATAAGAAGAGTCGACTGCAGTATGCCAAAAGTCATGTGGACTAACCAGAGGTTTTGGGATAGTGTTCTGTGGACTGATGAAACAAAATTAGAACTGTTTGGGCCCATGGATCAACGCTATGTTTGGAGGAGGAAGAACAAGGCCTATGAAGAAAAGAACACCTTGCCTACTGTGAAGCATGGCGGGGGGTCAATCATGCTTTAGGGCTGTTTTGCTTCTGCAGGTACAGGGAAGCTTCAGCGTGTGCAAGGTACCATGAATTCTCTTCAGTTCCAGGAGATATTGGATGACAATGTGATGCAGTCCGTCACAAACCTGAGGCTTGGGAGACGTTGGACCTTTCAACAGGACAATGATCCCAAGCATACCTCCAAGTCCACTAGAGCATGGTTGCAGATTAAAGGCTGGAACATTTTGGAGTGGCCATCGCAGTCACCTGACTTAAATCCGATTGAGAACCTCTGGTGGGACTTAAAGAAAGCAGTTGCAGTGTGCAAGCCTAAGAATGTGACTGAACTGGAGGCTTTTGCCCATGACGAATGGGCGAAGATACCCGTAGATCGCTGCAAGACACTTGTGTCAAGCTATGCTTCACGTTTAAAAGCTGTTATAACTGTAAAAGGATGTTGTACTAAGTACTAAGATTGAATGTCACTTGGGGGTTGAATAAAACTGATAATGATGTGAGCACAGAAAAGACATTTGTGGTTATTTCATTATAAATGTTATGTTATATTTGTCTGACCTACACGTGCCTCTTTGATTTAATTGTAAGCAAGATGACTGAATGATCAAAATCAATGTCAAACTGGCCAAAACACTCAGTTTCAGTGGGGGTTGAATAATTTTGAACACAACTGTATTTTTGGTTTAAAGGGATGCTCTACTCATCCTGACCACTTTCTAGTTTTCTAGCGGTCAGGGTGTGAGGAGTGTCCCCTCCCAGCCTTCCCGATCTGGAGAAATCCAGTGGAGATTCCTCCAGCGTCCCCAGCAGCTGGGATTTTTTTAATTTCTCGCTTGACGGTCACTAGTGATGTCACACACAGAGAGCATGCTGACTTCACTTTCTCTGCAACCAATCGCTGTAGCGAGCGTTCTCAGAGAGGCAGCTGATGGATCGGACATGTGCGTGCAGGCGCTACGAAACTTTCATACGTAAAGTGTGCAATGCCTTTGCGGTTCCTACGCTACCCAAGCTGCATAGATGCGTGAATTACACCGAAAAGCTTCAGGGATGTCCGATTCGGGAGTCCGCGAGCCGAAGGGGAGGAGCAGAGCGCAGCAAGGGAGAAAAGGTGAGTAAAGTCACCCAAAAATAAAAAAAATAGTAATTGGGCAGATCATCCTGCTGACCGCCTCTGCCCAATTATTTAAGTGCATTAAAGGGACCTCGATTGTTGAATAGAATGGACGTTTCGTGTGTTGAGCTGGCGTCCTTGCTCAGGCTGCAGTTAACCTCTCACCTACACTGTGTGGAATGTTACAGCAATGACACAATCCCCACAACAAAACTTTGTTTAATAAAGGGATATAGTGAAAACGAGTTCTTACAGTCTTCAGCTTTTGTGGCAAACCAGACCTGGCTGTATGGTGTCAGCCAATCCTGGACTCGTGATAGATCTCAATGATTTTGCATCCCAGCATGGGTTTCTATATGAGATGATATTCCCAGTAGATTTGTTCCTGAAGAGACCTTAATGAATCAGCTACACCTGATCGAGGCAAAAGTGTAGTCGTAGCTTCGTTCGTGCAGAGCTGATGTTCTTAAAACGTTTTTAAGGTCCTGTAAAAGGTGGCAGGGATTTTAAAGTACTTGCACTTTGCTGTTTGATGTCTCCGTGGCGGTGGACCTTTTATAGAAACCGACTCGTTTAGTTCAAATCTTCTCCCTTGACTCTTTGTTCTCCATTAGGTCCTGGTTGGTGTTCTTCACGCTTCTTCCTTGGGATCTCTTAAGTTGAAGGATCAGACGTCTTCTCTGTCTTGCTTGGTTTTACCTCGTGCCCCCCTCGCCTGGATAGGTAATATACAGTATGGGTTTCACTTACTCGCACACATGAAATCCTTCAGCTCTACTGTCCCAGCAAAAACGTGTCTTCTCCCACACGTCTCCTGTTTGTGATTTTCGTTCCCATACGCTGTGCTGCTGTCTGCACTATTAGGCCTGTCTCATATTAGCACTGGTAAACTAATAAATGGTACACTCACTCTCCTCACTCTGTCTCCTCGTTCCTGTTCCTTCTCCTCGTGCCGTCTCCTTGTTCGCTCTCCGCCTCCTTGTTTGCTCGCCGCCTCCTCGTTCGCTCTCCGCCTCCTCGTTCGCTCTCCGCCTCCTCGTTCGCTCTCCGCCTCCTCGTTCGCTCTCCGCCTCCTCGTTCGCTCTCCGCCTCCTCGTTCGCTCTCCGCCTCCTCGTTCGCTCTCCGCCTCCTCGTTCGCTCTCCGCCTCCTCGTTCGCTCTCCGCCTCCTCGTTCGCTCTGTGCCTCCTCGTTCGCTCTGTGCCTCCTCGTTCGCTCTGTGCCTCCTCGTTCGCTCTGCGCCTCCTCGTTCCCTCTGCGCCTCCTCGTTCCCTCTGCGCCTCCTCGTTCCCTCTGCGCCTCCTCGTTCCCTCTGCGCCGCCTCGTTCCCTCTCCGCCGCCTCGTTCCCTATCTTCTCTCCTCACTTTCCCTCCTTGCTCGCTCTCTCCGTCTTCTCTCCTCGCTGTATTTCTCCCATGCTTTCACCAGCTCTTTCTTTGTCTGAATCTCTTGTAAAAGCTTTCTTTCTCTGGTGCACCCCAACAACTGTCTTTCTGGGTCCCCAGAGACGTCCATCTGTGGTAGTGGTTTTTAGTTCTTGATCTGCTTTGGCTTATGTTTCTCCATGTAGCTTTTTCTGGGCTGATTGGTAAGTTCTACCTCATCGCTAACGACGTCTTGTCTCTCCAGGTTGTGTTCTAGAGGTGCGACAGTATCAGATGATCACAGAAAAAATCTGTAACGGAGGGGAGAGAAAGGACCAGCAGCAGCACAAGTGAGAACCTGAGAGATGCGCCGTGTTATCTCCTGCTTAACAATCTTTGTGTTTTCAACTCTTTGACCTAAAGAAATCCAACCTTTCCATCTGTCTTTATCAGGACGTATGCTCTTTTCCTTGCTCGAGATGTGAGACTCCTACACTTTCATGACAGATGTCCCACTTGTCCACCATCAGCCTTTTCTACATCACCCGTCTCGAAGAAGCCACGAATGCTTGGACCTTGGGCAAGCCGCCACGTCTTAGTGAAAGAAGTGGAGGGCTTGCTGTCCAACCCTGACCATGATGGGAAGCTGCAATTCCAAGCCAGGGCTTCATGGGTGGGGTCACCAGAACTGCTGAGCGGGCAAAAAAGTGACGGAGATGAGACCAAACTGGAGCTGCTCCCTAAGGTGCAAAAAATGAATCTGCTGCTGCAAATGACTTTTTGTCTTGTGTTGTAGTCTCTGATTCATTTAAGTGGTTGTTTTTTTTTCCTTCTTTAGGTTGTGTTGATATTTCTGGGTTCTTCTGTTCGATGGCACCAGTTTATCAATACTGGCCGTGTGTACCGTCTGGTGGCCAATGGAGAGACGGTACGGACCACTTCTCTTCCTACTCCTGCGTTCCTGGTCACAATAAGTAATACCATGTGCCTAGAAGGCTATTGGTTAAATGAGTTAATTCTTATCCTGTTATGTCGGGCAGGGTTGGTGGAAGTTGGTTTATAGTACCCCCTGAGCTCGGCCTCGCGAGTGGATGGCTTCTTATAGGGATGTAAAGATCTCGAGCACCGGGGCATCATCCGTTCTGATTTGGTGTCTGACACTACACCTTTATCTTATGTCACTAACAGGATCCCGGGATATTCGACAGCTTGGCCAAGCAAACAAAGTACACTGCGCATAGTCCTGTGTGCCTCACCATTCCTTGTGACTGGTCATTCGAAGACGTGGAGGTAAGAACATTTACAGGCGGAGGTTACGCATATGAGTAATAAGTTGATATGTATGTATACTCGCCGTGCACATGCGGGCGCTTGAGTAGATGTCAATGCTTTAGAGACCCACAATGTGATGTGCGACAACTGCCCACGTCATGTAGCCATACAATGTGCACCGCACCAACTGCCCACGTAAAGTCGACCTACAATCTATCGGGTGTCACCCACCCCTGTCATTTAAACCTGCAATGTGCCGTCCTTCAATAACACATGTAATAAATAGCCCATGTCATATAGACCTAGAATGTGCTATGTTTCAAATGCCCTTCTCATATAGACCAACATTGTGACATTCACCAAACACACATGGAATGTAGACCTACATTTTGTTGTGCGCTAGTCATGCTCCCTGCACCAACTGACCATGTAACGTAGACCTACGTGGTGCTGTGCCTGAGCTGCATATACAATTTAAACCTGCAATAGCTCATGTCAACTGCCCATGTGATGTAGACCTGCAATGTGCCATATTCCAACTGCCCATGTGATGTAGACCGGCAATGTGTGCTATACACGAGGTGCTTGTGACATGTAGACCTGCATTGTGCCGTATGCCAGGTGCCCGTATCATGTAGACCTGCATTGTGCCGTATGCCAGGTGCCCGTATCATGTAGACCTGCATTGTGCCGTATGCCAGGTGCCCGTATCATGTAGACCTGCATTGTGCCGTATGCCAGGTGCCTGTGTTGTGTAGACTTGCAATGTAGTTTCTCCAGTTTGTGTGTTCCTATGACGCTTTAAGTCTGTGCAGTCTCATGCAGGTAACTGACTATCTCTTCTGATCGCAGACTTCCGAATCCTCCCTCCAGAACGTTGTTTCTGTGGAAGAGGCATTGAAGATGGGGTGAGTGTTGGCCAAACTCTCAAGGACATGTCGGTGCAGTAAATGTGTGATGGGACGTGTTATCCTCTAATCCGTATCTTTTCAGCCCCTCAGCATCTCTCCTTAACGTTACTGGTGTGTTGTCTCAACGTTCGTTGTGCGACCCGCAGGACTGGCGTGGGGTTAGTTCGAAGAGCCATGTCCCAGGTAAACGCAAAGAACTTTGCCTTTGAAGACCCTTTTCGAGTCTACCTGACGAGCTGATACTGGAAATGGAGCGCTCAGCAGTGACCCTTTATAACATGATACAATAAGGCAGAGGGGACCAACCTTGGCCCTCCAGATGTTTCAAAACTACATCTCCCATGATACTCAGCCGCTCATTAAGTCGACAGAGCCTTGTGGGTAATAAAGTTCCGAAACATCTGGAGGGCCAAGGTTGAACACCCCTGCAATATGCTGTCTCCTCTTTTCAGGAAGCTTCTTTCCGCGTGGTGTCTCCCTTAAGGTGTCCCTGTGCGAGCAGGCCAGCCATGCCTGTGTGTCGGTCTATTTAGACGTGTCTCTGAGTCCCTATCCCCTGGGGCTGCTTCCAGGAGCCAGTGTCTTACTGCAAGGCTTGGAGAGGAAAGTGTCCAGGTACAGTTACCCTTGCAGAAGTCCCTCCCTACCTTTTTCCTGACTTACCTCCATCCAGATCAATCATGATCTCCCTAAAGTAGGTCCAGCCGGCCCCAGAGTCCTAAGTGACCGTCACCGGCCATTTCTTTATCACATCTACACGTTTGTCTGACAGCTTGAAGGTGTCTAAAATTTTTCCCATCCCCCACCCAGGTCTGGCAATGTCTATCTCCGCAGCGTGCCCATTACCTGCGTGAAGGTCCTCGGCCCCCCTACGGACAACTGGTGAGAGCACCGACAATCTAGAAATGTTCTGGGTCTATACACGATGTAAGAAGTATTTCCGTCATTCGGTTTTTCTCTTTTGGCCGTTTCCAGGCAGCAGATTGCTTCTCCACCACTGGTGACCTTCTCGCATCTCCCGGGGCTTCCTGTACCTCGACGGGCTCTGTGCTCTGTGTCCTGCGTCCTGAGCCTCACTTTGTACTTTGACTGCTCGCTGTGCAGGGATACGTTCCGTAAGGTAATTGGTTTTTTTTTCCACTCCCTATGACCTCGCGTCGCAATACTGATATGACTTCTTTTTTGGGGGGGTGGGAGAGAGAGCAACTAGGAGAATGAGATGATCTCTTTTTTTTTTTTTTCCCCACTTGCAGGGGGCCTGCTGTCGCTTCCCGTCCTGCTCCTCTCGATCGGGAGTCTTTCATGCTAAATCCAGGTAAGTGGAAGTCACTTGTGTCACTTTGTTGCCAGGATTACAGCTAGGAAGCCTCTCTTTAGGGGGAGGGCCTGGCACATTTTGGCCCCGGAAGGCTAGTATAGGCAGATTACCGTTTTGTGGTCCAACCAGTCCATTAAACCTCTCATTCCACCTTCTTATAATTTTATATACTATATTCAAAAACTGAATGTTTTTGTTTTTTTTCGTGCCGACTTGACGCCGAACTCGGAAAATTCCACCTCTGACCTTGTGATTGGGGACAAAATGATTAAAATCGTGTATAAAACGCCCTACAGGCTGTGTGTGTAAGGTGTGTGTGTGAAACACAAAGCAATTCTGTGTCCATCCACAAGATATCTCATTATTATATGCAATTATCACAACATCTAACACACTTCTGGTCCTGAGCATTTCTGATCAGGGATACTGAACCTGTATTGTTCTTATAACTCTATCAATGACCAAATTGACCCTATGAAGGTGTAACCAAACCCTGTTGTACTGTTTTATATCAATACTAACTGAAGCAACCACTTAGGCCTCGTTTTACTGTTAATCAGTGAGTTATTACTTGATATTCAAACCTATCTATAGTTGGTTAAGCATATTGGCTGTTGCATCATTCTTGTTTGGTAATACCCTAAAGGTCAATTGAAGGACCGTGGGGGAAAAGAAGAAAAAAAATAGTTACCTTGTTTTTCCTGACAGCCTCGACCCATTTTTTTAAAATATATAATATATATATAATTGTGACAGACTCCGATGTCACTGGAGCAGTTGGAGGAGCCTTGGGGGCTAGCCTCCTTCCTTTTATTGACTATGTACCAAGGTGCTACCTGGGGTTTGCCAACTGGATTGCTCAGGGAATCCAGGATTTATATTGACTGTGTCTGTGTATTATTCCTTATGTAGTTCTTGTAGAGTCTCCTGTTGTGTTTGTGTATAGTATACATCTCTGTATTAGCTGTCATCCGTCTGTATAGTGTACTCTTCTCTAGCTACCCCCCTCTCTGTATATTGTACACTTGCTGCTGTAAGACGATTCCTTTGTTTCCCTCTGGGATCTAGCGGGCAGGTTAAGATAAGAATGCAAAGGTAAACTAATCAAGTGTGTTGAATGTCTCTTCCCATTGTCCTGTGACAAGACTGGAGTATCTTGATGTTATCTGTAATGTATTCGTGAAGGGGGGGGGGTTGTCTCTCAACTGTGTTCTACCTGTGTGATTTTCAAATAAAGAATCAGTCTTTGTTTTGCTGCTCTACTACACTGGTCGTGCCTGGTGATTTGTAGAGAGAAGGTTTGGGGGGCTGTTAAACCTGGATTCTGGGTCCCAGCTTGGAGAAAGCTAGCGTTTGACAGAGGCACACAGTCTGTGTGCCAGGCGCTCTGTCACAATAATTTTTGGTGCTTTTACCCTCACAAACCTCTCCCTTTCCCACTATAGGTTTACAGGGTAATACAGACGGCGACCCCTTGCTTGATCTGCCTAGAGGGGTGTCAGTTATATCCTCCTGACGAGGCCTAACAAGGCCGAAATGATCGTCGGGGGTTGCTGCACCGCTCTTGCAGGGATGACGTCCTTGACATTCAGTACTGGCCGCCCTTTCTTTGATTAGCAGTCTGATTTGCATATGGAAAAAGAGTGTCATCTGCGCTCGTTTCTATGTGTTCCATGTACAACAAAAATGAGGTTTTTGTTTGTTTCAATGGCCATTGCAACGTAAGCCCACTCGCCACTTCAAGGCACCTCTGTAGAGTGGGTACCTAACAATTGTAACCAAAAGGCCGCTCTACTGAGCAGCTCCAAGCCCCTCCTGCTGCTTTTCAGCGAAGGAGAGGCAAAGATGGTGGCTTTTATTTATACACGCACCAAACACTTCCCATTTGGGATCAAAAACAAAAATATGGAAAGAGGAACAGCTGCAGAACGACGGACTGGTGTTACAAGCATAATATACATAAATACAGAAAAAATGGCGTCGCGCCCATACTCACTTATTTTCGGAGGGGCAGCAACTGCCAGGAGTAACAGCCCAGTCAATGTATAAAACATAACAAGGAAAAAGAGTGTCATCTGCGCTCGTTTCTATGTGTTCCTTGTACAACAAAAATGAGGTTTTTGTTTGTTTCAATGGCCATTGCAACGTAAGCCCACTCGCCACTTCAAGTGTCACTGACTCCTAATTGAAAGAAGACCAAAAGCAATGCTGGACAACTTCAACAGCATCTCCAGTGGAAACCACCATGAATCTAGTCTGAATAACTAGGAGAAACTGCGGTGAAAACTCTACTGAGAACTCTGGTGGACAACTTCGGCAGAAACGACAGTGGAAAGAACGGTGAAAACTGTGGTGGCAAGTCCAGCAATAGCGAATTCACCGTTTGCCGAGCTAAATCCAAAGTTCTTTTAATGAAGGAGTGAACTCTTTGAAAATTGGTAAAAAATCTGTTGCGTTTATCGGAAGATTCATGGAGTTTTATTAAAAAAATTGAGTTTCATCCTCGGCAAAACTTTGAGGGTTATTCACTAAGCACCTTTTAATTTCATCTCACTTCGGTGATTCCACTTCGCCAAAAATACAGTGCATTCTCTATTCACCAAATGTTCACCATATTGCGCCAAAATGGAGTCGCCGAAGCAGTTATCTAAGATTGACAAGAAGCGTCGAAATAAAAAGCAGATAAGAGGTTAAATCAATAAAAATTTAGTAAAAAATGTGTCTTAAGTAATAAAAAAAACGGTCCTTAGAAAAATGAATAAAAAAAAGTCTGTTACAAAATAAAAAATCTTCAAATATTAAAAGGTCTTTTAAAAAAAATAAAACGGATTTATGTAAAAAATAAATGGTCATTTAAAAGAAAGGTATTACACTAAAACCTAGTAGTTTCACCTGTTGAAACACCGAAATCAGGTCATTTCGCCATAATTCGACGTTTTGTGAATAGGCAAATCTATCGTTTCCAATGGGACATTGTCGTGCTGCCGAACTGCATTGAAATTCACCATATTTCGCTGTGAGTTGACAGCTTCCTGAATAAAAATATTGCCCCGACATTGCACATATGGTCAAACGCACCGCTCAGGACAATTCGGTGGCAAATCCGGACCTTGGTGAACAACCAGTTTTGTCTACGCGTTCTTTTCTAGAGCAGAGCAATCTGCCGAATGAATGTACAGCACAGCCTGAGTTTTCCATTCTGTCTCCCATGTGTTTCAGAGTGAAAGCAGAGGATGGATCTGGGGAAGTGTTGTTATACGTGCAAGATGAGGCAGTCTCCCTGATTCTGGGGGTCTCTCCTAACCTCTGGGAAGCTTTGAAGTCTCAGATCCTTTCCAGAGGGAGGCTGGTGGTGAAGAACAGAGGGAAGAACTATGAGATCATGGTAAGACTCCATCAGGGCCCTCAGGTGCTGCGGGTCTCTCCAACCTACCATTTTTATTTTGTTGGTCCTGTGAGTCAACGCTTCAAGACATGGGATTAAATTCACTCCCTGCCTGTCAGATGAGCAACCCACTACACTACCAGCTAAACAATAATAAAAAACACATGGGGATTGATTTTTTTTGTTTGTTTTTTTTTTCTCCTGACCAAGACCTTGTGTCCTGCTCATCCCTCCATATGTTTGATTCTGTTTTTCTGTCTCCTCCTGTCAGAGTGAAGAGCAAAGTGAAGATCCCCTCAGAAGCTATTTGATATTCCTAATGTCCAGAAGCCATGTCTGCCGCCCATTGATGCTGACCTTTACCCAACGTGTTACCATGAGTCTTCCTGACGGTGAGGTGCAAGGAATATGCATATTTTTAGGCAGTTGTCGTGCCTGTTTATTAGTAACTTCAGGTTGACTATGTGATGTGTGACCAACAAATGTGGATATCCCACTTCTGCCACCAAAAGCAAATTCATAGGGCATACAGGGGAAATTTTGTGTGTGTCTCTAAAACCTGCACCTTTTAACCCCTTTACTACTGTGATTGTTGTGAGGGACACAACCGTCACTGGAGGAACCTGGGGCTAGCCTCCTCCCTACGGACTATGGGACAAGGTGCTACCTGGGGTTTGCCAAATGGTTTGCCCATAGAATCCAGGATTTATGTTGAACTGTGTGTCCGGGAATCCTGGTGGGCATGCCCGATTTATTGTAGACATGTGTTCCAGCATGTAGACTGAAGAGGGGGGTTCTTTGGCAGCTAGAATAAGATGAGGGTTGCCTAGTGATTGTGTAAAATGTCTGGAGCTTGAATGTCCCTTCCCTTGTTCAGTTATTAGTTATCTGTTGTCCCTTAACTGTAGATATCTGTATGTCTAAGAGTTTGGTTTTCTGCTGTTACTCTGAACACTGGTCTTGCCTAGTGATTTGGGGTAAATCTTTATTATTTGGGAGTTTGTGTTTGTGCCGTAAATGTTACTGGTTCTGCCTGGTAACTTAAGGTGGTTTGAGCGGAGGTTCCTGGAATTCGGGAGAAAGCCGTAGGGCCATATTGCATTCCTCGCGCATCGGTTTTGCGCGTACGCAAATGGTCATTTGCGTGAGGACAAGACCATTTGCGCAGAACATCATATTTCAACGTTCGCGCAAACCATGCGCTTTATCGTTTAACGCGGATGGACTTGCGCGAGCGTGATGAACTGTGCGCGTCCTATACTTAACATTGTGAGTGCAAATTCGTTATGCGGATGGTATTTCAATAGATGCGCAACTTCCTACGAACGACGTTTGCACGCATAATTTTAACGTCTTTGAAAAGTTGGTGGTAACTGCAAATCTGAACGTTCTGGCCGAAACAAAATACACCAGCACGAAAAAAAAAAATACAGCACAGTATAGTTACACATTCTACACATACCCAAACAAAAAAATTGAATTCGTGCATATTTTTTTTATTGCTGCAGCATGTATACTCAAATTTATTTTGACAGGCGCAAAAACGTTAGTGAATCAATTAAGGTGAATTGATGTCAATTAAGGTTCTTAATTCTGATTGGCTGAATCCCGTGAAAAAAAACAGTCTGCGCACTGATTTACATGCGCAACGTTACTGCGCGCGTAATACACTTCGTTTTGCACGTTTTTATTACTAACGTTATTTTTTGACGGATGAGAAAATGCGTTCGGATCCGAATATCTCGTTAATTTTCACACGATAACACTGGACAATGCGCGAAAAAAAATTGCGCTGCGCGAACGCATTTGCGCAGAGAATGTAATAGTCTGATGGAGGCACTCAAGTGGGGTGCCAGGCGGTCCGTCACAATCGTGTACTCCTGATCAGCCGTAGCAGACACAGCAGCCTGAGATCGTGTTAACACAATATGGGGCTGTGCTGTACGACTGCAAATTAAATTTGTTTGTTTGCAAATGAATTTAATTTGCTTTTGGATTCCAGGAGGTTCCCCTAAAGTTTTATCCCAGTGGGCATAATGCCCAAGGTGCTAAAACTGGTTAAAACCAGCTGGGGAATGTCCTGACATATCAGGCTTTCCCCAGCCGACTGGGCTACAGTTCTACCTGCAGTAATTCCACTTTGGCCACTAGATGGCAATATCTCCCTGCCAAATAGGTTATTATAGTAAGAAATACACTGGGAATATTCCCAAATATGTCTTACTGTATAATTAAAATGATTTTCCAAAAAAAAACTGGTTCCTGACAGTGGATTTTTGGAAAATCACTTTGTAATGAAGGGGTTAACTAGAATTAATTTTTATTGCCCTCATCAGAGTGCAGTCCAACATGGTTCATTTAGACACTTGGGGCCAAAATCAGCCCAGATGATGTTGATTAATAATGGTGCTTTCATTAAATGCATTTTTTTGCCTCTGCAAAGCGACTAAAAATGAATCGAGAAGAGACTAATGGCTTCCGCGCATCACACAACGAATCGTGCAATTTCCCGTTATATAACGGATGGACATATTGCTTTGTACAGACAGATCGGAGATATATTCATAAATATATAGGTGTATCTGTAGGTAGAGTGATAGAGCAGGAATATTATTAGAGCCGTTGAAATGTTTTTTTTCCCAGGAAACAGCTGCGGCCCTATTCCATAGTTATTGGTAAAATGGGTTGATTGGTGAGATCCAGTTCTTTTGTGCAGTCACTGGCGGTGTCGTGATCCGACACTGATCTTTAACAGGGTAATTCAAAGAGATCCGAATGGCTGGAGAAAGGTAACCGATCAACGCTGAAAATCAGCGTTCGGTTACCTTTCTTGGCCATTCGGCTATCCAGAGAGCAGGCAATACGCCAAATCCTGGCGAATTGCCTGCACATTCGGTGCCTGTTCGAGGGCAGTGAAAACACCATGAAAAAGCACTGCTTCGTCTATTAAGAGAGCAAAACCCAGCAGTGAAAAGTTGCCGAATTGCCCTGCCATTCAGTGGTTTCATGCGGCAGATTTATTCAGGCGAATCCCATAGACTTCAATGTTAAAAATATTCCTGTTTTAATTCAATATCTAATAAACCGTTTATTATAAAATTCTGCAGTAAAGAATCTCTTTATTTATAGATTTTTTTAGGATCCTTTAGGCATTTTTCTGGATTTTTTTTTTTTTTTTAAGTTTACTTTATTTTTCTGTAACAGCCCTTTTTATTATCATTCATTGGATCATATGTAAATTTCAGACATTTTCACTCAGTAGTTTCTTTGCAAACAGCGTTTCACTTTTCAAACATTCAAGCAAACTGTTTCTTTAATTTATTCACTGCATTCGTCTGAGGTGTTGGCTTTTTCCGGCGGCTTCGCTGCGTGTGATCGACTCCTGCTCGGTTTTTTCCGGCGTCTTCGGGTTAATCCAGATGTTTTTAGGTGTTTTCGACGTGTTTTCGGTGGGTTTTCGGCAGCTTTTCCCTGCACTTCGACAGCCCTGCGGTGCTTGCTGAATACACCGCAGGGTCGCCGAAATGGGAAAGCCGATTTGCACCGAATTGAAGAGAATGAAACGTCACCGAACGTGCGGTGACTTTTCGATTCTTTGAATAACCCTGTAAATGCACGTATAACCCCCTGCGCAGGCATTAAGATACCGATGTCCACGGCATATACAGATCAGAGTGACGCGTACTGAAACTGTAACGTTTTTCTTTAACTCGAGTATTAACTTCATCTTTTGTGCAGCAATAAAAATTAAATAAATCCGCAGACTGGGACAAAGTGCTAAAAATTCAAATAAAATCTATTTTAATGTCATTTTCTAATATAACCAAACCTCGAAATGTTCACAGCCTTCTCACGTAACCATGGCGATCTTAAACTAGACAGAAAAAGCGTGAAGCATCACGTTTGTAAAAATCAAGATATCACACCTAGGAAAAAAATATGATAATATCGCGTTCTACAGGGTGTACATTAAATGTACCTTAACCCCTTCACTCCCAAAATCGAGTTAACTCTATTTGACATTGAAAGCCACTCGCTAGCTTATCAAAAGTCCATTTTCACTTTTTTTTTAAAGCAAGATTACAGGGTTATTCAAAGAGATCCGAATGGCTGCCGAAAGGGAACCGAACGCTGAAAATCGGCGTACGCTTACCTTTCCTGGCCATTCGGCTATCCAGAGAGCAGGCAGTTCGCCAAATCCTGGCGAATTGCCTACACATACGGTGCCTGTTTGAGGGCAGTGAAATCCCCATAGAGAAGCAATGCTTCGTCTATTCAGAGAACACAAACCAGCAGTGAAAAGTTGCCGAATTGCCCTGCCATTCGGTGGTTTAATTTGGCAGATTTATTCAGGCGAATCCCATAGGCTTCAATGTTAAAAATATTCCCGTTTTAATTCAATATCTAATAAACCGTTCATTATAATATTCTGCAGTAAAAAGTCTCTTTATTTATAGATTTTTTTTTTAGGATATTCTAAGCCTTTTTTTTTTTTTTTTTTTTAATTTCCGATTTAATTTTTTTTTTTACTTATTTTTCCTGTAACAGCCCTTTTTATTAAACATAACAAGAGAAAAAAAAAAGAAAAAAGTGTCATCTGCGCTCGTTTCTATGTATTTCCATGTACAACAAAACACTGTGAGGTTTTAGTTTGTTTCAATGGCCATTGCAACGTAAGCCAGTGGTGTATTTAGGTTTTGTGCTGCCCTAGGCCTGACTAAACTCGTGCACCCCTAATTTAAATTTGACGCACCCCTTCCTGTCAAGGGCACACCTCTTCCTGGTTAATCCCCACCCTTCCTCTTTAAGCTCCACCTTTTCCTCTCTTTATATTAAAAGTGGATACCAAGTGCCTACTTGTATATTTTGTATACCATTTCAAATGTATCTATTGGGATAAAGAAAATTATGAAATGTTTAAATTCAAGTATTTTTACAAAGAACAGCCACGCATGTCAAGTAAACGGGATCACAGCCGCTCTAATTGGTGGAACAATAAAATCCACAGAAACGTGCACTGCATATGAGCGTATCACAGAGCTGCAAAGCAATAAAACCCACAGAAATGTGCAGTGTGTATGAGCATATCACAGAACTGCACAGCAATAAAACTCACAGTAATGTGCAGTGTGTATGAGCGTATCCCAGAGCTCCAGGGCAATAAAACTCACAGTAATATGCAGTGTGTATCACAGAATCCACAGCAATAAAACTCCCAGCAATGCTATGTGCGGTGTGTATGAGTGCATCAGAATCCACTGCAATAAAACTCCCAGCAAACCGAGTGTATATGAGCACACAGCAATTATTTATTCTACATTTACCGGCCTCTGTCCTCGGTAGGGCTGTGTGCAGAGTCAGCAGGGACTGTGTACAGACTCAGCAGGAGGTCCCTCCAGGCCACGTTAGGATCACGGCTGTGCCTGTGCGTGGAGCCATCTTGTCAGCAGTGGGGTGCCACTGCTAGAGGGTGCACCGTGGCTTTGATTCCCTTCCCGGTGGGTGTTCAGTCCAGAATAGAGTGACAGTCCATGTTAACAAAAGGGCGGGCAGCTGCGTGCATGCGTGTCACGTGGTTCAGCCAGTCAGGTGGTACTGAGACTCAGTACCACCTGACTGGCCGGACCGAGTGTGAACTGCACGCAAGCAGCCTCACCAGGAGCCAGGCAGCTCAATGACAAATTTCTATCACTGCAGTGCTGGTTAAGGAAAAGTCCACTTTAAGCAGCAGTAAGCAGACAGGGCTTCATATTCTGCTGAAACCCCCCCCCCCCTTTACCTGCCGTTTACTGTCATCTTCTCTCTCTGGACACAAATCACATCCCCCTCCCCTCTCCTAGAGCTGCTGCGGGGCAGGGGAGGAGCTATGGAGGGAGGAGAGGGGGATTTTTATTCTATTCGATTTTATTCCGTATGCAAACGCCATGCTCCGCTGCTCGTTGTTTGAGAACACCGCTCAAAGCTGACACACAGTGACAGTGGCACCTCCTAGTACCCCCTAATGACACCCCAATAATCACTGGTACCTGGGGAGGCCCGCCCTCCGCCACTCCTCTAAGTACACCACTGCTCTGGTGATATGCTCACACACAAGTTTGGCGAACTGCCAGCAAGTACGGTGATGTTTGAAGGCAGTGCAAATCCCCATAGAGAAGTAATGGTTAATCTATTCAGAGAACACCAAACAGCAGAGAAATGTCAGTGAAATGCCCTGATGTTCGGTGGTTTCAATCAGCAGGTTTATTCAGGCGAACCCCATAGGTTTCAATGTTAAAAATATTCCTGTTTTTTATGCAATATCTAATAAACCATTTATTATTTTAATCTGCAGTAAAAAGTCTTTATTTATTTATTGATTTTTTTTTTTGTACCTTTTTAGTGATTTTTCAGAATTTTTTGGGCTAAATTCCCCCCCTTTTTTTTAATAGCGGTTCTCCTTTTTCTGTAACAGAACTTTTTATTATCAATCATAGGATCTTATATGTAAATTCCAGACATTTTCGTTCAGTAGTTCTTTTGAAAACAGCAGGCCATGGGTTTGCGGTGGCAGCATACAGCGGCCGACTCCATGCACTTTGGGGACCCTGCGGTGAATGGTGAATTCACTGCAGGGTTGGGAAATTGTATTCCCCTAAGTGCAGGGAACTACAGAACACCAAAATGTTGGTGTCATTTCGGTGCTCTGTGAGTAACCCAATTAGTGGTGAGGTTTTTGTTGCCCCCTGGAAAGTGAAAGCCTAGGCCTTGCCTACCCAGGACATACTTGAAAATTAGTGACATCTCAATGTTTCCTTCCTGGTAAAATAGTTTGCAAAAGTAAAAAAAAAAAAAAAAAATTTTTTTTTTTTTTTTTTAGGGGTGGGGGCACCCAGCGGGCCGCCGCCCCCTGGAAAGTGCCGCCCTAGGCCTGGGCCTTGTTGGCCTAGGCCAAAATACACCAGTGACGTAAGCTCACTCGCCACTTCAAGGCACCTCTTTATAGAGTGAGTACCTAACCAATGTAACCAAAAGGCCGCTCTACTGAGCAGCTCCAAGCCCCTCCTGCTGCTTTTCAGCTAAGAGGCAGAGATATGGTAGGTTTTATTTATACACGCACCAAACACTTCCCATTTGGGGTTAAAAACAAAAACATGGAAAGAGGAACAGCAGCCCTTTTTATTATCATTCATTGGACCTCATATGTAAATTTCAGACATTTTCGCTCAGTAGTTTCTTTGCAAACAGCATTTCACTTTTCAGACATTCAAGCAAACTGTTTTTTTTTTTTTTATTTATTCACTCCATTCGTCTGCGGTGTCCGCTTTTCCCTGCGGCTTCGCTGCGTGTGATCGGTCCTGCTCGGGTTTTTCTGGCGTTTTCGGCGGGTTAATCCAGATTTTTTTGCGGGTTTTAGGTGTGCATTCGCCGGGTTTTGCAGTGAGTTGTCGTGGGTTTGCGGCAACCTTTCCCTGCAATTCGGGGACCCTGTGGTGCTTGCTGAATACACTGCAGAGTCGACGAAATGGGATCGCCAAATCGAACTGAATTGATGAGAACGAAAAGTCACAAACGTACGGTGATTCTTTGAATTACCCTGATAGTGTGCCTCCTGTAGTGAGACAAAATCCTTTATCACCCTGGAGATGGATGAAACAAGCCGCAAACGGCAGCCCCAAACCTCACTGTAACAAAAAGTTCAAACACTTTGATGCTGCATTACAATAACCAGGGAAGGCAGAATACAGCTAGATGCTCTGGGGTCACTCATTGCTGTACAGGGATAAGATTAAGGTTTTTTTTAAAGACTGAAAATCCCTGTATAGCACAGATACAAGGTGTAACTGTAATTGCCAGACATAGACACAATGTCACACACTGATATTATTTTTAGATTCTATTGATAATATTTGGAAGCTGCATTGCTAACAATCTCATTTTAATCACTACAAATCCCCACAGGCAGGAGATCTGACCCCCTTTTATTATCCATCTTTATCATATTTACTGAATTTGACACAAAGGCCATTTCTGCCTGTATGCTGATAATGCAGACCCCCGTATGAAAGAGGTTTAAAACCAGTCTGCTCGGGCAGACTCCTTGCCCTGACGTGAGTTTTGCTTCCCTCAGTGCTATTGCGATTTACGATTACGTGCATTACTCTATTGAAAAGGAACCCTGCTTTGTGTATGACCCACAGCTATTTCTGAGAACCTTGCTCGGAGTGTCGTCCTTGGTATAAGGCTGACCATCTCTCCTGGTAATAAGACCTCTGCTACCAGGGCTAAGTGTGTTCTCCTATTTTGGTGTCTGTTATCCCTTGCTGGGTGCTACAAGATCCGCTTTACCGACCATCCAAGGATCGGAGGGGTAGATGGTATACTGTGTACAGGGACCAGTATCGTAGACCCAAGAGGGATCTGTGACTAGATCACAGAACATGTACACAATCTCACTGGGTCATGCAGGGTTCACGTAAGTCTCCACAGAGAATCTGTGGAGTCCAGGAGGACACCAGTGGCAGCACCACTGCTCGTATCCATTAGCAGCTCCCAAATGCTAGGCATCAAGCTAGTAAAATTGCGAATTTCTCGTAATAAAACCCAGGAATAGGGAGCTCCTAATGGCTAGTGCCATCCTTTGCCTTATGCGACTCCCCAATTCCAAGATTCGTCGGAATAGAGTCCACTGTAAAGAGACAACGTTTATACGAAAGGTGGGAATACAACCATGGTGATAGGCATACCGGTGCAAACAAACGTTTTACTCAGCTCTAGCCTAATCTTAAACCTTAAAAGTGTTGACTCTCTGACTACCTGACCTTGTAGTTTCATACCTAGTGTTCAACCTTGGCCCTCCAGATATTTTGGAATTACATTTCCCCCCTTGATTCTGTCAACCTAATGAGGGGCTGAGCTTCATGAGAGATGCAGTTTCAAAACCTCTGGAGGGCCAAGGTTGCACTTCCCCGACCTATTGTTGAAAGAACATCTGGGTGGATAGAACAGGTTTCTCCTGGTCTTGATCTGATTTGGTAAAACCTCATCTTTTGCCATCTGGATCCAGACACAGCAGATTTAACATCACCCACCTTCAATATCACCGCTGTTCTACTGCCTGAAACCTAATGGCAGTAACAACCGTGGGATTACCAACACAAGTCCAGAGGCTTGGGATCCATTGAGGAGACCTCATTTTTACCACTAGCCTTTTGTTAACTATTTAATATCCAGTGTTGGGAAGAGAGAAAATTCATCCATTTGTTGCCATTTTGCGTTAAACTAGGACGGCCAATGTAACGTGTGACATGAGTCCGTATAAACCATAAAACGTGTTGGCCTGATCAAGGCAAGGATTCCAGATCAGATGAGGATTGGACAGGATTTCTGACGTATGGGCGGTGTGGCTTACAGTGAGATGAGTTTTGGACATGTCTAGAAGTTCATAAATATCTCTTTTCTCTCTCTCAGAACCTTCAAACATGACGCGTTTTACCAGAGGGGAACGTGATTACATCACCAGAATTCTTCCTTCCCAGACCCTCACTTGTCTGCGCCTGGAAGAAGTTGAGCCTCGTGCCTTGTGTCACTTGATTAGGGAAAGGAACCATGCAACATGAATGTGATGCCATAAGGGAGTTGAGACTCTAACAAGGAAAATGGCCTCCTCAGATATATTTTATGCACATGTATGGATATATATATTTTTTACACTGTATATATAAATCATGAAATTATTTTGTATGTTATTCTAGAGAACATATCTTGATAAATCTAGCAGAATAAAAAAAAATTTTTAATGATTTCGCTGGTTTTATTATAGTAATTGACTTTTCACTTCTTTTGTTGAATAACAACTGGAAGAGCTCTGAATCCAGCGGAAAGAGAGCTCTGAATCCAGCGGAAAGAGAGCTCTGAATCCAGCGGAAAGAGAGCTCTGAATCCAGCGGAAAGAGAGCTCTGAATCCAGCGGAAAGAGAGCTCTGAATCCAGCGGAAAGAGAGCTCTGAATCCAGCGGAAAGAGAGCTCTGAATCCAGCGGAAAGAGAGCTCTGGATCCAGCGGAAAGAGAGCTCTGAATCCAGCGGAAAGAGAGCTCTGGATCCAGCGGAAAGAGAGCTCTGGATCCAGCGGAAAGAGAGCTCTGGATCCAGCGGAAAGAGAGCTCTGGATCCAGCGGATAGAGAGCTCTGGATCCAGCGGATAGAGAGCTCTGGATCCAGCGGATAGAGAGCTCTGGATCCAGCGGATAGAGAGCTCTGGATCCAGCGGATAGAGAGCTCTGGATCCAGCGGATAGAGAGCTCTGGATCCAGCGGATAGAGAGCTCTGGATCCAGCGGATAGAGAGCTCTGGATCCAGCGGATAGAGAGCTCTGGATCCAGCGGATAGAGAGCTCTGGATCCAGCGGATAGAGAGCTCTGGATCCAGCGGATAGAGAGCTCTGGATCCAGCGGATAGAGAGCTCTGGATCCAGCGGATAGAGAGCTCTGGATCCAGCGGATAGAGAGCTCTGGATCCAGCGGATAGAGAGCTCTGGATCCAGCGGATAGAGAGCTCTGGATCCAGCGGATAGAGAGCTCTGGATCTAACGGATAGAGAGCGCTGAATCCAGCGGAAAGAGAGCACTGAATCTACCGGAAAGAGAGCTCACTCTGTGTACCCATTGGAAAGGAAGAGAGATCTCTGTGTATCCATTGGAAAGGGAGAGAGATCACTCTGTATCCATTGGAAAGGGAGAGAGATCACTTTGTATCCACCGGAAAGGGAGAGATCCTATATCTATTGGAAAGAGAGGGAGAAATCGCTTTGTATCCATTGGAAATAGAGAGGGAGCTCTGTATCCAGTTTACACCGGTATTGATTTGCGGGACAGGTATGCGCCACGCTGTTTATCAGTATCTATTGTGTGTCTGGCATTACTTTGTATTTATACACAAAGCAAGAACTGTGTCATTCGGTGACTCATTCCTTTCCATGCGTCACAGAGAAATATTTAGTGAAAGTGTCTTGTGTATCTCAGCAACGGCCAATCAGAGCAGGGGAAAGTCATGCGGAACGGGAAGGAGAGCTGTGTGCGACTGGGAGCGAAGGGAGGGCGAGAACGAAGTAGTGAAATGGAGAAGGAAGGCCAGAGGAGCTGGGACAACCAGCAGATGGCGCAGAACAGGAGAGGGACTTTAGGAATAACCCTGGGGCGAGACCTCAGGAAGGTGTTATTATAAATGTGATGGGGAGGGGCACAAATAAAAACTGGAGAAGTAGGTTTTATTAAGAACGGAGGGCAAGGGGAAACCGGCCAGAATACGAAAAAAAGGGACAACACTGCGAAACCTTACCAGGGATATGTGTAAAGCGCCACATAGAGGAAATACATTTTTAAATAATACTGATCCATCCATAGATACAGATAGAAGACCATTGGGGTTATCCACTACTGGCTGTGGTTTAGTGTTCTTGCAACTGTACAACTCTGAAACAGGGGGAAACAATAAATCCATTGCTTTACTATTCTGGAACCCCACGGTCATATGCAAGAAGTGAATGTCACATGCAGGATATGATTGAAGTCAGATAGCTTAACTCTTCCTGTTTTGAAAGCACACAAAGTCCTTTATATTTTCTTTACTTTATTGGGAAATAACAGCAAATAAAAGGTTTCATGTAGATAGAGAGGGCTTCTCTGGTGTGCTATGGTATGGGAGGAAGGTAAACCAGAATGCAATTACCCATATAGACGAGATGCTTGCTCACAGCCTCTATGGTTGGACTGAGGGAAGGACAGCTTGCTGGAACAGGAAATGGGCTGGGCCAAACTATCGTTGTGGATTAGACTGGGAGAGTTGACTAATCCATTTTGAGTAAAACCTAGTGGTAAACAAATGAGGAATCTGGTTCCATGATATTTGCAGACTTTAGAATAAGGATATCCTTCAAGATCTCCGCCTTGTGATGCAGAAGTAATCAATGCCCACTGTCTGATCAAGTGATCACTAAACCGTTTGAAATCTAAAAATAATAGGTGTATGTTTTATTTTAATCCGGCGCTGTCCTACTACCGGACCCAAAAGCAAGAAGAACCGCACTGGCACTGCCGGGTCTTGACTCTTTCTTGGGCACATTCCAAATTGGGTGACTCTGCTCCTGCCTTTCCGGGTTGTTGATTTGAAGAACCCCACCCTTGGTCTTCCACCTACTCTGAGCGATCCACAGGTGGAAGCACTATTCCTGCCGAGGAACCTCTCCTATAAACGGCATGGGCCCTTTAATTCAATGCCTTTGGATTAAGACTCCATGAGATTCCTGGGCCTTCTGTTGCAGTATATCTTCATCCTGCAACCACGTTACTGTAGGTCTCAAGCTTAGCCAAAACCACTGCTGTAGGCACAGCGGGTTGCAGCAGGGCCTATCTCCTGCTGATCCATGCCAAGTCCAGTCTCTTGTGCCCCGTGTCTCCCAGTACTCTGTGCTGTCAAGAGTACCCACAGCCTTCTCAACCCTGTAACCTGTATTACCTGCGTATAGCCACGCCTGCTGCAGTAAATCCCTGTTCAGTTATGTCAGTTGACTTAGTACCTCTTATTCCCACATCTTGGGTTCATACTGCAAACCCGGTGTCATGGAGCATGACCGTCACACAACCATGATAAAATTCACTGATCCAGAGAGGGAAAATCAAAGAAGGGCAGGGGAAGATTTCATTGAGACATCAGCTGCCGTTCTTTGATTTTCCCTGTCATGAGCTCCTCCTGGTTTGGAGTCTGGCCTCCAATGTGAATGCAATCCGGCAGCCAATCCCAGGCTCATTTCAGGTACCAATGAGACTATCTTGTTTTTGATGAAGAATATGTAAGATCAGGCGGGGGCGCTAAGGCTCCGGTATTATTTGACGCTTGTCGGTATCGGTCACCTGGTACAATAAGATATCGACTTTTTGTTTCACCTCTTGATTTGAGGCCTTCACCGAATTAAAGGAAAATGTGTTTTTATACTAAAGCGGAGGGTGAAATTTCTTCTTTGTATCAATGACAGGGCGTCCTGTGCTGGTAGCTCTTGTTGATGCATACAGGAACCAGTCATACACCTCGCGTTGGCGTGTACGGCAGCCAGCCCTCTTTAGACTACCTTAACCCATTTGGAGGCATTGACAGCACTTCACAAAACCCACAATCACGCTGGTAATATCCGTATTATCAGGATAGGTCATGTGATGACGGACACTTCCTCCACAGAAGATCATTTGCTCTGACTAGCACATTGTGAAGGCAAAGGTTCCCTATGAACACTGATGAAGAACGATGCTTCCACTGGTCGTTTTATGCTCAGGATGACGTGTACCTGCCTGGTAGGCCATGATCAGGGCAGCCATCAGGGGCTTACAGCCCATGATATGTTCAGTGGCTCAAGGGGGTCCTCACCAAACCCTGTGTAGCTCGAAGTTCTTCAGATGTAAGGGTCCCTCCATGCCACCCTGGACCGTCCTATCCGGATACTAAGAATGGGATTTCCTGGTGGGCCGCAGTATCTAGGACTGGTAAAAGCGCTCTGGCTAATTGCTGAGGGAGTGATTTAGTATGGTCTACACCAGGTAGAAGTGCACAGTGAATATTTTCCCACCAGGGATTTATCCCACTACCTGTAAAATCAGATAAACAGAAGAGGAGGCAAAATGATCTCCTTTTCATTAATTTATGGAAATAGCCAGCGGAGGGAAGGGGGCCCCGATCAGTGGTTCAGTAAGGGGCCCCGCGATTTCTGATGGCAGCCCTTACCATGATGGTTCAGCTTCCTCCAGCAGGAGCAACAGTCTGTGTGGCTGGAAACATGAAGTCTCGCGTGTCTTTCTCCAGCTCCAGTAGGATGGACAATTATGCCAGGACGCCGCGATGGTCGCTATATTATGTCTTAACAGGAGGATGGACAAAATAAACCATAGCTGCATTTATCTTTCCAAGGACCAATAGTACTGGCGCCCCCCACACCCACCTCCGCGTCCACCTCTTATTGCAGTTCATTCTGTGAAGTCAACACAACCACAGCAAGAGTGCAGCACGGCAACCGCCAGAAAGTGACCTCACACTCACCCAGGGTGTGTTTGATAAATATAAATATTAAATACTTAGATTTATAAATCTATATTTGAATAAAAAAACAAAACAAAGGAAAACCTAGCGTTGGATTTGGTTTAAACATTTATTGCAGGGGGTGAAGTGGAGCAGAAACCGGTGGGAACGCAGTACCTCCACTATTTTCTCGGAACACCGTTCCCTTTCGTCTCACACAGTGAGTGAAACCATAGGTTTCCTTATTAAGTCACCAGAAATGTTTAATATTTATTACAATTCTCCTAATGATTCCCTAAACCCCAGAATGTCTTTATGTTTAAACACTGGTATCAGATTTGCATGTGGAGTGGTGGGGGACGTGCGACATGTCATTGGTTAATTGATGACCAGAAATCTTGGAGAGCCCCCACACTTATTTATTTTCGGACTAGACCCCTGATTTATTGTAATATTTGTGTTATAGGGTTAGGAACGTGGGAGGATTTAATTATGGGAAGGGAGAACGAAGGGGAGATTTACCCCTTGGCCGGGCTTGTTGTCCCCCTCCGTCCATAGGAGTTATGGCAGGCAATGAGCTCCCTTCCACACAGCCGGTGGCTCCTGTACTGTCGCTTTGGCTAGTCACGCAGTCGACCTATACACACTCAGTGGAGTCACAGGGGACAAGGTAACATAAAAACTTTCACACGGACAAATTAAAAATTATTATTGTTATTATACTTTATTTTATAAAGCGCCAACACATTCCGCAGAGCTGTACAAGGGTATAATTGGTACAGTTAAAATGACAGGTACAATACATCTGAAAGACAGATACAGGAGGAACTGAGGGCCCTATTCCCATGGGAACTTACATTCTAGATGGGCAGGGGGCGAGAAACAGAAGGTGAGGGCTGCAGGGGTGACTGATGTCAATACAGATTCAGACAAGGGCATTTATTGGGTTAGTGAAATGCATTTGTTACGGAGTTGGTGAGTCAGGTGGTCGGCTTCCCTGAACAGGAATGTCTTTAGGGAGCATTTGAAGGAAGGGAGATTATAGGAAAGGGTAACGACGCGAGGGAGTGCGGTCCAGAGGATGGGGGCTGCGCGTGAGAAGTCCTACAGTCTAGCATGGGAAGAGGCGATACGGGAAGAAGCTAGGCGCAATTGTTAGATCTTAGGAAGCAGGCTGGGGTATATTTGGTGACTCATGAGGACAAGTAGTGGGGAGTGGAGTCAGTAAGGGCTTTCATACGTCAGGATAGGTATTTTGAATTTAATTCTACTGTGAATGGGGAGCCAGTGAAGGGATTTGTAGAGACAGAGCGGTGGGTGAGGTGGATTAGCCTGGCAGAGGCGTTTAGGATGGATTAGAGGGGGGAGAGGTGAGAGACAGAAAGGCCAGTTAGTATTGTTACAATAGTCAATGCGGGAAATGGCAAGGGAGTGGGTGAGTAGCTTTTGGTGTCAGCGGTCAGAAAAGGATGGATTTTGGAAGTATTACGTAGGTGATTGCAGCATGTAAAGGAAAGTGATTGGATGTGAGGGATGAAGGACAGGTTGGAGTCGAGTAACACCGAGGCAGCTGACATGGGGTGAAGGGGAGACAGTGATGACATCAACAGTAATAGAAATGTTCCGAGTTTGAAGTACAGTTAAACAGGGGGAAATTAGCAGGAGCTCAGTCTTGGACATATTAATCTGGTGGTGTGAGACCATCCAGAAAGAAATGCCAGACAAGCAGTCACTGCAGTGAGTCCTTTCATCTCAGCGTCCAATAAGGGCACGGGGCCTTCAGGTGTCCGTGCGTTCTTCTCAGGTCTTTGGCCCCAATGTGACAAAGGTGCATTGCTACATTGCATCATCAGCTTAAATTGAGGAGGCCTCGGTCAGAGAAATGACACTGGTGTATCATTTCTGTGCATCATAAGTGTCAATACAGAGCTAAGTCCGTCAACATGACACAAATGCATTTGTATGTGCTATCATCTGGGTCTTGTGGTGCTCATTGACCACGAAGACCCCGGGATGGGAGACAAGCATGGCACACCATGGGATCACCGGGACACTGAAGGGATAAGTTCCTGGGGGCAAGGACAATCTGAGTGTCCACCGCATAAATGTGATCGATGAAATCACAGCTGTTGATACTCGGTGAAAAAGTATATCAGGAGAAGATTTGAGGACCCAAGACCGTGCCTTGAGGTACACCGACAGAAGCATTGAAGTAGTAGTCACCGCCAGTAACGGACACAGGGAAGGACCTGCTCAAAAGATAATAGGTGATCCAAGAGCGTGCAGAGACCAAGGGAGGAGAGCGTTTTTGGAAGAGGGAGTGGTTAACAGTGATGAAAGGTCTAAACAGATAAGCTGTTACTTTTAGTAGAAAGAAGGATATTGGTAACTTTGACAAGATCAGTTTCAGTCAAGTATTGGGAAAAGAAGCCAAATTGAAGGGGGTCAAGCTGGGAGTTGGAAGACCTAAAGTGGGCTAGCGGTCATAGACTAGTTTCTCAAAGTTTTGATGTTAGGTCAAGCAGTGATATTGAGAAGGGGTTCTTGTGTGGGGGGGACCGGTTTATGTTTGAGAGACAAATGAAAGGAACCAGTGAAAAGGTATCGATTGAAAATGTGATTAAGAGTAGGAGTGAGGATGTAACACTGAAGGTAGTGAGGCATGAAGAAGACATGGGGGGAAAGAAGCGGAGAGCGGCAGTGGGACCGGTTGGATGTGGAGGTGGAGTGTTACGCACTTGTGAAGGGATTTTGTCTTGGAAAGTCTGAGATTTCTTTAAGAAATTGTAAGGTCTTGAGTGCTGAAGGCAGTAGAGGGTGGTTTTGCAAGTGGATAGAGGAGAGAGTTGAGGGAAGAGAAAGGTCGTTTGAGGTTGGAGTAGAGAATGCCTGGAGTAGGAAAGATAAATAATTTTGTTTTGGATAAGTAAGGGTAGATGTGTATGAGTGAACAATGAACTTGTAATGTCAGAAGTCAGCTTTAGATTGAGATTTCCTTGAGACACTCAGCAGTGCGGGAGCGTTTTTGCAAACCGTGCGTCTGCTTAGAGTGACAGGGCTGCACCTGACATTGTAGAGTTTTGTGTGGTTGAGGAGGAGCAATGACGAGTGTTGCTGGGGGCTGTAGCAAGATCAGGGCAGGTTAAAGCAGGAGTACAAAGGAGGAAATGTTGAATAGTTATAGAAAGTATGAGAATATCCACAATGTGCAGATTTTTAGAGTTAGTGAGCAGGTGGTGGTCGGCGAATGGATAAGGGCGACAGGTGAAGCCAATGATGGTGCGGAGGAAGACAAACAGCAGGTCAATAGAGCTTTCATCATGGTGACTTGGGGATAGGGTGGATTCCGAGTGAGAATGTAAGAAAGACATTTAGAGGACATACTTGAAAACGAGAGGAATCTCAATGTATCCTTCCTGGTAAAAAAATACTTTATAAATAAATAAATAGAGGGAGCGGGGGTAGATGGGTTGTCAATGGGGATGTTGGATGAGGTAGCCAGGTGGTAAAGTTGTCAAAAATTGGGAGGGTGATAGATGACAAACACTCAGAGTGGGGAGAACAGGTGCATAGAAACTGGTGAACTTCAAAGGAGAAGGAGAGAGATGGGAACAGGAGCAGGTACTGAGAGGTTTCGGAGTTTGGGAACCCGACACCACATCCATGTCTCCCACCTGGCCTAGGAGTAAGGCTGAAATATTGCATTAGGTCCTGGTTTAGGATTACTGCCACCAGAAGCAAGTAGTGGTAGGAGTCGAACCTGTTAGTCAATTGTTAGCAATTATTAGCCCTGTTCCAACCCTGGTGTAAACGTAACCAGAACTGGTGTAAACTTCCTAGAGCCATTCTAATCTATGGTGTTGCTAAATTTACACCAGCTCTGGTTAAGTTTACACCAAGATTGGAATAGGTTCCTATGTTTGCAGTATCTCCCTCCAGTTGTTTATCTCCTGCTAGTCACTTGGAACCAAGGGCAGAGAGCCACGTTCTGGCATTTTATGGCAATGGATGGAAGCTTGCCATGAATTTAAGCTACGACACCTGGACACAAGCAGTCTAGCAGCACAGGAGTTTCACACTTCCTATTTAGACCTTGGGGCAGGAGATGGGATCTTAGGATAAATGGAGGAAATACAGGCCATGTTACAGCTAACAGAGTACAAGATCAACATAAACATGAATCATACCATCAAATTAATCAGATACACAGATTGCAGGGTGACAAGGTGGAGCCGGAAAGAGGGGTGAGGGTGAATTTTCATACCTGTAAGAGATGGGATGAGATGGAGTAAGTACAAATGGCCGTGATCATGGTTCATGTTGTTTGTCAGGCATCTGGCTGAGAGTAACTCCAGTGGTTTAACTCCTGTTTGCCACTCGGAACCAGGGCCACTTGGAACCAAGAGCAGTATGCCAGGCTCGGAGAGCTAATGTTCTGATGTTTATATATATATATATTTGTGTGTTTTTACGTTAGAAGGGAATCCAGTCAGTGAATATTTACAATGTGGAGCTGAGTAAAGGTGGGGGGAGCATCTGCACAGCATGGTATTCCCGCTTCCTCGTGTTACAGGAGGGGGAGAGGCAGGAAGGGGAGTTATGTTGAAGTTTGTCTGGTCCCGGCTGGGAGGTAAATAAGAGATCCTTAGGTGTCCTTAGGTGATGTCCTTAGGTGGTGAAGTAAACTGAAGAAGGAAAGATAAAAAAAATGTGGGTGGTGGTGGTGGAGGGAGAGGAGGACATGGGGAGGAGACAAAAAATGGAGGAAGGAACAGGACAGTGATGGAGACGAGAAGGTAGTGGGGGTGCAGAAGGGGAAAGAAAAAAGTGACGGGTAAAAAATGAAAAAGAGAAAGGAGTGAGAGGCAAAATGGGATAAGAGAAAAGTGTAGGGCAAGGAGAGAAGATGAGAGAGAAAAATTAGAGGTTAGTACAGTCAGACTAGTGAATACAGCACAGATACAAGAAGCAGGTATATCCATACGTCACATACAGAAAACTTACCAACTATTATGATGAGGATGATCGCGCATATCACACCCATAATGATCATCATCTGTGGATAGAAGAGGAGAACATTAGCTGGACCTACGACTGGTGCGGGTAAGGAATGTGTCCTGAAATTAAACCTTTCACTACCAAGTGCTTTTTCTTCAGAAAATAAACTGAATTGTAAATAAAAACAATTTTACATAAAGATTGTCATTCGGAGAGAGTAAAATGATTAAAATAGTGAGCAAATGGATTATGTATTATTTTATCCTTTACAGAAGTATTACTGGGTTGAAAGGTTGTAAACTCTAGATGGCATCCCTTGTCTCCCACAGTATCACACGGGGGTCTGTATTATTAGCATAAAGGCAGAAATAACTTTTGTGTCAAATACAGTAAATATGATAAAGATAGATAATAAAAGTGGTCAGATCTCCTGCTTATGGGATTTGTAGTGATTAAAATGAGATTGTTAGCAATGCAGCTTCCAAAAATTACCGATAGAATCTATAAATATCTGTATGTGACAATGCCTGTGTATGGAATTACAGTAACACCTTGTATCTGTATGTGCTGCATAATGCCTGTGTATGGAATTACAGTAACACCTTAGAAACATAGAAACATAGAAAAATGTCGGCAGATAAGAACCTTTCGGCCCATCTAGTCTGCCCAATTACATGGATACTTAACCTTATGCCTATCCCATGCCTGCTTAAATTCAATACCTTGTATCTGTATGTGCTGCATAATGCCTGTGTATGGGAATTACAGTAACACCTTGTATCTGTATGTGCTGCATAATGCCTGTGTATGGAAATTACAGCAACACCTTGTATCTGTATGTTCTGTATAATGCATGTGTATGGAAATTACAGCAACACCTTGTATCTGTATGTGCTGCATAATGCCTGTGTATGGCAATTACAGCAACACCTTGTATCTGTATGTGCTGCATAATGCCTGTGTATGGGAATTACAGCAACACCTTGTATCTGTATGTGCTGTATAATGCCTGTGTATGGAAATTACAGCAACACCTTGTATCTGTATGTGCTGCATAATGCCTGTGTATGGGAATTACAGTAACACCTTGTATCTGTATGTGCTGCATAATGCATGTGTATGGAAATTACAGCAACACCTTGTATCTGTACTGTACAGGGATTTCAGTCATTATAAGCCCCTGAATCTTATCCTTGTACAGCAGTGAGTGGCCCCAGAGCTCTCCCTGTATTCTACCCTCTCCGTGGCTGCTGTAATGCAGCAGTAAAGTTTGTTGTGCTTTTTATAATGAGAGTGAAGGCAGCTCCTTCTAGCTTCTATAACATAGTACAGGGTGACAAGAGTGGGATCGCACAAATAATTTATTTATTTAAAATTTAATAGAGGGACAATAAAGAAATCATGACAATTGGCCAAGGAAGTAAAGAGCAGGTAATGAATGGCTAGCACCTGTCCAAAGAGAAGAAAAAAGTAGCCAGAACAAGGAGGAAAGAGAAAGAGTGCCTGTTATGGATGAGAGGATCAACAGGAAAGAGAAACCTAGGAAGGACATCCTATCAAGGAAGAGTAGGAGAAAGTAGACATGTGCACAGCACAAAATTTCGTTTTGAACTAATGGATTAGTACTAAAATGCAATTTATTTAGTTGCTAAAGAAATTCGTTTTCAGTTCTTTAGTATGAAAACTAATTTCGTTCATCCGAAAACCAGTGGATACAATTACTATTGTTGTGGTGGCTCCTCAGAGGGCTGAGATCACTGCTTGTTACAGTATCTCTCACTCTCAGCACAATGTGGGCCATATTACATAGTTGGTGCTAACTTAACCAGAGCTGTTGTAACCTTCCCAGAGCCATTATAGCCTATGGAGGTTTTCAGTTTACAACAGGTTAAGTTAGCACCAACATTGTAATACTGCCCCGTGTCAGGCAAAGCTGTTACAGTAACTGACTGCTGCTCATCACAGCGCTCAGAGTTTCTGTAAAACTAGTAAATAATATTTTTATATGTAAGAGGTTAGAACAATATTATTTCCTTGTTTTACTGAAACTCTGAGCGCTGTTACAGTCAGTTACTGTAACAACTGAGCCTGATACATTGTACTGAGATATAATGTAACAAGCAGCCGATCTCAGCGCTCACAGCCACTGGATTTAAAGGGCTAAAAAAAAAAAGGCTCCTCTCTGTATAATGTTTAGAACATCCTCCTGCATTAATTAATACCCCTCTTTGTATAATGTAGATAACATCCTCCTGCATTAATGTCCCTCTCTGTATAGAACATTCTCCTCAATTTATACCTTTCTCTGTATAATGTATATAACATCCTCCTGCATTAATACCCCTCTCTGTATAATGTATAGAACATACTCCTGCATTAATTAATGCCACTCTCTGTATAGAACATCCTACTGCATTGGCATGTGGAGGGTGCAGAACTTCGGATGTTGCGATGTTGCGATCTTCATTGCTGGTCTCCTTCACTCATCAATGTAATATCACAAAAAGGACTGAAACTAAAATGTAGTGCATTTTATTTTAGTTTCTTTCGTTTTTTGTACTGAGCAGTTTCGTTTCTCTTGAGTCATACTAAAACTAAATTATCCCAAAATTCGGACTAAATCGTTTTAGTACTAAAACGAATGCACATGTCTAGGAGAAAGGGCAAAACCAAATTCTACCACGGGCAGGAATGAAATATATGGCAACATACAGGAGAACGCAAGTTTACAAAGCTTAAATGGTATCATGATAGAACAAAATTGTACCTTGGCGTTCTTCCAAAAGTACTTGCGCTTGAGTTTTCCTGCACTGGTCTCAAATTGTGAGGCTCCAGCCTGCAGAGCGTCCGCGCGGTCATCCAGCTCGGACAGCTTCTGATCTCTTTCCAAAACCTTATCTACATTAACACGCATGAGATCCACCACCTTAAAAAAGCACAGATCAGAGAATTTAAAAATCAGGCGGTCACACAAGACCATTGTAAGGATCCCCCACCACCTGGGATTGTCACAAATCATCACAAACCCATCCACTCACCTCGTTCACCTGCACCTGGGTCTGTTGGAGCCTCCTGTTGCTGGAGAGATTAGGTGGTCCTTGGGGAGCATCGGGACCCCCTTCTCCGGGGGCAGCAGGGGGACCAGCAGGTGGTGCAGACCTGGTAGCAGAGAACATACATTAGAAGAGAAGCAAAGAGATCCCTAGCAATATGTGGAACCTGAGGCTTCAGCACAGGAAGAGACGTGGAGGTCTAATGGCAGAAAGAACGTCATAGGTGGTCCAGCAAAAGAATCAAAGAGAGGGTCAGCAAAAATGTTGTTGTCGGAAGTAAAAGAAGAAAAAAAATGTTTAAACTCTCAAAGTCTCATGGTGAAGTTTTAGGAATTGTTCTGCAGGAGATGTGAGATTATTGGCAAACGCAGGTCCCTGAACACAAAATGAAAAGTTGTGTATGGGGTTTGTGAGGCAGGAGATGCATGAGTATCAATTGATGAGGTGAAACAAATAATCCATAATGCGAGGAGTACAATACCTGCCTCGCACACCTCTCACAATGTGGTTGTCCATGCCCACTGCGGTGCACCTGCTCATTATTGGGCCTCTGCCTATTATTCACCACCTGCCCAGTGCAGCGCTCATTGCCTCCATTCATCATCCGTCAAGTGTGATGCCCCAGGCCAGCACTCACCACCTGCCCACCGTGGCACATTCGCCACTTGACCAGTGAGGCACCCCCTGGGCTGTCACTCGTGACATGTGTGATACTATATAACCAGAGGCAATGTGCTTGTATGTGTGTGACCCTTTGGGGGGTTATTCACAAAGTGCCATAGAGAGAAAGTAAAACAGTGGCAGCAGAAGCTTTATCGACGAATCTTCTCCTGCTGCTGATTAAATTTCCCTTTCAGGATCGAGAAGTTTATCATTGTTGCAACAATAGTAAAAGAAGGAGCTTTGTGTAGAACCCAGAGGTAGTGTTTGTATGTGACACAACATAACCAGAGGTAGTGTGTGTGTGTGTATGAGACAACATAACCAGAGGTAATGTGTGTGTGTGTGTGTGTGTGTATGACACAACTAAAGGTAGTGTATATGCGTTATGTATGACACTATATAACCAGAAATAGTTTGTGTATGATGCAATGTAACCAGAGGTAGTATGTGTGGGTATGCTACAATATAACTACAGTGTGTGTGTATGAGACAACATAACCAGAGGTAATGTGTGTGTGTGTGTGTATGTGTGTATGACACAACTAAAGGTAGTGTATATGTGTTATGTATGACACTATATAACCAGAAATAGTTTGTGTATGATGCAATGTAACCAGAGGTAGTATGTGTGGGTATGGCACAATATAACTACTGTGTGTGTGTGTGTGTGTGTGTGTGTGTGTGTAACCAGAGGTGGTCACAATGGCAACAAATGTTAGTGTTACAAAAAAGAAAAATCCGAAGAGGGGAAGTCTCTCCTGCAGCTGTTTGGATACATCTTTTGCGAAAAACCGGTGATTGTTGCTGTTGCGACAATGGCAATATTTCATCATTCAAAAAGAATTGGATGTCAATCCCAGTGTGAGCGCGCAAACTTAACCCCAGTGATATATCCACTGCACTGGAAAAAACCCTTATCTGCTTATGCAGATTCTCATACACAGCCCTTCCTTCAATGGAAATTGTCCTGTAATTAAAGAAGTACAGAAAAAGACCATATGGTGCAATATTGTCTGTAAATCAATTAAATGTCTTAAATATCAGCATTATTGAAGATTTTGACTCACAAAGTGGGAGCCCCAAATGGCTCTAATATCGGGCCTTCTGACCACTTATTAGGGGGGGGGGTCACACCCGAACTTCTCAGACCAACGTGTTCTGCTTGGAGTATATTTTCCACTGGATCACTTCAATGAGAAGAGAAGCTCCATTGCGCAGATATATCCATACTCCTTATCAGAAATGGAAATCTGAGAATATATTGAGCCTCTTTCTCTAAGCGGCTCCGTATGGAAGCATTAAAATGACCGAGAGATTACAATGGATCTCCACATGGATTTGGCTCCACCAGGAAGTTTACTTCACCCACGGAAAAAAGGATAAATTCGATCCTCGGTAACCATGCAGATTTATTAATAAGAATAAAGACAAATAACATCTCAGAAACGCGTTTCGCCTGTACACACTGCAGGCTTCCTCAGTCCGTGATGTATCTGTATTAAACGCTGATTTTTATGTCTCATTAGTCTCCACACATGTGTTGCGGCGTGCGGCTCAGTCCCACTTCCGGCTTGCGTTCCACCGTTTTTTCCAGTGCAGTGGATATATCACTAGGGTTAAGTTTGTGCACTCACACTGGGATTGACGTCCAATTGTTTTTGATTTATATATTTATGTGTGGGGTGCACATGGGTGTTTGACCGGTACGAGGATATATGACACCGGGTGATAAGCAAGTAGCGCCAATTTTCACTGTTGGCCTTTTTTGGCAGTTATTATGATATTTCATCATTGTTTGCAAGTTCGGCAAATACCAGCTCTCTTTGAATAACCCCCATATGTGTTTGTGTGTGACACTCTACTACGCAATGTAGTAAATGTGTGTATATGTGAAAGGAGAAAGACATCATCACCAAATGCAGTGCATGCAACATTGTGTTACCAGATCAGAACCGGGGCACCCATTAGGCAGACTAGACATTTGCCTAGGGCACACCTGCACCAGGGGTGTCATCTGAGTGCTCACTTATGCTGGCAAAATGTTACTTCAGAGTGTAACACCAGTCGAAGCACAAAGAAAAGAACAAATGTGCAGGAATAAATCCCACTCCTTCTCCTCCTGTTCCTAATGTTCTGTATCTCCACTATATGGACAAAAGTATTGGGACCCCTGAACATTACACTAACAGGGACCTTTATGACATTGCATTGGGAATACATAGACATTAACATGGAGTCAGCTTCCACTCTTCTGGGAAGGCTTTCCACAAGATTTCAGAGTGTTTTGTTCGAAGTTTTGCTCATTCACACAGTGGACAATTTGTGAGGTCAGGAACTGATGTTGGACGAGAAGGCCAAATTCTCTATTCCAGTTCATCCCAAGGGTGTTCATTGGTCAAGGTCAGGGCTCTGTGCAAGCCAGTCAAGTTCTTCCACACCAAACTCTTCCAATCATGTCTGCATGGACCTTGCTTTATTATTATTATTCTTTATTTATAAACATAGAAACATAGAAGCATAGAAAAATGTCGGCAGATAAGAACCTTTCGGCCCATCTAGTCTGCCCAATTACATGGATACTTTACCTGGATTTATCTTTTGTTTAGGATAGCCTTATGCCTATCCCATGCCTGCTTAAATTCAATTACTGTTTTGGCCTCTACCACTTCAACTGGAAGACTGTTCCATGTATCCACCACCCTCTCAGTAAAATAATGCTTCCTGATGTTACTTTTAAACCTTTGCCCCTCTAATCTAAGACTATGTCCTCTTGTTTTGCTACTTTGTTTCCTTTTAAATATACTCCCTTCCTCTACCTTGTGGATTCCCTTTACGTATTTAAATGTTTCTCTCATATCTCCTCTGTCTCGTCTTTTTTCCAAGCTGTACATGTTAAGATCATTAAGCCTTTCCTGGTAACTTTTCTCCTTCAAGCCATACACCATTTTAGTAGCCCTTCTCTGAACTCTCTCTAAGATGTCTATATCCTTCTGGAGATACGGTCTCCAGTACTGCACACAGTACTCCAAGTGAGGTCTCACCAGTGCTCTGTACAGTGGCATGAGCACTTCCCTTTTCCTACTGCTAATACCTCTCCCTACACAACCAAGCATTCTGCCAGCATTTCCTGCTGCTCTATTACATGGACTACTTACCTTTAGATCCTCTGAAATAATGACCCCTAAATCCCTTTCCTCAGATGTTGAGGTTAGGACTGTATCAAATATTCTATATTCAGCCCTTGGGTTTTTACGTCCCAGGTGCATTATCTTGCACTTATCCACGTTAAAACTCAATTGCCAGCATATTCCGCAGCGCTGTACAATAGGCACAGTATAGACAGGGTTACAATACAATACATTGAAGAACATTTGACAAACATTACAGGAGGAGATGAGGGCCCTATTCCCGTAGGAACTCACAATCTAGGAGGGTTGGGGTTGGAAACAGGAGGAGAGGACTGTAAGGTGAGAGTGATTGATGGTTGTGTCAGTGAGTTGGGTGGTAGGCTTCCCTAAATAGGAACGTTTTCAGGGAGCGTTTGAAGGAAGAGAAGTTAGGGGAAAGTCTGACAGTACGAGGGAGAGTGTTCCAGAGAGTGGGGGCTGCGCGTGAGAAATCCTGCAGTCTATCATGGGAAGAGGTGATGCGGGGAGAAGCTAGGCGCAGGTCACTGTTTGACCTTAGGGAGCGGGCTGGGGTGTATTTGGTGATTAGTGAGGACAGGTAGTGGGGAGCTGAGTTAGTGAGGGTTTTGTAGGTAAGGATAAGGATTTTGAACTTAATTCTGCAGTGGATGGGGAGCCAGTGAAGGGACTCGCAGAGGGGAGCGGCAGAGACAGAGCGGCGGGTGAGGTGAATTAGCCTGGCGGAGGCATTCAGGATGGATTGTAGGGGGGAGAGGCGGGACAGAGGGAGGCCAGATAAGAGATTATTGCAGTAGTCGAGTCGGGAGATTACCAGGGCGTGTATGAGTTGTTTTGTGGTGACAGCGGTAAGAAATGGCCGAATTCTGGAAATATTCCGCAGTTGGTATCGGCAGGAGGAGGAAAGAGACTTGATGTGGGGGATGAAGGAAAGAGCAGAGTCGAGTGTAACTACAAGACAGCGAACTTGGTTTGATGGGGAGATGGTGATACCCTCCACCGTGATAGAGAAGTCAGGAGGTGGGGAGGCATTGGAGGGAGGAATAAGTAGGAGCTCAGTCTTTGACATGTTGATCTTTAGGTGGTGGGAGGCCATCCAGGAGGAGATGCCAGATAAACAGTCACTGACTTTTGAAAGGACAGGGGGAGAGAGATCAGGGGTAGAGAGGTAGATCTGAGTGTCATCAGCGTAGAGGTGGTAATTAAAGCCAAAGCTGTTGATGATTTTGCCCAGGGAGGAGGTGTAGATGGAAAAGAGCAGAGGACCAAGGACAGAGCCTTGAGGTACACCAACAGATAGAGGCAATGAAGAGGAGGAGTTACCAGCAAAGGACACACAGAAGGACCTGTTGGATAAATAGGAGTCAACCCAAGAAAGTGCAGTGTCACCGAGACCCAGAGAGTTGATGGTCTGTAGAAGGAGGGGGTGGTCAACAGTCTCAAAAGCAGCCGAGAGGTCAAGCAGGATGAGAATAGAATAGTGGCCGTGTTTTTTAGCAGTTAGGAGGTCTTTGAGGGCAGTTTCAGTTGAGTGTAGGGGACGGAAGCCAGATTGCAGGGGGTTAAGTAAGGAATTGGAGGACAGGAAGAGGGAGAGACGGTTGAAGACTAGTTTTTCTAAGAGCTTAGAGGTAAAGGGATGCAGGGATACAGGGCGGTAGTTGGATGGAGAGTTGGGATCGAGGGATGGTTTCTTTAGTAAAGGGGTAACTAGCGCGTCTTTGAAGGCGGATGGAAAGGAGCCAGTGGAGAGAGATAGGTTGAAGATGTGTGTGAGAGCAGGGGTGAGGGAGGAGGAGAGGGGAGGAATTAGATGTGAGGGAATGGGGTCAAGCGGGCACGTGGTGAGATGTGAGGAGGACAATAAGGAATTGACTTCCTCCTCAGTGGCTGGGAGGAAGCGGCAGAGGGTGGCAGAGGGGACCTCTGGGAGTGGAGGTGGCAGATAACTATCTTGTGTTGGGATGTTGCTTCTGATTGTTAGAGTTTTACTGAGGAAGTAGTCTGCCAGGTCTTGAGCGCTGAAGGCAGCTGAGGGGGGAGGTGCAGGTGGGTAGAGGAGGGTGTTGAAGGTGGACCAGAGCCGTTTAGGGTTGGAGGACAGCGTAGATATACGAGATGAGAAGAAGGATTGTTTGGCCAAGTGGAGGGCAGAGGTGTATGACCGAAGAATAAACTTGAAGTGAACAAAATCAGCTTCAGAGCGGGATTTCCTCCAGGCACGCTCTGCAGTGCGGGAGCATCTTTGCAGGTAGCGTGTCTGGAGGGTGTGCCAGGGCTGAAGCTGGCGGCGTGGGGCCTTACAGAGTCGAAGAGGAGCAAGAGTGCCTAGAGCAGAGATAAGCGTAGTGTTGTAGTGATTAGTGGCAGCATCAGGGCAGGTGAAGGATGAGGTGTGAGGGAGGTGGTGAAGTAGATTGGAGAATTGATGGGGATCCACAGCATGTAGATTTCTGCGAGTGTGTGTGCGGGGTGGGGGAGCAGGGTGTTTAGGAAGTCCAGATAGGTTGAAAGAGAGAAGATGGTGGTCAGAGATGGGGAAGGGGCGACAGTTGAACTCAGAAATGGAGCAGAGGTTGGAAAAGACAAGGTCAATAGCGTGACCGTCGCGTTTGGTAGGGAGGAGGGAGGATTGTGTGAGTCCAAGGGAGGACGTGAGTGAAAGAAGTTTGGAGGCAGCAGGGGCGGAAGTATCATCAATGGGAATGTTGAAGTCCCCGAGAATTAGGCATGGAAGATTAGAAGACAGGAAGTGAGAAAGCCAGGTAGCAAAGTGGTCAAAGAACTGGGAGGTTGGTCCCGGTGGGCGGTAGGTGACTGCCAGCCTGAGGGCCAGAGGAGAGAACAGGCGGATGCAGTGTGTCTCGAAGGAGGAGAAGGAGAGGGATGGGGGTGGAGGGAGATGCTGGTAGGTGCAGGTGGGAGAGAGCAGGATTCCGACCCCGCCACCATTTCTCTCACCCGGTCTGGGGGTATGGCTCAAGTGCAGACCGCCATGTGAGAGAGCAGCAACGGAGGCCGTGTCAGAGGGAGTTAGCCAGGTTTCAGTTAAAGCTAGGAGGTTGAAGGACTTTGAAAGGAAGAGATCATGGATTGCTGTGAGTTTGTTGCACACAGAGCGAGCGTTCCAGAGGGTGTAGGAGAAAGAGGACTGGCGCTGAGGGATTATGGGAATGAGGTTGCTGGGCTTGTAGGGAGGTGATTTATGTGCGATGGAGATAGGATGAGAGGGAAGTATTGGATGTGTTGTGGGGCCAGGGTTAGGGGATATGTCACCTGCATAGAGTAACAGCAGGAGGGTGAGAAAGAGAAGGTGGGAATGGGATTTGTGGGAGTGGGAGTGATTGGCAGCACGAGAGTTAGAGGGAGACCATGTTCTGAGGAAACAGAGGAGCTCATGTGAGGCCATCATGTGGGACGAGAGGAGGGAGGGAGAGATGCAGATAATGTAGGGGTCGGTGGTAGAGGGGCAGGAGTTCCATTTAAGGAGAAAGGTAGAAGTGAAGAGTAGAAGCGTGAGAGAAAGCATGATATAGTCGTGCGTTTACCCAGAGTAAAAGTGGGCCTTGCAGTTCCTTCCTCCAGTCCCGCATCTCCAGGAAATCAACTCTAAGCATCCACATAGGATGCCACTTGGGGAGGTCACTTGGGGAAGGAGCTTTGTGCACTGGGGCACAGTCACACTGGAATAGAATGGGACCTTCCCCAAACTGTTCCCACAAAGTTGGAAGCATAGCATTGTCCAAAATGACTCCGTATGCTGAAGTACTAAGATTTCCCTTCACTGGAAGTAAGGAGCTGAGCCCAACCTCTGAAAAACCTTCCCATATCTTCATCCCTCTTCCAAACCTTACAGGTGGCACAATGTATTCAGGCACGTAACATTGTATCAGTATCTGTTTGTGATGCTTTCTGTGTGTGTAATATCAGTATCTGTTTGTGATGCCCTCAGTGTTTGTGATGCTTTCTGCGTGTGTAATATCAGTATGTGTTTGTGATGCTTTTTTCTGTATGTGTGTGAGTGTGGGTGTATTGTCAGCATATGTGTTTGTGATGCTTTGTGTGTGTGTGTAATATCATTATGTGTTTGTGATGCTTTGTGTGTGTAATATCATTATGTGTTTGTGATGCTTTGTGTGTGTGTGTAATATCATTATGTGTTTGTGATGCTTTGTGTGTGTGTGTAATATCATTATGTGTTTGTGATGCTTTGTGTGTGTGTGTAATATCATTATGTGTTTGTGATGCTTTCTGCCTGGGCAATATCAGTATGTGTTTGTGATGCTTTTTTCTGTGTGTATGTGGGTGGGTGTGTAATATCAGTATGTGTTTGTGATGCTTTCTGTGTGTAATATCAGTATGTGTTTGTGATGCTTTCTGTGTGTAATATCAGTATGTGTTTGTGATGCTTTGTGTGTGTAATATCAGTATGTGTTTGTGATGCTTTCTGTGTGTAATATCAGTATGTGTTTGTGATGCTTTCTGTGTGTGCAATATCAGTATGTGTTTGTGATGCTTTCTGTGTGTGTAATATCAGTATGTGTTTGTGATGCTTTCTGTGTGTGCAATATCAGTATGTGTTTGTGATGCTTTCTGTGTGTGCAATATCAGTATGTGTTTGTGATGCTTTCTGTGTGTGCAATATCAGTATGTTTGTGATAACGTGTGTAACTGTCAGTATGCATTTGTGACGCTTTCTGTGTATGTAATGTCAGCATATGTGTTTGTGATGCTTTCTGCGTGAGTAATATCATTATGTGTTTGTGATGCTTTCTGTGTGTGTAATATCAGTATATGTTTGTGATGCTTTCTGTGTGTGTAATATCAGTATATGTTTGTGATGCTTTCTGTGTGTGTAATATCAGTATGTGTTTGTGATGCTTTCTGTGTGTGTGTGTGTGTAATATCAGTATGTGTTTGTGATGGTTTCTGCGTGTGTAATATCATTGTGTTTGTGATGGGTTCCGTGTGTACAATGTCAGTATATGTGAGTTTTTTTTTATGTGTGTGCAATATAAGTGTATGTGTGCATGCTGCAATAACAAATGATAAACACATGCACACAATCCCAAAGTAACACAGTGCCACACACATAATCCCAAACTAACACACTAGCAGTAAGGTTACTGACTGATAAAGCCACAGAGTGTGGCGAAACGCGTCTCCGGACCCTGTATTTTTATTATCTTTTGATTTTAGAATCACCACAGTGATTTTAAATTTGTGAATAATAAATATACCCGGTTCAGGGGTTTTTATATTCCCTTTTTCCCCATACCCCCCGGACCTGGGAGATCGGATACGGATACAGCACAAGGTTGGAGACCACCTGCAAGGACCTCATAAGCCTATTTTCCTTAGAGCTAGGACAGGAGCTCTATACTTTGTAAGTAAACCCAGCGGGGGAGCACGGGGACAGTTGTGCTGCGTCCTGCGCTATGTGCCTTTCTTGTTTTTATTTGCCCTGCAGTGCATTCCTTGGATTTCAACAACAATAACGTACACATCACTGAGAAAACTTATATCCACATTGGGACCAGTTTATTCTCCGTATTGCCACAGATTGGAGGACGTTCACTAAACTGCCATGCGATGTATTCTCTCTTTCTAAGCTATACGTACATATAACACTACACCTCGCAGGCTATATACATGTATTTCTCCTCTATTGGCTGCTCAATATTGAGTTGATATATTTTCTAGCTGTATTTGTACTACCTGCTTCTATAGAATTTCTTTTTATATATGACTTTTAGACGACTGCAAACATATTTCTTCTTTTATTGGTTACTTTGTGTTTATTTAACATACTTTGTTACATTTAGGGCTGAAACAACTAATCGATTAATCGACAAATAATTGATGATTTAAATTAGTTGTCAACGATTTCCATTATCAATTAATCAGGGTGGATTAATCGTCCTGTGTGCAGCACACACTGTTTAGAGTCAGATGGAGTTAAACGTAAAAATAACCTCAACTTCGAAGCTGATTGGAGAAGACGCGCCGCTGCTGTACTAGGTATGATTTAGTTCTAGGGTTATGTCAGACACAACCAGTTTGTTTTTATTCCATTTACAACAGTAGCAGAACTATAACAAAACCATAGGATATTGTCACTGGGTGAAGGATCTGTATGCCTGTGTTTTATCCTTACTTGAAGCTGGAGTCCTGTGCCATCACCCCATCCTCTCTGCCACACCCTCTTTGGTCAGGAACTGCCATTCCCTCCCTTTGGTCTGGTCCCTTTCCCCAAACTCACTCCCACATTCAGATCCGGTGTTTTGTCCATACCCACTCCCTCTCACACTCAGGTCAAGTCACTTGAGCAAAGTCACTCCCTTCCACCTCCAGTCCCTCCTCCCACTCAGTTTGTTCATAAAATTATTTAAAAAGGGACACTCTACGCACCCTGACCACTTTAGCTTATTAATTAAAGTACGCAAGATACGCAATTTGTGTATGTACGTACAAAAGTTACGTACACTACGCATATTGCGTATGAAAAAAGGGGGGAGGGGTTGTGGTTATTTAAGTAAACAAATATTTTTCTATTTTTTTTCTTTATCCGATGAATCGATTTAATCAAAATAATAAATCGGCCAACTAATCGATTATGAGAAAAATTGTTAGTTGCAGCCCTAGTTACATTTACTCTTGCCTATTGTATGTATATAGTATAGATTAACGTTTTGAGCTGCACTCTTTCCAGATATTATTTCTAGGTTTTTGGCATTAATACGCTACATAGATATAAAGTATTGTTCTATTCACCACTCCTTCAACGTGCAGAAGATAACCGTCTACGGGCCACATTACAATCTTGGTGCTAACATTAGCCGTGGTGGCCACCGCAAATTACAATCCAAACGCTAATGGGTTAAGTAACCCGTTTGCGTTTGGTATCTTGCGCTTTTCAGCGCGAGGTTACTGTACTTTGCGCTCCCTATACTTAAAATGGCGAGCGCAAAGTGTTAATCAGCACTGGATTACAAAGTCCTAACGCTGATTAACGTCCGGCTGCGGTTAACAAAATGTTAACCAGAGCCAGGACTTGGTGCTAATGGATTCCGCTGCTGCAGAATCCGTTAACACCAGCAGAAATCCCCCCAAAAAATTCAGATACTCTCCTAGTATCCCGCGGCTCCGTCCGCCTCCTCCGTCCGGCGGGAGCAGGAAGAGACTGGGGGAAAAAGTCCCCCCAGTCTCTCCCTGCGTATCACTACGCAAACCTGCCGGATCTCGCGAGGTGAGATCCGGCAGGTCATGTGACCACCGCAGTCTGTGTCAATGAAGTCCTATGGATTCCACCGAGAGGATGCGTGCGGCAGCAGTCGGGGATTAGCGGGGCGCAGTTTTCTCTCGCTAGTGCCCCTGTTTTACGGCGAAATATGTAATGGAGCCCTGCGGGTTATATTACAATGTTGGTGCTAACTTAACCAGAGCTGTTGTAAACTTAACTGCATAGACTATAATGGCTTTGGTAAGTTTACAACAGCTCTGGTTAAGTTAACACCAACTTTGGAATACTGCCCTACATCTCACTCCCCCCCCCCCTTGCACTGAGGGAACTCTCTACCTGATCTGAGTCTCTGCTAGAGCTGGGAGTCTGGGACATCATTACTAAATAAAAATACTCATTGATTCTATATACGGCGCCTCCACTCAGTGATTCTATATACAGCGCCTCCACTCAGTGATTTTATATACCGCGCCTCCACTCAGTGATTTTATATACCGCGCCTCCACTCAGTGATTCTATATACAGCGCCTCCACTCAGTGATTCTATATACAGCGCCTCCACTCAGTGATTCTATATACAGCGCCTCCACTCAGTGATTTTATATACCGCGCCTCCACTCAGTGATTTTATATACAGCGCCTCCACTCAGTGATTCTATATACAGCGCCTCCACTCAGTGATTTTATATACGGCCTCCACTCAGTGATTCTATATACCGCGCCTCCACTCAGTGATTCTATATACCGCGCCTCCACTCAGTGATTCTATATACCGCGCCTCCACTCAGTGATTCTATATACCGCGCCTCCACTCAGTGATTCTATATACCGCGCCTCCACTCAGTGATTCTATATACAGCGCCTCCACTCAGTGATTCTATATACCGCGCCTCCACTCAGTGATTCTATATACGCGCCTCCACTCAGTGATTCTATATACAGCGCCTCCACTCAGTGATTCTATATACCGCGCCTCCACTCAGTGATTCTATATACAGCGCCTCCACTCAGTGATTCTATATACAGCGCCTCCACTCAGTGATTCTATATACGGTGCCTCCACTCAGTGATTCTATATACGGCGCCTCCACTCAGGGATTTTATATACGGCGCCTCCACTCAGGGATTTTATATACGGCGCCTCCACTCAGGGATTTTATATACGGCGCCTTCACTCAGGGATTTTATATACGGCGCCTCCACTCAGGGATTTTATATACGGCGCCTCCACTCAGGGATTTTATTTACGGCGCCTCCACTCAGGGATTTTATTTATGGAACCTCCACTCAGGGATTTTATATACGGCGCCTCCATTCAGTGATTTTATATACGGCACCTCCATTCAGTGATTTTATATATGGCACCCCCACTCCGTGATTTTATATACGGCGCCTCCGTGATTTTATATACGGCGCCTCTGTGACTTTATATAAGCGGCGCCTCAACTCAGTGATTTTATATAGGGCGCCTCCACTCAGTGATTTTATATAGGGCGCCTCCACTCAGTGATTTTATATAGGGCGCCTCCACTCAGTGATTTTATATAGGGCGCCTCCACTCAGTGATTTTATATAGGGCGCCTCCACTCAGTGATTATATTGACGGCGCCTCCACTCAGTGATTATATTGACGGCGCCTCCACTCAGTGATTTTATATACAGCGCCTCCACTCAGTGATTCTATATACTGTGCCTCCACTCAGGGATTTTATATACGGAGCCTCCACTCAGGGATTTTATATACGGAGCCTCCACTCAGGGATTTTATATACAGCGCCTCCATTCAGTGATTTTATATACGGCGCCTCCATGCAGTGATTTTATATACGGCACCCCCACTCAGTGATTTTATATACGGCGCCTCCGTGATTTTATATACGGCGCCTCTGTGACTTTATATAAGCGGCGCCTCAACTCAGTGATTTTATATAGGGCGCCTCCACTCAGTGATTTTATATAGGGCGCCTCCACTCAGTGATTTTATATAGGGCGCCTCCACTCAGTGATTTTATATAGGGCGCCTCCACTCAGTGATTTTATATAGGGCGCCTCCACTCAGTGATTTTATATAGGGCGCCTCCACTCAGTGATTATATTGACGGCGCCTCCACTCAGTGATTATATTGACGGCGCCTCCACTCAGTGATTTTATATACAGCGCCTCCACTCAGGGATTTTATATACGGAGCCTCCACTCAGGGATTTTATTTACCGAGCCTCCACTCAGGGATTTTATATACAGCGCCTCCATTCAGTGATTTTATATACGGCGCCTCCATGCAGTGATTTTATATACGGCACCCCCACTCAGTGATTTTATATACGGCGCCTCTGTGACTTTATATAAGCGGCGCCTCAACTCAGTGATTTTATATAGGGCGCCTCCACTGAGCGATTTTATATATGGCACCTCCACTCAGCGATTTTATATATGGCGCCTCCACTCGGTGATTATATTGACCGCGCCTCCACTCAGTGATTATATTGACGGCACCTCCACTCAGTGATTTTATATACGGCGCCTCCACTCAGCGATTCTATACTTTTCAGGGTGCTAAATTACACTAAACTAGCTTGTAATGTGAATGTAATAACAATTGCAACACTTTGGCACAATGTTTTTGTTGATGGTGATCATTGGGGTCCTTGGTGAATTGTAAACGTCTCACTGCCTGAATCCAGCCACAGAATTATCTGTACAAGGCTTGACTGCTTCACGTGTAGAATGACCTGTACAAGGCCTAGCTCCTTCACGAATAGAATGATCTGTACAAGGCCTAGCTCCTTCACGAATAGAATAATCTGTACAAGGCCTAGCTCCTTCACGAATAGAATGATCTGTACAAGGCCTAGCTCCTTCACGAATAGAATGATCTGTACAAGGCCTAGCTCCTTCACGAATAGAATGATCTGTACAAGGCCTAGCTCCTTCACGAATAGAATGACCTGTACAAGGCCTAGCTCCTTCACGAATAGAATTATCTGTACAAGGCCTAGCTCCTTCACGAATAGAATGATCTGTACAAGGCCTAGCTCCTTCACGAATAGAATGATCTGTACAAGGCCTAGCTCCTTCACGAATAGAATGATCTGTACAAGGTCTGGCTCTTTCATGTGCAAAATGATCTGTACAAGGCTTAGCTCCTTCACGTGCAGAATGATCTGTACAAGGCCTGGCTCCTCCACCTGCAGAATGATCTGTACAAGACCCGGCTCCTCTACCTGCAGAATGATCTGTATAAAGGTCTGGCTCCTCCACCTGCAGAATGATCTGTATAAGGTCTGGCTCCTCCACCTGCAGAATGATCTGTATTAGGCCTGGCGTCTTTTCTTCAGCTTTACATTGAGGCTTCACAAGGGTACCTTTTGACATAGCATCTGCTCAAGATATATTTCAAAAGAAATCACATGAAGTGGTTGCTGGTCTGTAGGGTGTTGAAGTAAATAATTGATGACTTGCTAATCTACCGAAAGGATTACAATGAACACGCCAGCAACCTTATTGTCATACTCAGTCGATATCGTGAGCAAAAGTCTTACACTCAACCCAAACAGAATGCAAATTGGATTTGAGGTTATATATTATGGACACCTACAAACCAAAGAGGGCTTGAAGCCTGATCCAAAGAACATATGGTCTGTCATAAACATGAAGGATCCAACCTCCAGACACGAACTGGTGATATCATTAGGCATTTTCAGTTATCCAAATTATCGAAGTGACTTGGCCAACGCACAGCACCACTATGGGCATTGCTTCAGAAGAAGGCTATTTGTTCTCGGGATGCAAATATGGGAAATAAATTGACACCGTGATCAAGCTGATCACTAAACACCCTGATCCAATAAAGAAATATTTGGATGAGGACTGTGACACTGTGTTCCGAATGGATGCATCCCAGTTTGGGTTAGGTGTTGTGCTGACGCAGCAATGACATCCATGTGGCATTGACACATGCCAGTTATGCTCAAATTGAGAAGGATATGTTTTCCATTGTGAGTGGATGTGAGAAATGTCACCTGTACATCTATGGTCGTCCGGTAGTTGTGTTAAACTGATCACAACACATTGGAGTCCATTATGCAAAACCACTATCTTCTATACCTCCACGACTGTAAAGGATGGTTCTGAAACTGCGACTATGAACTAACAGTAAAGCATAAACCAGGTAAGGAAATTCTGAAGGTCAGATACACTGTGTAGGGTTTTCCCAGAAGGACTTGAAGTACAGGAGGACCCTATGAATGTTACAATAGCAGGTGTATGTCCGGAAAAGATAAGACAAAATACCAAGCAGGATAATGTACTACGAAAAAGTAATTTGTGCCACGTTTAATGACTGGATTGTTGAAATTGAAGAAGCTTTCTCCTGAAAGGATTTTGGCCAGTGAGGAATGAGCTATCCCTTCAGACAGATATCACATTTATGGGTGAGTGTATTCTTATTCCTAAATCGTAGCAGGCAGAAGTACTGGAACAAAGTCACCAAGGACATTGCTCTGTGTAAGCGCAGAGGGCGGGATGTGGTTTACTGGCTTAATTTGGTCCTTGATATTGAGATGCCTGTGAAAGAACGCAAAACCTGCCAGACGTTTCACATAAAAAATATTAAAAAATCCAACCATTACACACTACACCATGGAACACAGTTTCACAGGCCTGGGATAAACTGCCTACAGATACACTATATTGCCAAAAGTATTGGCTCACCTGCCTTGACTCGCATATGAATTTAAGTGACCTCCCATTCCTAATCCATAGGGTTCAATATGACGTCGGTCCACCCTTTGCAGCTAGAACAGCTTCAGCTCTTCTGGGAAGGCTGTCCACAAGGTTTAGGAGTGTGTTTATGGGAATTTTTGACCATTCTTCTAGAAGCGCATTTGTGAGGTCACACACTGATGTTGGACAAGAAGGCCTGGCTCTCAGTCTCCGCTCTAATTCATCCCAAAGGTGTTCTATCGGGTTGAGGTCAGGACTCTGTGCAGGCCAGTCAAGTTCATCCACACCAGACTCTGTCATCCATGTCTTTATGGACCTTGCTTTGTGCACTGGTGCACAGTCATGTTGGAAGAGGAAGGGGCCAACTCCAAAATGTTCCCACAAAGTTGGGAGCATGGAATTGTCCAAAATGTCTTTGTATACTGAAGCATTCAGAGTTCCTTTCACTGGAACTAAGGGGCCAAGCCCAGCTCCTGAAAAACAACCCCACTCCATAATCCCCCCTCCACCAAACTTTACACTTGGCACAATGCAGTCAGACAAGTACTGTTCTCTGGCAACCGCCAAACCCAGACTCGTCCATCAGATTGCCAGATGGAGAAGCGCGATTCGTCACTCCAGAGAACGCGTCTGCACTGCTCTAGAGTCCAGTGGTGGCGTGCTTTACACCACTGCATCCGACGCTTTGCATTGCACTTGGTGATGTATGGCTTGGATGCAGCTGCTCGGCTATGGAAACCCATTCCATGAAGCTCTCTGCGCAGTGTTCTTGAGCTAATCCGAAGGCCATATGAAGTTTGGAGGTCTGTAGCGATTGACTCTGCAGAAAGTTGGCGACCTCTTTGCACTATGCGCCTCAGCATCCACTGACCCCGCTCCGTCAGTTTACCACTTCGTGGCTGAGTTGCTGTCGTTCCCAAACACTTCCACGTTCTTATAATACAGCTGACAGTTGACTGTGGAATATTTAGGAGCGAGGAAATTTCACGACTGGATTTGTTGCACAGGTGGCATCCTATCACAGTTCCACGCTGGAATTCACTGAGCTCCTGAGAGCGACCCATTCTTTCACAAATGTTTGTAAATACAGTCTGCATGCCTAGGTGCTTGATTTTATACACCTGTGGCCATGGAAGTGATTGGAACACCTGATTCTGATTATTTGGATGGGTGAGCGAATACTTTTGGCAAATTAGTATATTTTCCATTTGGAGAAGAACCTCTATTTGATAGTAGTATTAGTAGTAGACTTATACAGCAAAAACCTTGAGCTGGAGCTACCAAGGAATTTAAAGGCATCGGCTTTCGATATGACACTCTCAAGACATGGGAAACTTGTACTTGACAATGGCCCCAATACTAAAGTGCTAACTCCAGAGTTTTCTACGTAAATGGGAGGGGGGGTCAGGAACAAACAAGTAAGCCCTTACCATTTACAGGCCAATGGTTTAGCTGACAAATATGTTGTGTGGCAGGTTAATTGAAGGCTTATATTGTCAGGCTCCCCACCGCTGACTGTGTAATGCCTGCTGCTTATCACTGGGCAGCACATGAAGAGTGCTGCTCAGCCTCAGTACTAGCTGTCCAGACCAGACACACTTAATCAAACACACCACACCCCTGCCTGAATAAAGTAACACTCCTCCCTTCCATCAGGGCCTTTGCATTAGAAGTCTAAACCTGCTAAAGTTTAGACATACTCCTGTATTGCTCCTGACATACCTGTGAAACAGACCTGGCTTACCCATTTGACTACTCTCTCTGGAATATCCCTGTGTACCGCGAGTTGATCCCTCTTGTGTCCATTGCCCTGTCTACAGCACCTCTGTGTATATCCCTCCAAGGTACCCTTCAAGTTCATAGTGTCCTCCACGTATCCAAGGTACCTGCAGCTTCCTCGTGTCCCCCCTCAAGTGTACAAGACCCTGCTGTATTCAAGAACCCTGGTCATACATCTGCAACCCGTGTGTGCCACCAGTACTTACTGGATCTACTGCTCCTGCCTACACACTTTCCCTCAAGTGTTAATTCAATATCTGCATACCGGGCTCATACCCACAAGGCCAGTACCCCTCCGGTGCTGATCCTGACATATATATTTTAGCAGGTGGCTGGAAAATAAACCCTCTTTCTCTGCATATAGGGTTATCAGTAGCAGCTACGCTTGTAGCCAATTTGAAACTAGCTCTCCCACATCTTCAGTTGACAATTCTCATTCAGACCCCAGACACCAAGAGAAGCAGGTGAAGCTGAGAGATGAGTGGTGAGAAAACCAAGAACCTGTTTGTTTCTTCATGATGCTTTGTCCTGTTAGTCCCCACAAGGGAGTAGGTTTTCCTTTGTGACCCTTAACACCAGGAACCCGCTCACTCAAGAGTGATACCAGTCCCTAATGCGAGTTTAGCAATGTACTAAAGGGAGTATCTAAACAAACAAAAATAGGCCCAATATGCAGAGTAGGGATCCCTAACACAGAGAATAAATCAAGATGCAGAAAGGGGAAATCTAATACTAGTCCTTGAAATGTCAGGGTTAAAAAAAAAAAAAAACAACCCTAAGGAGGGGAAGAGGCAAGAGAGAAGTAACACAATACAAGCCAAGGTCAGAAGACAATAGAGGTATACAGAATCAAGTAAGCAAAATTAGATTGGGTCAACCATATACAACTAGTCAGAAAACAAGCTGAGTGAATACCAAAAAAAATCAATCTTATACATATATACACACACCAACATACTGCCTGACCCCCCCCCCCAAAAAAGTCACGCACTGTAATATTTTGTTGGACCGCCTTTTGCTTTGATTACGGCACACATTTGCCGTGGCATCGTTTCGATAAGCTCGTGCAATGTCACAACATTTATTTTCGTCTAGTCACATTAATTTGTGGCCAAGATCTTGTATTGAAGATAGAGTTGGACCGCCAAATAACATCTTCTCCAGCACATTATCCCAAAGAGTCTCAAGGTCTGGACTGAGTGGTGCTCAGTCCATGTAAGAAAATGATGTCTCGTGCTCCCTGAGCCACTCTTGCACAATGAGAGTCAGATTAATCCTGGCATTGCCATCCTGCATATGCCCGCGCCGTCAGGAGAAAAAACCCATTGGTGGAAAAACTTGCTCATTCAGTATATTCAAGGAGTCAGCTGACCTATTTTTTTTGAGCACGAACAGTAATGTTGCTAAACCCAGTCCTGACCAACTGAAGCCACCCCAGATCATTTACTTTGTTAAATTCAGGTGGTGACCTTTTTGGCCACACAGTGTGTATGAGAAATGCGCCATATTGTCCACCAGGAACCATATAAGGGCAATGACTGAATACTGGACTGATGTTTATAAAGATGTAGGCAGATTATCATTGGAAGACGTCATCCGTGTGCTTGCCTGAATTGATGCGGGATAGTCGTGCCATTATGTTGACGCATGGTGTCACATGTTCAAGGTCACTTAGTAAAGCGTTCCACATCAAACAATATAGTGGACGGACGCAATGTTGTGCCGGCATCATTATGGGAGGAACTGAGAGCCGGCACAGCATCAATATATTGGTGTCAATATGTTGCTTGGATAATCGGAAGACAGAGGATTGTAGGTAAATGGTTAATTGTGGCAAATTTCAAGGGAAAGAGTACTCTGGCTGTAATCCTTGTCTGAAGTGAAAATGAAGACCCTGCAAATAACTCAAGTGGCTGTCTCCGCAGTGAATTTACCACAGCTACATACCCAATCCAGTAGGAAAAGGGAAGTGCTCATGCCACTGTACAGAGCACTGGTGAGACCTCACTTGGAGTACTGTGTGCAGTACTGGAGACCGTATCTCCAGAAGGATATAGACATCTTAGAGAGAGTTCAGAGAAGGGCTACTAAAATGGTGTACGGCTTGAAGGAGAAAAGTTACCAGGAAAGGGTTAATGATCTTAACATGTACAGCTTGGAAAAAAGACGAGACAGAGGAGATATGATAGAAACATTTAAATACGTAAAGGGAATCCACAAGGTAGAGGAAGGGAGTATATTTAAAAGGAAACAAAGTAGCAAAACAAGAGGACATAGTCTTAGATTAGAGGGGCAAAGGTTTAAAAGTAACATCAGAAAGCATTATTTTTACTGAGAGGGTGGAGGATACATGGAACAGTCTTCCAGTTGAAGTGGTAGAGGCCAAAACAGTGATTGAATTTAAGCAGGCATGGGATAGGCATACGGCTATCCTAAACAAAAGATAAATCCAGGTAAAGTATCCATGTAATTGGGCAGACTAGATGGGCCGAAAGGTTCTTATCTGCCGACATTTTTCTATGTTTCTATTATCCATAAAGCGTAATCATCAGTACCAGATGTGTACCTAGGCCTGTTCAATGATCATGCAAAGCCCATTGAAGGTTAATGTTGACCTGCTCAGATACTCATTGGGAGAGCACTGAGGGCCACAGTCATGGGTGAAGGAATCGAGGGGGACAACCCCCCCTGCAAAATATGGGGGTATAGAAGGGTTAATCCCCTCTCCCTTCTCCATTATTGTCATTGTTGTTTGGATGGTCTGGCACACTCTTTGAAAATGAGGGGCTCCAGCCTCTCTTCCAGGTCAGTGATCACATCCCTGGAGAGAAATCGGCATCTCCTGTAAGTACTGCAACTAGACCACCAGGGCAAGATAAGGAGTATGAGGTTTTTTCGAAACATGACCCTGCAATTAAATGCCTACATATATACTGTCATATTGGTTCACCTGAGTTTCTACTGGAGTACAATTGGAAATAAAACGCAAGAAAAAAACGGTCATGATCATGATCCACAAACAACATAAATCATTAAACATTCCACTATATAATTTCCACCAATAGATCTATTTGTGAAAAGAACCTGATAGTTCCCTCATTAATGGAAGTATAAATGCACAAAATTGAGGAAATGCAGTGGATGAATGAGAGAGTCAGGGATGGATTCAACCTAATAGGTGGTCAACATGAATTGAATATATAATATATATATATACATATATAACTAAATCTCAGGATGAACCAGCACAGACACTCCATCAAGAACCACCAGGAAAACACATATTGTACCCCAGTGGGGCATCACTTCAATCTAACAGGCCACTCCATCCAAAACCTCTAAATTAAAATCCTCAAAGGACGTTTTAAAGACAACCGTGAATGCAGAACATATGAAATTAAAATAATCACATATTTTAACACTATAAATGCTGGGCTCAACGTGGACTCTGTTTTTTTTTTTTAATTTAAAGTTTTTTTATTTAGTACGAAAGGTCACAAACCAACCAGCATAAATGGCCTCGCAGGGCCAGAAAGCAGACTCAAATACTGACATAGAAAATAAGGGGGGGGGGGGTGTCAAAAAGAAAAAAAAACAGTGAGATGCACAAAATCAAGGGGGGGGGGAATCTGGTTGCCAAAGAAAATCAATAGGTCTCATCGGGGGGAGGGGAATAATAAAATAAAAAAATATCACATTTAACGGCTCAGTTAAATCAGAAAAACAAGAGGGAGGGTCAAAATCATCCCCAGTTGGGGGGGTCTCATGAGAAGAAAAAAAAAAAGGGAAAGCAGAATGGATGACTCGAATATCCGCTCCAAAGATTACGGAAGGCACGTGGGGGGAGAAAAGGAGCAATCGCTCAACAAAACAAAATGTCTCCGGCGCAGTGTAAAAGGGGAAAGTGTGAACCTGGGGTAAGGGACGGTCCAGAGTCCAGAGAGGTCGAGTACTGGGCCAGGCAGGAACAGCCGGAGAGTCCAAACCCCTTCAGCCCGTATCTCGCCATATAGCAGTTCCAAGCGCCCCGTAGGTCTCAGACCGACCGCAGTGGGCATCCATCACGACCTGTCGGCCGCGCACATAAGCTGCACGCATCAGCCGCCACACAGATAGCCGACAGCCACAGCCCCGCTCCGGAGGTCACAGCCACCTCTGCAAATCCCCAGAGGGGTGACAGTTCCGCCAGTCCAACGATCGCAGATATCCGTCGGAGGCCATGGGGCGCCGAAAGAGCTCCAGCACTCGGGGTTAAAGCGGCCTCCAGGGGTCGAGACTCCAGGATCCTCACCTCATCCAAGTCGCCAAGCGTCTCACCTCTCCCGTCAGCGGTAGCATCCACATGGGTCTCGGTGGTGTCCACTTCAGCGACCCCAGGCTTGCAGGTCACAGTTAGGCCCAGTGAAAAGACAGCGCCAGTTACACCTGTCTCCAGGGTTCTCCCATCCACATCTTGCAGTTCTCCCTCCTCTGTCGCAGAAAGGTCACCCATGCGGCCAGCAGGGGAAGCATCCCCCTTCTCCACTCCAGCTAGGGTCTCTGTCCGCCAGTCAACCCTCAGCGCTTCCATCAGTCGGCGCCAGGCACCACGTGTGAGTGGGGTGTCATCGTCTCCAGGTATCTGCTCTAGACATGCCTCAAGACTGTCCAGAATGGCCCCCAGGTCCCTGGGAGAGGTTGGCAAGTCAGCTGCCACCAGTCTTTGCCCTTCACCTCCTTCCCCGCTATAGAGACTTCCGCAGCAGCCGAGGGATGGGGGCCCTCCATCTCCCCGGCACACAGCATCCGATCGCCCAAGTAAGGAAGCCTGTGGAGTCGCTCAGAAACTAGGCCTCAAAATGGCCGATGCAGGAAACACCAGGTAGGGAACGGAGGCCTTTTCCTCTGCTTGGCACCAAAGGGGGGGCCCAAAACGAGCTCTGGTGCCTGCCACCCAATGGCCAGCCTCCCAGGGGTACTCAGAAGTGGAAATCTATGGGAAAATCCAGTCAGAAATCCCCGTTCTCTGCAGGATTCAGCGGAGCTCACTCCCCTGCTCGGCCAGCCACGCCCCCGCCCGGACTCTGTGTTTTTAACCCACTATCATAACGTCACGGAACATTCAAAATTCTGGCTAAAGCTTGTTTTTGTTTTTTTTTTCCTTTTTTTGGGGGGGTTTTTTTGGGGGTTTTTTTCCATGTCTCTTTCAGCCTTCACTGTTTTTTTGGGGATTTTTTTCTTCTCTTTTCCATTCAAGTTGTATGATCTTATCTCTGTTGTTTTGTTATGGGCCCAAGATCCCTCACGCGTTCATTTTCTCATCTTGAACATACCATTTGACCCCCAGGGGTCAAGTCCTGGGAAAAAAAGTGAGGGAACTCACCCACGAATTCCACAACCCCCATTACCTGAAGAAAAAATATATATATATCACGAGTATAGCAGTGCGTGGTGATACCATTTTCATTGGGTTAACTTTACATTTAAAAGACAAGCTTTCAAGAGTGTAACCTGGAAACTATACTGATCAGTGAAAGGTATCACTACGTACAGGTATACTTGTGATTGTGGCAACTGGACTAACGCATTTTATATATATATCCAGGCACAGACCCCCCCAGAATAATATACACAGCACTGAGCCCCCAGAATAACATACACAGCACTGAGCCCCCAGAATAACATACACAGCACTGAGCCCCAAGAATAACATACACAGCACTGAGCCCCAAGAATAACATAATAACATGCACAGCACTGAGCCCCCATAATAATATACACAGCACTGAACCACAAGAATAATATGCACAGCACTGGTTATATGGATATATTTTCCCCAGTTCACATGGATATAATTGCCCCCAGTTCACATGGATATAATTGCCCCCAGATAATATGGGTATATATTGCCCCAGCTCTCATGGATAATGCCCCCAGGTCTCATGGATATGCCCCCAGGTCTCATGGATATGCCCCCAGGTCTCATGGAGAATGCCCCCGGCTCTCATGGATAATGTCCCCGGCTCTCATGGATATTGCCCCCAGGTCTCATGGATACTGCCCCCAGGTCTCATGGATATGCCCCAGGTCTCATGGATATTGCCACCAGCTCTCATGGATACTGCCCCCAGCTCTCATGGATACTGCCCCCAGCTCTCATGGATAATGCCCCCCATGTCTCATGGATAATGCCCCCATGTCTCATGGATAATGCCCCCATGTCTCATGAATAATGCCCCCAGGGTCTCATGGATATTGCCCCCCCAGGTCTCATGGATATGACCAGGTCTCATGGATATTGCCCCCAGGTCTCATGGATATTGCCCCCCAGGTGTCATGGATATTGCCCCCAGGACTCATGGATATGCTCCAGGTCTCATGGATACTGCCCCCAGGTCTCATGGATAGTGCCCCCAGCCCAGCCCACCTCTGCTGCTGCCGCACATTGCCGGCGGCCGCGTGCTTCCTGCTTCAGCGGCCGCTGACAGGAAGTGCAGCCGCTCTCCTGGGATCTATGAAACAGCCAGGCGAGCGGCTCCACTTCCGGTCACCGGCCGTTCTAATAGGAAGCACGCGGCCGCCGGCAATCTGCGGCGGCCGCGTGCTAAAGCGTTCGGGCTCGGGCCACAGCGGGAGCGCTGCATTCCCGCAGCATTCCCGCTGTGGGAGAAGTGCAGGAACGCCGTTCCCGCTCGACTCGAGCCTTGTCTAACCCCCCACCCATGTGACCCTTTATGTCCTAATGTTTAATTCTAGGAACTGATCAGTAAGCTTCCAGACCTGAGGAAGAGAGGATATACTCTCGAAAGCTTGGTCTTTTAAAAGTTACGTTAGTCCAATAAAAAAGGTATCACTACGTACTGCTATACTCGTGATTTTGGCAAACTGGACTAACACGGCCCATCGAATTTATATATATTATAAAATTATTTATATTTGAAACGTGCATATGCACTAGATTTCATCAGAAAGAATAAGGAAAAAAATTGGTATCAAGCGCTTGATCAGCGGTTGCTCACCTCACCAAGATTATATTATGTCATAAACATAAACCATGGGGTAGGAAGGAAGCTAACCATAGTCATTAGAAATAATCGATTCAGTAATACTGCTAGGTAAAAATGAAGCTTTAAATTCCCCGCTCTCAGAACGCACTCTGGTGAAAGTCCCTGTGAGGACTGAAATGTCGAATATTAGATTATGAGCAAATAAACATTCCTTTTTTTTATATAACGAGTCTCCGTGTGGGAGGATATCGTGGAGTTCTATATGTTGGCGACCAATTCCCAGCATCGGAGCATAAATAACTGAAGAAATGGAGTGCGGGGATCGTGGATGATTATATATTAATGCTGAAACGATAACCGAAAGCTCCGGGGAGGAGCTGAAACGTTGACCTCTGTTCTATGGATCAATAAAGCATATTTGTTCTAAAAAGTCCTGGAGTCCCGCGGTGATCGTGTGTGGATACTATACAATATAAGATGTACGGCAGGCCCCGGGCATCTTCAATGTGGAGCGTGAGTGCATGACATCTGGATATATAAAAGAATTTATATTTATTTAATATTAACATAAATTCTACATTAATTTATTTTAATACTTAAATATATGTTAAACACATTTAAATATAAATAAATGAAATTGTATATTAAAATTATTATTAAAATACAAAAAAATCAACTTGTTCTCCCCTCTTCTGCTTACCTTTCGTGCAGGGAGGGGGCCATATCCATGGTAATCTGGTGTGCAGAGCAGGGGGAGGGTGGCACATATCATCTCCCTGGGGGTCCAGTGAGAGCCATTCTCCTGGTAGTCCATTGGGTGACCAACTCTCTTGCACTGAACTCTGAGTCAGGGCGCCAGCGCTCTGACACGTCATCAGAGCGCACTGTGTGCTGGAGCTCAGCGCCAGAGTCACAATGTGGTCTGTGCTCGATGGAAGCACTGACCACATTGCTCAGAGAGTGAGGCAGTGCAGGGGACATAAATTCCCAGCCACTGACCAGGGATTTGAATTTTTTTACTCACTCCAGCTCCACATGCACTGTGCCATCTTAATGGAACTGTCAGCCCTAAATGCACAGACAGGAACATGCTGGGACACTTTGTGCAGCTCCGGCATGTGCTATACTCATACAGGTCTATTCAAAGAAAGGTGAAACTCAGGAGAATGACTGAAGAGGTGAAAATTCTAGGTCAAATTAGCCAAACCAGAAAAATTCTCCCATTTATCTCACTTTCCAAATCGGGTATTTGGTCTAGATTGTTCTCTTCTCCTGCCAATTCTCCTGGTTTTCACCTTTCTCTGAATAACCCTGATAGAGACATGTTGGCTGTGCACATTATGTCCATAGAAAATGCTTGTCAGCGTCTCCCAGCGTGTATATACACTGTTGATGCAGCAGGAAGTGTATTGCGGCTCTCCAGCCTCGCCCCCTCCCCTCCAAATTCACGATGCTCAGGGCCCTAATCATTCCGGATAAGGGGTGCTCAACCTGTATAATAAATGCCTGAAAATTCCCTGCAAAAAATCCCTTTTTATTTATAATGCCTGCCTATATATATAATGCCTGTCTATATAGAATTCCTGCCTTTGCATAATAAATTCCTGTCTATAAAGAATGCCTGCTCCCTATATATAAAATGCCTATATATATATATATATATATACACACACACACAGGCATATATATATTATGCCTGTTTATAAATAACGCCTGGCTATAGATAATAAAAGTGTGCCTATAAAAAATGTCTGTCAAAATATAATACATTTCTGTCTATATATTACAAGTATTTATCAAGTGCTAACAAGTTCCATAGTGTTGAACATGGTTGGGAGAAAACAACATATAAGACACACTGAGAACAATGGGAGAAGAGGACCCAGCTCAAGAGCTTACAATCTATGAGATATAATGCATGCCTGCCTATATAGAATAGAAGCCTGCCTATTTAGAATAAATGCCAACCTATCGATCTAAAATGCCAACCTATATATAATAAATGCCTGCTTAATTGTGATGCCAGTAATTCCCTACATTTAATGCCGGTCTATATCTAATATATGCCTGCAAAATCCCTGCAATAAATGACTGTCTATATGATCAATGCTGGTCTGCCTATATGTAATAAATGCCTGTCAGTGTCTACAAGTAATGCCTGCATATATATAATAAAATACCAGCCTATATATTAAATAAATTCCTATCTATATATAATGCATGCCTATATATAATACTGGCCTGTACATGAAATAAATGCCTGCCTATATATGACACCTGCAAATTCCCTTCAATAAATGGCTGTCTATATATATATATATATATAGGACTACAAAATCCCTGTAATAAATGAGTATATATATAAGTAATCCGTGCATATATATATATAATCCCTGCAATATATAGATATGTCTATATATAATAAATGCCTGCCTATATATAACAGCAAATGTACATAGCATACTGTTTAGTTTGTTACCAAATTGCACATGCAAACGGATTTAGTAATGTTTTATACGGTATATTTGCCTGTGTATCTGTCATATATATATATATTCATCGAATTGCTGTGATGTGCAAGTGGCTTCTGCAATAATAAACACACTAATATATATATATATATATATATATATTCTGCCTCCATCCATTTAGCTATCTATCCACCTGTCTGTATATCTGTATCTATATATCTGTTTGCCTATCCATCATCTGTCTGTTTGCTTCTCTTTCCGTCTTTCTGTATATGTATCGCTATATATCATCTGCATCTGTCTGTATGTCCATCCATCCGTCTTAATATCTGGCTCGATCAGTATATGTAGATATATGGCTATATATCATCAATATCTATCTGTCTGCCCATCCATCCTTCCATCTCAATATCTGGCTCTCTCTATATTTCTTGTCTACCCCTCTATCTCTTTGCATCTTTCTGTATGTTTAGCTGGATTTGTCTGTCTATCCATCCTATAAGTAAAAGGCTATCCCCCTCCCCCCAGATTCTTTAAGGATCCTACGCGCATGAGCACAGTGTCCATTGCACCACAGAAACTGCAGCCATAGACTATCCCACAGGATTGGGTAACGGGTCGGTGCAACATCACACGAAAAAGCAAAAGCATTATTATTTTTGACAAATCTGACAAATCACATGCAGGTCTATTCAAAGAAAGGTGGAAACCACGAGAACAATTTAGACCAAAAAGCCGATTTGGAAAGTGAGATAAATAGGAGAATGACTGGAGAGATGAAAATTCTAGGTCAAAATAGCCAAACCAGAAAAATTCTCCCGAGTTTCACCTTTCTTTGAATAGAACTGCTGGTCCACTCTTGGGCTGGGCAAGCTGAACGACACAAACGTCACTGGGGATACACGGGATTCAATAAAAGATGGAGCTCAGTGCTCCAATCTGTAAAAAGACCAGTTTACTGGGCTAGCAGCACGCATTAAGGCTGTAAAAGCCTTTCTCTGGCTCGGTACCCTGGAGATACATGTAGCCCTGCTCTAATTGTCAGGGAAGCTAATTCTCCAAGATCATATGTAACAGATACCCAGACGCAACGCGCGTCACAGTGATGACAAGAAAGAGCAAAGCAATGACCACGCCGAATTTCCCAACAGGGATATAATACGATCAGACGACATTATATATATATATATATATATATATATATAGGACATAAGTCAAGTGTATCATCTTTTGACAATGTTGGAGTGGAGTCTCCAGTTGACACCAATGTCACCACTTTTGGTCTCGTTGTGGTCGAACCATCCAGCCAAAGATATGGGAAAGCTTTGTCTCTTTTGTAGTGTTTTTATGCTTAACGGGAAGATGTGATGATGCGTATGTTTCCAGTTCAGTAGCCATGTTAGTTTATTCTGTGTGTACTAGGAAACAGTTAATGGTTTGTCATGTGATCTGAGGGGGTGGGGAGTCATTGGAAGATGCAGGTTGCTGAGTAGAGGTTGGGATCTTGTTCAAGCTCCCTGATGTCTGTCGGTACTGGAGAAAAATGAATTACAGTGTATGTGTATGTGTATGTATGTCTAGGTGTGCTTGTGTGTCTGTGTCAGTGGGTGGGTTACTATGTGTGCTTATCTGTGTCAGTGTGTGTCTATCAGTGTGGCTGTGTGTGTATCAGCTTATGTGTGTGTGTGTTTGTATATCATATTGTTAATGTGTGTATCATATTGTTAATGTGTGTATCACAGTGTTTGTGTATGCAATGCTTGTGTGTGTATATTAGTGTATCTGTATATCACTGTGTTTGTGTATGTCGTGGCAGCCGCTTGGTGCAGTGTGTGTGTGACACACAGACATTTTTCTTGCTGCAGTGTGGCTGCCCTGTGTGGCTGCAGGGTGTAGTGCTGCAGTGGGGGTATATGAGGATTTATGGAGGTATTGGTAGGGTATGAGGGGGGTGTTGGGGTGCAGGGGGGTATCTGCAGGGTGCTCGGGGTGTGGGTCACACTCACATTGTGCTGCTGCTCAGGCTCAGATGCTGCGGCTGCTGCTTCTTCTCCACAATCTGACAAAAGAAGGCTCCCAATGACGTCACTAACATCCAAGCCACTGGAGGGGGATGGGAATTAGGGAGGAGGAGCTGAGTGGGGGGTAGGGGTCTAGGGAAGCAGCATTATCATTTTATATATACATACACATATATAAATATACATGATGAGAGATACCTGCAGCCGGGACTGTCCGTGCTCCAATATCTATATTCTATTTAGAGATACAGATTTATGTATTTTATTTGTAAAGTATTTTACCAGGAAGGATACATTGTTACATTAACATATTATACCTATATATACATATTGATCTGTTTACTGATGCTCCATCCATATATGTATACATATATATATACACACACAGTATATACTGACCCACTATATATTCATATTGATATATATATATACTGAGCCTCCATCACTATATATATTTGTGTGGATTGGATAAGCCGTGTTAGTCCAGATGCCAAAAACACCGGAGTATAGCAGTATGTAGTGATACTTCTTATACTGGACTGACATTACATTTAAAAGACAAGCTTTTGAGCGTGTATCTCCCTTCTATAGGTCTGGAAGCTATATCTATACTGACCGTCTAATCCTACATTATATATATATATATAAATATACACAACCCCCCACAGACTATTCTGAGATTGTTAACCTCTCCGATCATGAACTGTCCATACCCGAGAAAGAAGTCCTGTCCAAAGGACTAACTTTTTGTCCCAGCACCAAACTGGACCTCATCAAATAATACTCAGACTTGGAGGAGTGCTTTAGAAGACTGAGACTTAAGGAGTTCTTCTTTGACAAAAATGGCAATAATTCTACCATGAACAACAAAGGGAAAGCTAGGAACCAAGATTTCACACCTGCAGCAGGACGCAATGACAAATTAGACAACTATATTGAAAAATTCCGCATGAGAGTGACATCCCTGGTTACCACACAGCAGCAGCAGAAAAAAACACCACCGAACTTCTTACATGCAGAAAAGATGGCCCTAAACAATCTATCCAGCAACAACATCATCGTCAAGCCAGCTGACAAAGGGGGATCAGTAGTGGTCATGAACATCCAAGACTACATTGCAGAAGGTGACAGACAACTGTCAGATATAAACTATTACCGGAAATTGACTCAAGACCCAACGAAAGAATACAAAACCCAACTTGGCATACTTATCAGGTCCTTCCCCAAACATTTACAGCAAGAATTGGAGAATCTGTTGCCTTCCAATCCTCGCATGGGCACATTCTACATGCTGCCCAAAATCCACAAGCCCAGGAACCCAGGACGACCCATTATCACAGGTATGGACACACTTACCGTACTAATTTCTGGCCTCATAGAGGGTATCCTGAAACCCTTAGTAACCAACACTGCCAGTTATATACAGGACACCACAGACTTTCTCAACAAACTTAGAGATATCCAGACACTACCGGCCGACACTATATTAGTTACTATGGATGTAGAATCCCTATACAGTAACATCCCACACAAAGATGGAATCAATGCCTGTCTCAAATTTCTCTCCTTCCACAATACTCCACATAAATATAGCGGTGACATTATTACCAAGCTGATTGAATTTATTCTCACACACAACTGCTTCAGCTTCAACAAAAACTGCTACCTACAAATGACTGGGACCGCTATGGGTAGTAAAATGTCACCACAATATGCCAAACTTTTCATGGCAGATCTAGAACAGAGGTTCCTGAACATCCACCCACACAAACCACACAAATATCTACGATACATTGATGACATTTTCATCATATGGACAGAAGGAGAGGAACACCTTCTAGACTTTCACAAGGCATTCAATACGTTCCACCCATCGATCAACCTAAAGATGGAGTTTTCCAAGCACAGTGTGAGCTTCCTAGACTGTACCATATCAGCTGCCAATGGCACGCTGCACTCATCTGTGTACAGGAAACCCACAGACAGACCCAGCTACCTCCACAACGCCAGCTTTAATCCCAACCACACGAAACAAGGCATCATCTACAGCCAGGCCATCAGGTACCACCGAATCTGCTCGGACACTGGGGACAGGGATGAACACCTGAGCAAACTATCTGCATCATTCCAGCGGAAGGGCTATAAGGAAAGGACAATCTCTAAAAAAATTAAATCTGCCCTGAAAACACCGCGCAAACAGCTGTTGCGCTACAAAGAAAAGAAAAACACCACACAGATACCTCTAGTTGTTTCCTACAACCCAACTCTAGAGGGAATTCGCAAAATCATCAAAGACCTGCAGCCACTGGTCACAGTGGACCCTGCTCTCAAATAAATTTTCCCACAGCCCCCCTTACTGGCATTCAAGCAACCCCCAAACCTGAGGCAAAAACTGGTCCGTAGCAAACTCACCCAGGAACAGAATGACATACAGAATGGGACCAAACGCTGCAACAAATCCCGCTGCAAACTGTGCCAACATATATGTGACAGCAGCACTGCCCGGCACAACAACCCCACATACAACATCAAGGGCTCATACCTCTGCACATCTGCCAATGTAGTGTACATGATCCAGTGCACAACGTGTAATAAAGGGCTGCTATATTGGTGAAACTAGCCTTAAACTAAATCTCAGGATCAACCAGCACAGACACTCTATCAAGAACCACCACGAAAACACATATTGTACCCTGGTGGGACATCACTTCAATCTAACAGGCCACTCTATCCAAACCCTCAGAATTAATATCCTCAAAGGACATTTTAAAGACCACCGGGAACGCAAAACATATGAAATGAAAATGATCACATATTTCAACAGTATAAAACAAGGACTTAATGTAGATTCAGGTTTTTTAACCCATTATAATAACGTCACATAATATTCATAATTCTGGTTGGGGCTTGGTTTTCTTTCTCCTGGGTCTTTCTTTTTGTCCTTTCACTTTCCCTTTGAGGTATTCATGATCTTATCACCATTGTCTTATGTGCCTGAGACACCTTAATGGTTTTTTTGCTGTTCTTTCCCCCCCCCACTCTGACCATGCCATTTGGTGATTCACTACATCTAACACCCCCAACCGTGTGCCCGATTAATGTTCCAATGTTTAATTCTATGATTCTGATCAGAAAGCTTCCAGACCTGACGAAGAGAGGATCACTCTCGAAAGCTTGTATTTTAAATGTAACGTTAGTCCAATAAAAAAGGTATCACTACAGACTGCTATACTCGTGATTTTTATATACACACAGTACTGTGCAAAAGTTTTAGGCAGGTGTGAAAAAATGCTGTAAACAAAGAATGCTTTCAGAAATATAAATAATGATTGTTTATATTTGTCAATTTTCAACATGCAAAGTGAGCGAACAAAAGAAAAATCTAAATCAAATCAATATTTGGTGTTACTACCTTTTGCCTTCAAACCAGCATCAATTCTCATAGGTACACTTGCACAAAGTCAGGGATTTTGTAGTATTATAGTCAGGTGTATGATCAACCAATTATACCAAACAGGTGCTAATGATCATCAATGTCACATGTAGGTTGAAACCCAGTCATGAACTGAAACAGAAACAGCTGTGCAGGAGGCTTAAAACTGGGTGAGGAACGAGGGGGGCGTGGCTAGCGGCTGCTCATGGTGGATGTGTAGTCAGCCAGCTCCACAGGCAGGACCTGCAAAACAGCGGATATAAAACAACTACAGTGGCGATTTTGATCTCCTTAAGCAGGGGCATCTACAGAGCATACATGGCTTCCTCAAAGACCCGGAAAACGGCAGAAAAATCGAATTTCTTCACACCAAAATCGAGCTTGCAAAAACGCTCTGCATCTTCCCAAGATGGCGGCGGCTCTCCTCCGGCTTCCCCTGAGTCACATTCTGGCGCTGTGCCTCCAGATCTGGCAGCATTTATCAGCATGATGGAGGGTATGTTGGCAACTTTATCCACCACATTGACCTCACGTCTGGACGCTGTGTCAGCAGACATAAGGCTATAACACATGACATCCTTAAATACCCTAGCCAGACAATTAAACAATTAAAGTTCAAAGCAGCATCCAATTAAACAATAAAGTAATTGGATGAGACTGAAATGTTACAGGGTATACTCAATTAAGGAAAAAAAATGTAGCCATATGAACGTGATTTAAAAGAAATGGGGGGAATATATCTCAAATACAATCCAAACGATGGATACATGTGAACAATAGTGAATAGAAAATAGACATAAAGAAATATAAATGCACAATGCAAAATGAAAAAAATATAAATAAATAAGTGAAGAAAAAAGAAAAAAAAAGAAAAAAGAAAACATACAAAGGATACAGAGCGGATTGCATTAATACATAAACGCATAAATCATGAATGTCAAACAGACAGTACTATCATAAGTATATATCTGTATCAAGTATCATGTATCTAAACCAAAATGTTTCTATTATATATGAACATGTCTAAATAAATGAATGAACACCCAATCTATCACAAGGAGTAAGGCGATATAGATGTAAACCTATAGATATATCTAGTTGTTCGTGGCGCTTCTATGTTGCAGCAGACATAAGGCAAGACCCCTTGGACAAGTAGAAGAGCTAGATAATCTGCTGCTTGAGGAAATAGCCAAAATGGCAATGAAGGGGGAAGTTATTATCATGGGGGACTTTAATCTTCCTGATGTGAACTGGAAAACCAAAACAGCTGGGTACACCAGGAGTACAAATATTCTAAACTCCCTACTGGGATTATCTCTAACACAAGTAGTTGAGGAGCCGACCCGTAAAGAGGCCATATTGGATTTAATACTCACAAATGGAGGTTTGGTATCGGACGTTGTTGTAGGTGAAAATTTGGGATCTAGTGATCACCAGTCAGTATGTTTTAATATAAGAACAGGGATGAAGCCGCACCACACAAAAACAAAAGTTTTAGACTTTAAAAAAACAGATTTTTCTAAAATGAGACTTTGTGTGAAGGAGTCATTATCAGACTGGAGGAGTTTAAAGGGAGTCCAGGAGAAATGGGATTATTTAAAGGAAGCATTATTGAAGGCCACAGGCAATTGCATTCGACTTGTTAGCAAAAACAAAAAAGGGAAGAAACCACTGTGGTACTCTGCAGAAGTGGCCAAAATAGTGAAGAACAAAAGACAGCATTCAATAATTATAAAACAACTCAGAGTGAAGAAGATAGGCAAACCTATAAGATTAGGCAGAAAGAGGCAAAGCAATTTATAAGGGCTTCCAAAGCACACGCAGAAGAGAAAATAGCTCAGTCAGTAAAAAAGGGGGACAAAACATTTTTTAGATACATAAACGAGAAAAGAAAAGTAAAACAAGGATTAGTTAGATTAAAAACAAAGGAAGGAAGGTATGTAGAAGAGGATAAAAGTCTCGCTGACTGCCTCAATGAATATTTTTGTTCAGTCTTTGCAGAAGAAAAGGAAGGAAAGGGTCCTCAGTTAGGAGGAAACACTAACGAGACAATTACATATCAGTTTACAGAGGAGGAGGTTCTACAGCAGCTGTCTAAAGTAAAGACAAATAAGTCAATGGGGCCTGATGGGATCCACCCTAAATTATTAAAAGAGCTCAGTGATGTAATAGCAAAACCGTTAACAGATTTATTTAACCAATCCTTGCTAACGGGAGTCGTCCCAGAAGACTGGAAATTAGCAAATGTTGTGCCCATTCACAAGAAGGGTAGTAGGGAGGAATCTGGGAACTATAGGCCAGTTAGTCTTACGTCAGTAGTGGGGAAATTAAAGGAAACCATGTTAACCACTTCGCTGCTGAGGACGCGCTCAGCGCGTCCTCAGCAGTCCCGCTGGTGTGCTGAGGACGCGCTGAGCGCGTCCTCACATTGGGGTCAGCGTTCGGCCGGGTTCCGGCCGATCGCTGGCCCCTCCGGTGCGGGCTGACATCCTGGATGTCAGCCCAGCATCCGGACCAGCAGCCGCCAGAATTAGGTGTCATCGCGGGGGCGCGATGACACCTAATTCAGGCGCCCCCCCCGCATGTGCGGAGGAGGCGCCTGAAAGGGAGGGGGGGAGGTCCTTCGGACCTCTCTCCCTCCCGATCGGCGGCGCACAGGGGGTTAACCCAGGCATCATTTGGAAGGGCACAGCCTGCCCTTCCAAATGATGCCTGGCATTAACCCCTGGGGAGCTGGATCGCGAATCGGCGCTGAAAAGCGCCGGTTCGCGATCCTTTCCCGGAGCTGGCCGACATCTTGGATGTCGGCCAAGCCTCCGGGAACTCCCCCAGAGGACTGGCGTCATCGTGCGTAGCACGATGACGCCAGTCCTAGAGTTAACCCCTAACTGCCACCAACTGTGGAGATAGGGAGTTCCAATGAACTCCCTATCTCCCGATCCGTGGAAGCTAGGGGTTAAATTTTGGTATGGTTGGATCGGCCAGAGCATGGCCGTTCCAACGATACCAAACACTACAGTGATAAATGTTGTAAAAAAAAAAAAAATTAAAAATAAAAATAAAAAAAAATTAAAAAAAATTAAAAAAAAAAATTAAAAAAAAAAATTAAACACTTTTTTTTTTTTTTTGGTTTGTTAATGCAGCAATATTGTTCCCATTTCAATTATAATGTGAACAATGATGCTGCACTAACGATTTTTGTATGCGGTGCGTTTGTTAAAAATAGTGTCATTTTCCCCAAAAAAAAATGTAACGAGACCCCATCTCTAATTTTTTTAACAAGCGCACCCCATACAAAATATAACCGCAATTGCTCGCATGTTAAAATGTGGAAAAAAACACTTTACACATTGTAAATTATTGAAAATACATATTTTATTGCATTTTTTGTTATAATATACAGACATGACATACCGTATACATATAATAATGACATATTATGAATCTACCGAGTCTGACGGAAAGAACGATATATAATATGTCTGGGTCATATACTAAAATAAGCCTTCAAAACACGTTTAAACATGATGCGCAAAACAGGTAAAAATGACCTCCGCATAGGGGCGGGAAAAGTCTCAGCAGCGAAAGGGTTAAAGGAAAGGATTGTTGAACATCTAAAAACAAATAGATTACAGGATCAGAAACAACATGGGTTTACCTCAGGGAGATCATGCCAAACTAATCTTATTGATTTTTTTGATTGGGTAACAAAAATAATAGACACAGGTGGTGCAGTAGACATTGCTTATTTAGATTTCAGTAAGGCTTTTGATACTGTTCCGCATAGAAGGCTTATCAATAAATTGCAATCTTTGAGCTTGGATTCCAATATTGTTGAATGGATTAGGCAGTGGCTGAGTGACAGGCAACAGAGGGTTGTGGTAAATGGAGTTTATTCGGCGCAAGGTCTTGTTACCAGTGGGGTACCTCAGGGGTCAGTACTTGGACCCATTCTCTTTAATATTTTTATTAGTGATATTGCAGAAGGTATTAATGGAAAAGTATGTCTTTTTGCTGATGACACAAAGATTTGCAACAGGGTTGACGTTCCTGGAGGGATCAGCCAAATGACAAATGATTTAGGTAAACTAAAAAAATGGTCGGAGTTGTGGCAATTGAGTTTTAACGTGGATAAGTGCAAGATAATGCACCTGGTACGTAAAAACCCAAGGGCTGAATATAGAATATTTGATACAGTCCTAACCTCAACATCTGAGGTTTGGGATTTAGGGGTTATTATTTCAGAGGATCTAAGGGTAAGTAGTCAATGTAATAGAGCAGCAGGAAATGCTAGCAGAAAGCTTGGTTGTGTAGGGAGAGGTATTAGCAGTAGGAAAAGGGAAGTGCTCATGCCACTGTACAGAGCACTGGTGAGACCTCACTTGGAGTACTGTGTGCAGTACTGGAGACCGTATCTCCAGAAGGATATAGACATCTTAGAGAGAGTTCAGAGAAGGTCTACTAAAATCGTGTACGGCTTGAAGGAGAAAAGTTACCAGGAAAGGCTTAATGATCTTAACATGTACAGCTTGGAAAAAAGACGAGACAGAGGAGATATGATAGAAACATTTAAATCCGTAAAGGGAATCCACAAGGTAGAGGAAGGGAGTATATTTAAAAGGAAACAAAGTAGCAAAACAAGAGGACATAGTCTTAGATTAGAGGGGCAAAGGTTTAAAAGTAACATCAGGAAGCCTTATTTTACTGAGAGGGTGGTGGATACATGGAACAGTCTTCCAGTTGAAGTGGTAGAGGCCAAAACAGTAATTGAATTTAAGCAGGCATGGGATAGGCATAAGGCTATCCTAAACAAAAGATAAATCCAGGTAAAGTATCCATGTAATTGGGCAGACTAGATGGGCCGAAAGGTTCTTATCTGCCGACATTTTTCTATGTTTCTATGTTTCTAAGATATAAAAGCAATTGGGGACAGAACTGCACATTTAGAAGACAAGATGGCGGACATGGCGGAAGCGCACAATACTATGACCGCACGTGTGGAGGGTCTGGAAGACATGATGCAACAGTATGCTAGTAAGATCGCAGACTTGGAAGACTGCTCACGCAGGCACAATTTGAAAATCAGAGGCATCTCTGAAACGGTGCATCCTAAAGATTTGACACAATACGTTACAGACCTGTTCTCACATCTTCTCCCTGGCGTTTCTTTGGAGTCATTACTGATGGATCGAATACACCGAATCCCTAAACCCCCGTCAGCACCATCGAGGGCGACAAGAGATGTTATACTGCGAATGCATTATTTCAAACCCCGAGAAGACATATTGAAGGTGCTCAGGAACCCGGAGGCGCTGGGCGTCGAATATGCTCACCTGGCGATTTTCCTGGACTTGTCAAAGCCACGCTGCAGCAACGCCGCAATTATCGCCCGATCACTACGGCTCTGAGAGACGCTGGGATGTCATATCGCTGGGGCTACCCCACAAAATTGATTGTGCATAACGAAGTTACCACCACAGTGATCTCCTCGATTGAAGAGGGCCGCCAGACCCTGGAGGGCTGGGGCCTGCAACCATCGGCTGTCCAATCCGGAGTACGCAGTCCCTTAAAGAGAATTGATAAGGAATGGCACAACCGCTGAAGGATTACAAGACATTGCGGACATCCTTTCTTTTAGATTGCGCCAACGGGAATGCCCCCATAATGTTTTTAAGCCCGAATGGGCTGGGTGACGTATCATATTGTTATAAGATGTTCTGCTGTTTACAAGATATGCTGCTGTTTAATAAGTTAACTAGTCCGGTAGAGCTGTATATTAGTCTATTGTAATTGGTTTTGCTTATGGGTCCTTGCCTCTGGACCGGTTACCCCCCATTCTCCCTCTTCCATGGAAGGGTACAGATCCCTCTGTTATAGAGGTCTCTGGTCGGAGAGATTTTGTGTGATTTTCATTTTTTTCTTCTTTGGTCACGTTTTTTTCAGTGACTCTCTTTTTCCTTTTTTTTTCTCTTTTATTCCCTTTTTTTCCTTGTTTTTTTCCCTCAGGGTATTATGTGTCGCTGCCTCATGCCGCTACTATAACCGCGACAAGCCTTATGTTTTTACGAGTTTAATGTGTTCTGTGATCCAAGCATACCATGCTCCTAATATTTTATGAGAATAATATCATACAATGTTAAAGGTCTAAACCTGCCTGTAAAGCGCCACTCCTTATACAGAGATCTTCGCGCATACGATGCAGACGTGGTATGCTTACAAGAGACGCACTTTCGACGTATTGATCATCCTAGACCACCCCTAGAATTTTGCATTTCCATTAGCGTTCCCACTTTAGTGTCAGATTCCATTCGGACCCAGGTGCTACGCTCAGTGATACTTGCAGTAGCCAGTAGCGCTTACGCGCCACCGCGAGTATCACCTTTTGGAGTCCATAGGACTTCATGGAGGGTTGCATGGCAGGCCGCAAGCCCTGTTCAATCTTGCTCTTGCAAGATTGCGCAGGGCCTCGGGGTGATTGCGGAAGGAGACTGGGGACTTTTTGTCCCCAATCTCACTCTGCTCTTGGTGGCCAGAAGCAGTGGCTCTGGCCACCATTCTCGCCACAGGATGAGTGATGAGTGTCTGATATTTTGGGGGATTTTGTAGCTGGTGTTAACTGATTCTGCAAATGTGGAATCGTTTAGCACCAGTTTTTAGGCTGGGGTCAGACGAGCAGTATTAAGAGAGGAAGGAACATCCGTGAGAGTGGACGTTCCTTCCACTCGACACTCGTCTGATGCCCCTCCGGCCACCTCGCTGAGTGCAGTTAGTGCGTTCGGCACTGCAAGGCTCGATCCTCCTATGGGTGATCATGCTTTGCAGTCCCGTCAACGTGCGTCGTAGTGCTTCGACGGGGAGGCTTGCTGCACGGACGCAGCACAGCCGCTGTCGCTCGTGCAATTCGTGTGTGCGCGCAACAGCCAGTGTGTGGCCGGCTCCGTCACAGTGTTGAGACACCGGAAGGCACGTCAGTACGGGTGCACATGGTGCGCTCGTCTGATCCCAGCCTTAGATGTCACTAAAAATTCAGTAACCGCATCATTGGGGTAATTAGCGTTAGGACTTTGTAATACCTTATTGAAACACTAATTAATGATTGTGCTCCTCATGTTAAGTATAGGATGCGCAAAGTACAGTAAGTTTGTGCAACCTAGAGCAATCACCGATGCGCTAACGGATTTCTCAACCTGTTAGGGTTAGGAAGGTAAATGGGCGACATGCGGTAAAGTCACTTATCCTGACATTAACGCTTTCATATCCAAAGTCTACAGTTAGTGTTCATTAGGGAATAGAGACCACAGAGTTTTAGAACTTGACCTCTAATAAAAAACCTCTTAAATGAAAGTCATGACGGCCTCCACGCTTACTATATATAGTCAAAACAAAGCATTGCAGGTATCTGGCTCGTTGGTCTAGGGGTATGATTCTCGCTTTGGGTGCGAGAGGTCCCGGGTTCAAATCCCGGACGAGCCCTACCTTTTATTTTTCGCACTCATTATTCATTTCTTCTTTTATTCCAATATGTTTTTTCTAACGTTCTTCTGCATCACCTGAAATGAAAGAGAAACGAGTAGAAATAAAAACAAGTCAAAAGGAAGAAAAACATGATCTGGCAGCGGTGGGATTTGAACCCACGCCTCCGAAGAGACTGGAGCCTTAATCCAGCGCCTTAGACCGCTCGGCCACGCTACCTGACTGAAAGGCTGAGGTAAAAGGCGTCTCCACAGAGTTACAGACACCCCCTCCCCCCCAACCGGGTTTGCACAGGAGGGATTAATGCCTAATGACCCGCTTTCACGCGCTCCATTCCTCCAGTAAGGGTTAAGTGACGCATGTAATACTATACACCATCAGTTTCCATTATAACACAACATGCTCTATGCTCATAGGGATATAATGGCCACATTTAGCGCCCATTGGGCTGTTTAATCCCGGCTGTGGCTGCAGAGCGGCTGCTGAAAGCTTTATAACACAAACCATGGTCATATATTGATCAGGAACAGAAATCCCCTGTGCAGGCAGGAGGTGGCGCCTGTGAGCTGCCCGAGGAGGTTGCGTCAGGTGTATGTTTACTTCCGCCAGAGGGAGAAGCTGCCCGTTGCGTCATTTCCGGTTTTGTAAATGGTACAGTGTCAGAATGGAAGCAGAGGATCCCGGTGAGTCTCTCAGAGACTGTTACTCAGGTCACTCCTACTCAGTGAGCAGAGATACAAGGGGCACTATCACTCCCAGCATCCTCACTCACTGCAGGAGCTTCATCAACTTCACACACTCCCAGGAGTAATGTCATTCATCACACAGCAGCCCCACTCCCAGGAGTAATGTCATTCATCACACAGCAGCCTCACTCCCAGGAGTAATCTCATTCATCACACAGCAGCCCCACTCCCAGGAGTAATCTCATTCATCACACAGCAGCCTCACTCCCAGGAGTAATCTCATTCATCACACAGCAGCCTCGCTCCCAGGAGTAATCTCATTCATCAAACAGCAGCCTCACTCCCAGGAGTAATCTCATTCATCAATTTCCCACACTCCCAGGAGTAATCTCATTCATCACACAGCAGCCTCACTCCCAGGAGTAATCTCATTCATCACACAGCAGCCTCACTCCCAGGAGTAATCTCATTCATCACACAGCAGCCTCACTCCCAGGAGTAATGTCATTCATCACACAGCAGCCCCACTCCCAGGAGTAATGTCATTCATCACACAGCAGCCCCACTCCCAGGAGTAATGTCATTCATCACACAGCAGCCTCACTCCCAGGAGTAATCTCATTCATCACACAGCAGCCTCACTCCCAGGAGTAATGTCATTCATCACACAGCAGCCCCGCTCCCAGGAGTAATGTCATTCATCACACAGCAGCCCCGCTCCCAGGAGTAATGTCATTCATCACACAGCAGCCTCACTCCCAGGAGTAATGTCATTCATCAGTTTCCCACACTCCCAGGAGTAATGTCATTCATCAATTTCCCTCACTCCCAGGAGTAATGTCATTCATCACACAGCAGCCCCGCTCCCAGGAGTAATGTCCTTCATCACACAGCAGCCCCACTCCCAGGAGTAATGTCATTCATCAAACAGCAGCCTCACTCCCAGGAGTAATGTCATTCATCACACAGCAGCCTCACTCCCAGGAGTAATGTCATTCATCACACAGCAGCCCCGCTCCCAGGAGTAATGTCATTCATCACACAGCAGCCCCACTCCCAGGAGTAATGTCATTCATCAAACAGCAGCCTCACTCCCAGGAGTAATGTCATTCATCACACAGCAGCCCTGCTCCCAGGAGTAATGTCATTCATCACACAGCAGCCTCACTCCCAGGAGTAATGTCATTCATCACACAGCAGCCCCACTCCCAGGAGTAATGGCATTCATCACACAGCAGCCTCACTCCCAGGAGTAATGTCATTCATCAGTTTCCCACACTCCCAGGAGTAATGTCATTCATCACACAGCAGCCTCACTCCCAGGAGTAATCTCATTCATCACACAGCAGCCCCACTCCCAGGAGTAATGGCATTCATCACACAGCAGCCTCACTCCCAGGAGTAATCTCATTCATCACACAGCAGCCTCACTCCCAGGAGTAATCTCATTCATCACACAGCAGCCCCACTCCCAGGAGTAATGGCATTCATCACACAGCAGCCTCACTCCCAGATGAAAAAGAGGTGCCTCTGTAAGAACTTTCTTGTGGTTATCAAAAGCTTGTACAGCTGGAAGTGTCCTTTTCTGATATTTGTACCCTTTTTGGTCATGGCTATCACAGGAGCTACCAGAGTGGAGTATTACTTGATAAACCTACAACAGTTATAAAAGCCTAGGAACCTCTGTATAACTTTTTGACTCTGAAGCAATGGCCACTCCAAAATGGCGGACAGTTTCTAGGGTTCCATTTGGAAGCCATCAGGAGTAATCATGAAACCGTACTGAATTGAACAAGCATGTCTCCGTTTACAGTGAAAGCCTTTTCCAGTAAGTGTCGTGTCATGGTGAATCATAATGAAAGGTGACTATCAACATATCATCAAGATAGATGATTGCAGGTAATCCCTGGGGACGTCACTGGAAAACAGCTGGAGCGTTACAAAGCCCAAAGGGCATAACAGGATATTCCTAGTGCCTGTTCTACTATTGAATTCTGGTTTCCACTCATGTCCCTGTGTAATGCAATCCAGATAGTGGAGTTCCTTCACCAGTCAGACATTATGGACATCAATGGTACAGGATGTGTGTCCTTGACTGGAAATCACCTTCGGTGAAGACCTCTGTAATTGAAGCATGGACGCAAATCCCCATCTTGTTTTTACACGCAAAAAAGAACCCAGCCACAGCAGAAGTCTACCTCCTTCTGAAGTCTTTAGGCTAGGGTCAGACGAAAGCAGTTTTAACGTGCGTTTAGACGCACGAAATCACGGCCGTGCTAGCAGCAAATGACGTCCAATGCCGGGGAATACACGAAGTACGGGCGCACGAAAGTTCGTCCGCACAACACAAGTGGCAAACGAACGCATTTTTTCTAGAACGTCAAACCGCTAGTACGGACGTACAGAGTGCGCTGCGTCCGCTAGCGGCGTGTGTGCGTGATTGGGAGACGTCAGACGCTGCTAATGTCCGGCCAACATAATGTCCAGACACAAAAAGTGTTTTATTGATGATCCGTACAAAATCACGGACGAAAAGGCGCATCGTATGACCGCTATCGCGTATTCCGTGAAAAAATGAGTCCATTCGTTCGAACGCACTTTTTCACAGACAACGCGAAAAATGCGTTAGTCTGACCCTAGCCTTAGATAGAGCTGCTTGAATGTACTCGTCCATTACATTGTTTTCCTTTCGACTGCGTTAACAGCCATTATCAAGCATTTGAGTTGAAACGTTTTTCCAAATATAAATACCCTGCATTGTTATTTGGATTACATAATGGGAGTATATATGGTATAAAACAAAAAAACAATACCGCGCACGACAGTTAAAGAAGAGATTAACTTGCCAGGTGCTCCACACCCCAGAAAACGACAATACCTAAAAATTTACCTTTAGGTCAGAAACCGAAAAAAATAATGGCGAGGAGGAGCACACAATGGCAACTGGGAGAAGACAATAATCGAGAGTGTAAATGTCCATGCAATATTTAACACGTCATAAATAAGAGATCTAGCTGAATGCGAAGTGGTACACAATTTGATAATATTACCAGAACTGATTGTTCAGTGGAGGTGATGAAGAAACAGAATCATTCAATTGGTTAGAGCAGTGATGGCGAACCTATGGCACGCATGCCACACCCGGCATGTGGGGCCGACTTTGTCGGCACACGAGCCATAGGCTTGCCTCACTGCCAAGCTTCTATCCAAGCATCTTCCTCCCAGCGCGGGCAAATGATGCTGCCGGGCTGCTCGTTGGAGTCCGCCAGCCGCGAGATAGCGACGTTAACTCCGGAGTTAACGCCGCGAGATCGCGGCTGGCGGACTTCAACGAGCGGCCCGGCAGCATCATTTGCCTGCGCACGCTGGGAGGAAGACGCTCGGAACGGCAAGTGAGCTGGGGGCGCATATATATATCCCTGGGTGAGCTGGGGCCAATTATATCCATGTGTGAGCTGGGGCCAATTATATCCATGTGTGAGCTGGGGCCTATTATATCCTTGTGTGAGCTGTTCCCAATTATATCCATGTGTGAGCTGGGGGCAATTATATCCATGTGTGAGCTTGGGGCAGATATATCCATGTGTGAGCTTGGGGCAGATATATCCATGTGTGAGCTTGGGGCAGATATATCCATGTGTGAGCTTGGGGCAGATATATCCATGTGTGAGCTTGGGGCAGATATATCATGTGTGAGCTGGGGGCAGATATATCCATGTGTGAGCTGGGGCCCATTATATCCATGTGTGAGCTGGGGCCCATTATATCCATGTGTGAGCTGGGGGTAATATATAAATGTGAGCTGGGGGCAATATATAAATGTGAGCTGGGGGCAATATATAAATGTGTGCTGGGGCAATATATAAATGTGAGCTGGGGCCAATTATATCCATGTGTGAGCTGGGGCCAATTATATCCATGTGTGAGCTGGGGCCAATTATATTCCTGTGTGAGCTGGGGGTAAATATATCCTTGTGTGAGCTGGGGGTAATATATCCTTGTGTGAGCACGGGGCCAGTATATATCCCTGTGTGAGCTGGGGGCCAGTATATATCCCTGTGTGAGCTGGGGGCCAATATATATATCCCTGTGTAAGCTGGGGGCCAATATATATATCCCTGTGTGAGCTGGGGGCCAAATATATATCCCTGTGTGAGCTGGGGGCCAATATATATCCCTGTGTGAGCTGGGGGCCAGTATATATCCCTGTGTGAGCTGGGGGGCCAGTATATATCCCTGTGTGAGCTGGGGGGCAATATATATATCCCTGTGTGAGCTGGGGGCCAATATATATCCCTGTGTGAACTGGGGGCCAGTATATATCCCTGTGTGAGCTGGGGCCAATTATATCCATGTGTGAGTTGGGGGCAATTATATCCATGTGTGAGCTGGGGGCAATTATATCCATGTGTGAGCTGGGGCAATTATATTCTTGTGTGAGCTGGGGGCAGATATATCCTTGTGTGAGCTTGGAGCAGATATATCCATGTGTGAGCTTGGGGCAGATGTATCATGTGTGAGCTGGGGGCAGATATGTCCATGTGTGAGCTGGGGGCAATATATAAATGTGAGCTGGGGCCCATTATATGCATGTGTGAGCTGGGGGCAATATATAAATGTGAGCTGGGGCCAATTATATTCTTGTGTGAGCTGGGGGCAATATATAAATGTGAGCTGGGGCCAATTATATCCATGTGTGAGCTGGGGCCAATTATATCCATTTGTGAGCTGGGGCCAATTATATTCATGTGTTAGCTGGGGGTAATATATCCTTGTGTGAGCTGGGGGTAATATATCCTTGTTTGAGCTGGGGGTAATATACCCTTGTGTGAGCTGGGGCAAATATGTTCATCTTCTTATACTCTATTTTTCTTTTAAGACTTAAGCACATAATTAGTTCAAACAGTCGTATGAAGTGTTTTTTCTAAAATAAATCAGTATTCAGGTCTAATTGCGGGGTTGGCACTTTGAGACACAGAAGTTGGTTCAGCGATCCAGTTTGGGCACTCGGGCTCAAAAAGGTTAGCCATCCCTGGGTTAGAGTGTCCCACGAGTTCTTAAGTTCACACTTATCCCTCGAAGAAAGGAAACCATATATAGTGCGGTTAAAACTTCATGTCCTGGTGAGTCAGTACAGTTGGAGTAAAGCTTACTCACCCGTTGAGTGGTCTCAATCAGACCCGGATTTAATCACCCACAGGTTGTTTTGAGGAGGGTGGGTAAGCTTTACTCCAACTGTACTGACTCACCAGGATATGAAGTTTTAACTGCACTATATATGGTTTCCTTTCTTCGAGGGATAATTGTGACTTTTAGAACTCGTGGGACACTCTAACCAATTGAAAGATACTGTTTCTTCAACACCTCCAGTGGCGTCACTAGGGTTGGTGTGACCCGGTGCGGCAACTTATGGTGTCACCCCCCCCCCCGAGTTTTATGGGGTTTTTTTTAACTACTTTTACTCATAAGTCAGTACTCCCATATAACACTGAATGCTCATATTGCACGGCGCACATTACTGTGAGGTTTATTGCTGTGGAGCTCTGTGATACGCTCATACACAAATTTTGGCAAACTGACAGCAAGTACGGTGCCTATTCGAAGGCAGTGAAAGTCCCCATAGATGGTTACTCTGTTCTGTGTGGAGAGAGCCTGTGTGGACATGGGTTCGATCCCGGCAAGAGCACCTCTCCAGTAAGTGTCCTTGGGCAAGACACCTAACGGTACACACTCGCCACCCAGGGCATACTTGAAAACGAGAGAAATCTCAATGTATCCTTCCTGGTAAAATACTTTCGCAAAAAAAAATGTTAAAAATATTCCTGTTGGGCGGAGTCTGGACGTCCACCGGAGCAGTCGCATGTAACAAGGGCTCCCAAGATTCCTGAGTTCCCCCGTGACCCCTGATAGCACATCGCTTCTTTAGCACACCCTACTACCCCCAGCCGGATCCGCGAACATGCCGGGCAGCGTGAGGAGTGGAAAAAAACCCAGGCCGCAGGAGACGGAGGTGGCTCCGATCTTCCTGCGCCGCGATGGAGCGGAGGCCCAAGATGGCGGCCCCACGAGGCGGTCGGGCCTGGACTCGGAGGCGACGGCTGCCAAACGGGACACACAGCCGGCGTCTAAAGCAGACATCTCCCACCTCCTGGAACGTATGGGAGACATGCAGCGTTATCTCGCCGAGGAGATGTCGAAAATGGCATCCGAAGTGCGGTCAGAGATAAGGGACCTGGGATCACGCACTACAGCCCTCGAGGAGGCAGCAGAGGAAATGGTGGCGGCCCATAACGAGGTGGCACGAGACACAGTTAGCCTGCAGGACAAGGTAGAACGGCTAAAACTAGCGCTGGAGGATCTTTCGAACAGATCCCGGAGGAACAATATTAGGCCTCCCTGAGACAGTGTTGGCGCCGGAGCTGGAAGATACAGTTCTGGGCATTCTCGGACGCCTGGCACCGGAGGTGCCCCCAGCGCGACTCATGATTGACCGAGTGCATAGGGCGCTGCGTGCCCCGAGAGGAGCTAAGTCTCAGTCACGAGATGTCATTATGAGACTCCATTATTACGCTACGAAGGAGATCCTTATGCGGAAAAGCAGGGAGGTGAATGTGACATACGAGAACTCATCCCTAGTCCTCTACCAGGACCTGGCTCCGGAAACCTTACAGTGAAGACGACACTGGCGCCCCATCACTTCTCATCTGGCGAGCCTTAACATCAAATATGCCTGGGGCTTCCCTTTTAAATTGTTGGCATTTGCAGGTGGCAGGACAGCGGTCCTGCTTCCCCACTCAGATCCGAAGAAATTTTTCTCTCGCCTTGCTTGCCCGCCGCTGGAGGGAGCCAGGCGCCTCTTTGAACCCCTGTCCCAGGCTCATTGCGTGGCCTCTAGATGGGAGAAAGTTCCTGACCACAGCCAGGAAGAAGAGAACCGAGGCCCTGATTGAACGGAAGCTACATTACCCTCTCTGCTGAGGCTGTGGCTGCCCACCTGTTCATATTTTTCTCCTTCCACTTCCCTGGAGGGCCCTTCCTCCGTTTCGCCTCCAGCTGGTGCACCTGTTCATAGCGGATCTGGGGATGCGGCAGTTTGAACTTGACTGCTTGAGGCCTGGTCACCAGACGGCCAGTGGTTTGGGGGGAGGTGGGGTGGGGGTGCCCACTTTTTGGAGGTTTCGGGGACGTCGCTTTTTTGGTCCGTACACCCTGACTAGGACGGACGATGACTCTGGAACACTCCCTTGGTTGGTCCGGCGATTAGTAAGACCGGTCTGTTTTGATATGTTTTTTGTGTTTTCCTTATTCTTTCTCTCTCTTTCCTGCTCTTCTCAGTCTGTTTTTTTGTTTCTTCTTAATCCCTTTCTTACCCGGGGGGAACGGGCGTTCCTGGTGACACTGACATGGCGTGTGTTTGAGATCTGGCCATTTCTTCGTCCGCCATGATGGCAGATTTTAAAATAATCTCTCAAAATGTCAAGGGACTGAACTCCCCGACGAAACGCCGGCTGGTCTTAAGAGACCTGCGGCGAACTGGCTGTCAAGTAGCTTTTCTGCAGGAGACACACTTTACCAGAATACGCCAATTCAGTCTCACGGACCGCTCGTTCAACCGCTCTTTCCTGGCCTCTGCCAATAACAAACGTGGAGGAGTTGCGATATTGCTACATAAATTTTTTTATTTTAATGTGCTTCACTCTGAATGTGATGCAGAGGGCCGATATGTGCTGCTGCAGGGGACGTTGGCGGGGCATACTGTGACTTTCCTTAATGTGTACGCACCGAACACGCCGGATACTCCCTTCTGAGAGCATGTGGGGAGTTTGGTGAAGGGTACCACTGACTCCCTGGTGGTTGTGGGGGGTGACCTAAATGCTACCCCGGTTCCAGCTGTTGACAGGAGGGGTCCGACATCTAGGGAGACGCAAACAGGGACACCTAAGGATAAACAACTGGCCCGCTTTTTGACGGACTCGCACCTATTGGACGTATGGCGACTGCAGCACCCAGGGGATCATGACTTCACCTTCTTCTCCCACCCTCACTCTTCCCACTCGAGAATAGATCTTTTCCTTCTCCCTCCTACATCATTGCAATGGGTAACCCGCTCGGATATTGGTAATATTAGTTGGTCGGACCATGCTCCGATCTCTCTGTGGCTCTCGCTGCCCGGGGTGAGGGCACCCTGGTCGTGGCGGTTAAACTTCTCCCTGCTGCAGAAACCGGAAGTTAAAGCGGAATTGTCGGCCGCGCTAGATAGATCTCAGACCTGCAAGCCCTGTTGGCAGATAGAGAGGTGGCACATAAGGTCTCTCGCTCTCCGGGGGACTACGAGGCCCTCTTGTCGGTACAACAGGATCTTAGGGCTGAGCTGACTTCGGATGCGGCCCGGTCCCTTGCTTGGTCGAAACGGTCGTTTTATGAATACTCTAATAAGGCGCACACCTTCCTGGCTAGGAAGCTACGTAATCAACATAGTTCGCACGCGGTGACTTCTGGCCGCACCTCTTCGGGCGAGTACACTACGGTGCCTGGGGAGGTGAACAGAATATTCACTGATTATTTTAAGCAACTGTATAACCACTCCCCGACTCACATCCCCACTAATCAGGATCATATGCAGAGGGTGAAAGCCTACCTGTCCAACTGGAAGGGGCCGGCCCTCTCGCAGGCTTGCCTGGACTGCCTGGACGAGGAAGTGACAGAGACAGAAGTACTCTCGGTAATCCGAGGTATGAAGCCACACAAATCGCCGGGCCCAGATGGGTTCTCGGCCTCTTATTATAAGAGCTTCTCCACAAAACTGCTTCCCCATCTGACTAGGCTTTATAACTCATTGCTGGGGGGCTCCCCAGTGGCGCCGGATTTCTTGCGCTCTGACGTGGTCTTGATTCCGAAGGAAGGGAAGGACCCGGCGTTGCCCCAAAGTCACCGGCCCATCTCCTTATTGAATGTGGATTATAACATTTTTACAAAATTATTAGCTGATAGGTTGGGAGGCTTTCTCTCTTCCTTGGTTCACCCCGACCAGGTGAGCTTCGTCCCCTCCAGACAAGCTTTTGAGAATACACGGCGGGCTGCGGTCCTGATAGACTGGGCGCTGGCCTCTCGGACGCCTTCTCTGCTCCTTTCCTTGGACGCGGAGAAGGCGTTCGACTGGGTGGAGTGGCCTTATATGTTTGAACTCCTGGCGCGGTGGGATTTCCCGCCCCGGTTCCGAGCGGCCCTGGGGGCCCTGTACGCTGCCCCTCTCACTAGGGTCCTCACCCCGGGGGCGAACCCAGAGACCTTCTCCATAGGAAATGGAACCAGGCAGGGTTGCCCATTGTCCCCCCTCCTTTTTGCACTTTCCTTAGAACCGTTACTGGCGAATCTCCGGGCTTCACCTACAATCAGAGGACTGGGGGTCAGGGGGAAGAGTTTTTGGTCTCCGCTTATGCGGATGATGTCTTACTGACAATAGCGGATCCCCTGCAATCGGTCCCATCCCTTCTGACTGCTGTTGACTCTTTCTCGGACATCTCAGGGTACAAGGTGAACTATGATAAGACGAGAGCTATGCCGCTGGGACTGTCTCGGGAGGATGTGGCTGAGCTGCGCAGCCTGACTGACTTCCACTTCTCTTTTGACTCTTTAAAATACTTGGGGGTTTTTCTGACGAGCGATCCCGGGAGACTATACGGGGCCAACTATGATACCATGTTTGCCAGCCTGTTTAAGGACCTGGATAGATGGAATGATTTCTCTATCTCGTGGGTGGGCAGAGTGGCCTGCATTAAGATGAATATGTTACCTCGCTTGCTGTATTTGTTTCAGGCCCTGCCCACCCGCGTAGATGTAACCTCCCTGGCGCACCTCCAGCAGCACATAGCCAAATTCGTGTGGCAGCACAAGCGTCAGAGAGTCGCACGTCGAGTCCTACACAGGCCTCGGGATAGGGGGGGCTGGGTGTACCGAATTTATTGTATTATTACTATGCTGCACAATTAGTGCAATTTGTGATGTTTCATGCCCCACCAGGTACCCACCGTTGGGCAGACCTGGAATCCCACTTGGCCGCTCTGGACATTCCGAACCTATATTTCTGGCTTCCCAAGGCTCACAGACCTATCTTTCGCTCCACATGTTTCGCTACAATTAACTCTCTGAGGATATGGGATTTACTCCGAATCAAACACTCACTTTCCTCGGATGAGTCGGCCTTATCCCCTATACTTCGAAACCAAAGCTTTCAGCCGGGCCTAAGCCAAAAACCATTTGCTACATTAGAGGGGCTAGGCCTACAGAGACTCCACCATCTATACCACCAGGGCTCACCGCTCACTTTTCAGGACATACAGAACAGAGGCCGAGTGCGGCCCTCGGACTTCTTTCGCTACCTGCAACTCTCGGACTTTGCCCTTTCGCCAGCGGTGAGAAGAGCGGCCACGAACCCGTTTACATTTTTTGAGAATCTGTGTTCCAGGTATGCCCACCCACGCTCCTTGATCTCTTCTCTCTATATTACTCTCCTCTCGGGCTCCTCGGAATGGGGGCTGCTCACATATACGAACCGTTGGGAGAGAGACGTGGGGGAGGAACTCCCGGGGGGGGATTGGGAAGATATATGGGACAATGTGGCTCACTGCTCCATCAATGTGGCCCATCAAGAACAAGCCTATAAAATGTTGTTTCGCTGGTATACCTCTCCTTCACAGATGTCACATATGGGGCAGGGCCTCACGGATCTTTGCTGGAGAAATTGCGGTCTGAAAGGCTCCTTCTACCACATGTGGTGGACATGCCCGTCTATACAGCCCTTCTGGTCCCAGATACACGAAATGACACAAGAAATATTGGGTCACCTGGTCGACAGGGATCCCTGGACATTTTTGCTCCACTGCTCTCAAGAGGCCATGCCCCCACCGGAAAACAAACTCCTCCATAGAATCGCGCTGGCGGCGCGGAGGGCGGTGGCGCAGCAGTGGACGGCGCCTACCCTCCCCTCCCTGGAGAGGGTGCGAATTAATATAAGAGAAGCTATGACGATGGATAGATTGACGGCAATGGTCCATGACACCATGCACCTGTTCGACCGAGTCTGGGCCCCCTGGCTGGAATACGAGCCAGGATATGATGGACAGAGACTCTCAGTGGGGACCCTCGGGTGTTGTTCCTCATGTACTCGCGGCTGGGGATGTCGGTTCCCCCCCCTCCCTTTCTATTCTCTTTCCCTGCTTTTTCCGACCTCATCCTTCTTTTTATTTCCACACTTGAATATTGTTTCTTCTGTTTATTTCCGAAAAATGATGCTGTTCGTAGTTCCTGATAGATATCCCCGATGGGGAGATGTTTCATTTTTCTATAGGCATCTTGTTAAAAATAAAGAATTATAAATAAAAAAAAAATATTCCTGTTTTTATCCAATATGTAATAAACTGTTTATTCCTTTAATCCATAGTAAAAATCTCTTTATTTATTGATTTTATTTTTTTAGTATCTTTCAGACATTTTTTAAAAAAAAAAAATTCGAATAGCAATTTTTCTTTTTTGTGTAACAGACCTTTTTATTATCATTCATAGGACCTTATATGTTAATTCCAGACATTTTCGTTCAGTAGTTCTTTTTAAAACAGCAGGTGACGGGTTTGCAGCAGCATTCGGTGGCTGATTCCCTGCACTTCAGGGACCCTGTGGTGAATTCACCGTGGAAATTTGATTCCCCAAAGTGCGGGGAATAACAGAACACTGAAATATCGCCGTCATTTTGGTGCTCTGTGAATATCCTCTTTGTGATGTTTTGTTTTTGCCACCCCCTGGAAAGTGCCAGCCTAGGCCTTGCCTACCCAGGACATACTTGAAAGTGAGAGAATTCTCAATGTATCCTCCCTGGTAAAATATTTTAGTGTTAAAGAAAATAATTTTTTTTTTAGGGTGTCACCCTAGGGGGTGGTGTCACCCGGTGCGGGCCGCATCCCCCGCCCCCCCTAGCGACGCCCCTGATCACCTCCACTGAACAATCAGTTCTGGTAATATTATCAAATTGTGTACCACTGCGCATTCAGCAAGATATCTTATTTATGACGTGTTAAATATTGCATGGACATTTACACTCTCGAATATTGCCTTCTCCCAGTTGCCATTGTGTGCTCCTCCCCGCCATTATTTTTTCTGGATTACATAATGGTTGGGCCACTCTGGCACTGTGATCACCCTAAGGCTGGTGTTAGACGAGCACACTTTAGAGTGGAGGGAACGTCCGTGTGAGTGGACATTGCACTCAGCGCAGCAAAGCGCGATCCTCCTATGGAGGATCGTGCTTTGCTCCCCCGTCGAAAGCGCTTCATAGCGTTTCGACGGGGAGGGTTTCAGCACGTCCGTTGTAGCACGGCAACTCATGTGACCCTCCCCATCGAAACGTCACAATGCTGCGATGGATGTCGGGAGGCGTGTCAGTAAGCGTGCACGTAGTGCGCTCGTCTGACACCAGCCTGTCTATATTTTGCCCTACCTGCAATTCACCTGCTAAGGACGGAGGGCACCAATATTCTTTTTTTTTTGTAGGCACAATTGTACGGTCTATTTGGTGGTATCTAATCTGCTTAGGTGAACACTTGCACATACTGATGAATGGCTGCTGCGCGCACACAGCTCCTGAGCACTCGCTCATGTGAGCACTTTTGGAGACAGGATGATATCAGCACGCAAAGTGTGCAGGCATCATTGGTCCCCAGCAGACGCATATTCAAAATCTCATCTGCTGAGTGACAGCTGTAGGGGCGGAGGAAGCCCCGACTTCAAACGTCTGTACCAGCCAAACGGGCATGGACATAAAGGAAGGGGGGGGGACACTCTACACAGCCTGACCACTTTAATAATTTAGAAGTGGTCAGGGTGCATAGAGTGTCCCTTTTTAATGTCATAATACAGCCGAACCTTACTGTTCATTGCCATCTCACGTAACCATGGTGATCCTAAAGCAGGCAGAAATAAAGTGAATCACCACATTTATAAAAAGCAACAGATATCACACCTAGCAAAAATAACAATGTTGTGGTATACAGTGTGTACACTGACTGAATATACCTTAAATGTTCTCTATATCTTTATAACCTCGGCAAGTCATTGCGTTGTGTCCTAAATGCAAACAACCTATGTTTTATTTATGCACATTACATAGAAACATAGAAAATGTCGGCAGATAAGAACCTTTCGGCCCATCTAGTCTGCCCAATTACATGGATACTTTACCTGGATTTATCTTTTGTTTAGGATAGCCTTATGCCTATCCCATGCCTGCTTAAATTCAATTACTGTTTTTGCCTCTACCACTTCTACTGGAAGACTGTTCCATGTATCCACCACTCTCTCAGTAAAATAATGCTTTCTGATGTTACTTTTAAACCTTTGCCCCTCTAATCTAAGACTATGTCCTCTTGTTTTGCTACTTTGTTTCCTTTTAAATATACTCCCTTCCTCTACCTTGTGGATTCCCTTTACGTATTTAAATGTTTCTATCATATCTCCTCTGTCTCGTCTTTTTTCCAAGCTGTACATGTTAAGATCATTAAGCCTTTCCTGGTAACTTTTCTCCTTCAAGCCGTACACCATTTTAGTAGCCCTTCTCTGAACTCTCTCTAAGATGTCTATATCCTTCTGGAGATACGGTCTCCAGTACTGCACACAGTACTCCAAGTGAGGTCTCACCAGTGCTCTGTACAGTGGCATGAGCACTTCCCTTTTCCTACTGCTAATACCTCTCCCTACACAACCAAGCATTCTGCCAGCATTTCCTGCTGCTCTATTACATTGACTACTTACCCTTAGATCCTCTTTATCACTGGCAAAGTATCAATACGCTGCATGTAAGAAATCAAAAAGGAAGACCAGGTGACCAGCATTGAGTTCCTTCCTGAAGCATATGAATTATACATGTTGCAGGGCAGCACTTTTCCCTGTGCTTCCTCTGTATGAAACAGTAATATGTATCCAGGAAACCATGGCCGATCTGGCAACCCTAGGCATCAGTGACGGCTACAAATGAGCTATCTATGTGTGCATTGGCCCCACTGATCGATATTGTAGAAGACAATATGCGTCGCACCAGGAACATTAGAATTTTTCTGCTACTGTTCTCACAATAGAAACTCTATAAAATTGCTAAAAGGTTGTACTGATTGTTGACCTGCATGCGTGGCATGGCCGAGACGGAAAGAAGAGCCTGACACAAGCTAATTACCTTCCATCTGCTGTTCCTTGGCTGAGACCCAAGAGCTCGTTACTCAACGTGAAAAAGGGACCAAGGACTTTATCAAGTGCCTTCAGAAACGATTTTATTTTGTCTCCATTTAACAATTCATGCTGGAATGTTTTGTAATCCAATGTCAAAACCAACATTGAAGCAAAACGCTACGATAAAGAGGGTAGAAGGGGGTTAACTAAAAATCTCTACTCCTCGCACCCTGATTTTGGGAATTTTCTTTTAGTTTAAAAAAAGGTAAGATTTAGACGAGCGCACTTTTTGCGTCTGTCTGACCGCACTGTTTGCTGTCCGTTGTAGCTTTTCAAAGGAGTCAATAGAGAACAACACACGAAGCACGTGCTCACATTTTCACACGCGCGCAACGCATGTTGCAACGGACGCCAAAATGGCATCAACGTGAAAAAGCTAGACGGACGTAGAGAACCGACTGCATCCAGTTTTCTTTTTCTCAACATCAGTCAAAATTAACTGATACAATGTAACACAATCTCATCAGTTAAAAAGTACGTCTGTTACTGTGCGCAGTCAGTGCGCTCGTCTGACCCCAGCCTAACCTTTGTATCCATCACTGCCATATCTTTTTCAACCTTCCGGCAACCAGTTATAGGAGGTAGCTAGATTCCTGGACAAACGTATGCACAACTGACATGCGGCAGCCAATCGGATTCCTCTCAATACTCATTGGAAAACATTTTGAGTCGGCAGGCTGAACATGGCCAAGCCTCCTCCTTCTAAGGCTGGGTTCAGACTAACGTATTTTGAACGTGCGTGGGCCGCACTTTATCACGGCCGTAGTAGCAGCTAATGACGGGCAATATGCAAAGTTCGGCCGCGCAACGCAAGGGGCAAACAAATGCATTTTTGCAAGAACGTCGAACTGCTAGTACTGGCGTACAGAGTGCGCTGCGTCCGCATAGCGGCGTGTGTGCGTGATTAGGAGACGCCAGACGCTGCTCATGTCTGGCCAACATAACGTCCAGACAAAAAGTGTTTTATTGACGAGCCGTAAAAAAACACGCACGAAAATGTGCATCGTTTGACCGCTTTCACGTCCACCGTAAAAAAAATACGTCAATGCGTTCGGACGCACTTTTTGACGGTCGATGCGAAAAATGCGTTCATTTGACCCTAGCCTAAAAAGAAGCTCAGAAAGGCTGCCCAGCGGATGGATTGACAACATTCAGGGTGGAGATAAGTGCTGCTCCTTGAATAGAGAAAAGAAAAACATGTCTATGAGAACGAGTGACGGCATGAGTAGCCTGCCCTACTATTGGTCCCTGCTCAGGTCTGAAGGTTTTAGTTCAATGGTGCCATCACAGAGAAGACTGATCTATATGCATATCTGTCTGATATCACCCAAAAAGGTCACCTGGAACTGAAATACCAAGGAAGTCTCGCGAAAAGAGAGATACTTCCCTAACAATGGTTTCCCGCTTCAATAGCCCTAGTCTGGTGCTTCTTCAAGCTTTAGAAGAATGTGGAGTCCTACCTTGCATATTTATTTATTTATTTATAAAGGATTTTACCAGGAAGGATACATTGAGATTTCTCTCGTTTTCAAGTATGTCCAGGGTTCAAGAACATTGAATTGTTACAGAAATACAAAGTTACAGTTACAAGTACTTATACAGCGCCAACAAATTCCATTGCGCTTTACAATGGGGAAGCAGAAACAGCAGATTTACATGATACAAGAGGAAATAAAACCCTGGTCGTCGGATAACTGTCCAGGTTATACATCACTCTAAACCAAAAGCTCAGGCAGACATCCCATGAGCTTACTCTCTAAGGGACTAGGGTAACTGAAACAAATGGGAGCAGAGGGAAGGTGAAACTGGTGGCCAGTAGAATATCATAGGGATTGCATAAAATGGACCAGATTTTTTTGGGCTTAGTAAGAGTAATTAGTGAGAGAAGTGGAGACAGCTAGAAAGGATGCCTGAAATTAGGGACCGGCCCTGGGTGGGCAGGTGGATGGGGAGGGTGGGTTGGGGCAGCAGAGGGAAGAAATGGAGGTGAGTCTGTGATGGAGTTTGCTTGAATGCATATGACATTAATCCAGATGGAGATTAAATATCAAAATATTTTAACCCATCAATATCCTTCTCTAGCCAGCCCCTGCCTAGGAGTAATGGAATGTACTTATGAGATAGGGCCCCTTGTGTATTAGGAGTTCCCTATTACACTGTTCGCGCACAATTTTACGTGTGCGCAAAAACGCATTAATGCGAGGGGAAAAACCCTTTGCGCTGAACGTGGTATTGTGTCAGGGTCGAGGGAACGGGAAGCAGGAACCAGGTGTAGAAGCTATGACGAGGTACAGAATAGGGAGAATCCAGAAGAAGAGTCGAGAACTTTCCAGGATTGGTACACAATAAGGATGTATTAGAATTCGTTTAGCAGGTATACAACTCCTAAGAGAAGCGACGCTGTGGCAATGATGGTGTGCAAGGACTGGGTATATATAGGCAGCTGGGGTGGTCACGCCCCTCTGAATGGTGATGACTCGCCTCCCTATTGGGTCCCATCTGGGAGGTAGGCTCACCCTGGGGGCGATCCCAGCCCCTGCCTGTCAAGGACTCAGCCACGCCCCCAACCTGTTAAAGGGAGTCTCCTGATCCACACGCCGGTCTGAGCCACGCCCCCTCAAGCCGCGCGGTGAGGAGCAAGGCGCCGTGGCGTTCTGTGGCTCCAAATCGGCGCCATGAGAGGCCCCACTGGACGCTCGGACCAGGCGCGACCCGCTCAACGCCGGAGGAGGAGATCCCCGTGATCGGGGCAGCGCTACTGTGACCACCGCAGGCGTAGGCCTAGACCGCGAGGCGGCACCAGGTGGGTCCCGAGGTCGCCGAGATCCCGCGTTGGGGCGTGACATATTGCGACGTTCGCGCACAAAATGCACGTTAACGTCTAACACGAGTTACCCTACGCGAGTGAAAGTTCATGCCCACATCCCATACTTAACATTGTGAGCGCAAATGCGTTCGTGCGCTGGTACGCGGATGTTATTACAATCGATGCACAAATTTGTACGAACGACGTTTGCGTGCATAATTTTAACGTCTTTGAAAAGCTGGTGGTAACTGCAAATCTGAACGTTCTGGCCGAAACCAAATACACCAGCGTGAAAAAAAAATGCTGCAAAGTATAGTTACACACTCTACACATACCCAAACAATAAAACTGAGAGGTTGTTCGTGTTTTTATTATTGCTGCAGCATATATACTCAGATTGATTTTGAGAGGCACAAAAACTGAACGGGAGACAATTGTGGTTCTTAATTCTGATTGGCTGAATCACGTGAAAAAACAGTCCGCACACCGATTTCTGCCCGCAGCGTTAATTTGCACACGTTTTCGCGCGTATTTTTTCGGACGGATGGAAAAATTGCACTCGGATTGTAATACCAGCGTTAATTTACATGCATTTTAGCTGCGCGCAAAAAAAAAAGCGCTGCGCGAGCGTTTTTGCGCAAGGAATGTAATAGAGCCCAAGACGTTTATGGTCACTCTCAGGTTATTCTTTCCTGATGGCAACACATTTTTCTGTAAGAAATAACAGACAAAAACTGGGTTCTAGAGGTCTTTTAGTGAAATGATGGAGTCGGTCCACCTCCACTAACCCCATGCTGCATTCCAGTACATGACAAAGATCAGTGTGTGGGATCCACATTCCTACTTATATTCTTTCCCTTGCTTTACCTTGATATTTCACTGCACCATGGTAACCGCTGATTCTGCAAGCCCCGCTGTCAAAGGGTCTGCGATCAATCCCCCAGGGAATGCTGTAAATATCAAGGGTATTTCTCCTTAAAGGAATACTGTATTAGTATTGACACGTACCCTAGATACATCCTATCTGCTTCAAACTGCATCATGATTAAATCGGTGAAAAGGCTTGCCAAATAATAGCCCTTTTTCTTACAATTTAAGACGGAAAATAGAGAATTTTCATCTTTTTGTTTCAGATGACATTCGTTTTCTTTCTTTACACTGTAACATAGAAACATAGAAAAATGTCGGCAGATAAGAACCTTACGGCCCATCTAGTCTGCCCAATTACATGGATACTTTACCTGGATTTATCTTTTGTTTAGGATAGCCTTATGCCTATCCCATGCTTGCTTAAATTCAATTACTGTTTTGGCCTCTACCACTTCAACTGGAAGACTGTTCCATGTATCCACCACTCTCTCAGTAAAATAATGCTTCCTGATGTTACTTTTAAACCTTTGCCCCTCTAATCTAAGACTATGTCCTCTTGTTTTGCTACTTTGTTTCCTTTTAAATATACTCCCTTCCTCTACCTTGTGGATTCCCTTTACGTATTTAAATGTTTCTATCATATCTCCTCTGTCTCGTCTTTTTTCCAAGCTGTACATGTTAAGATCATTAAGCCTTTCCTGGTAACTTTTCTCCTTCAAGCCGTACACCATTTTAGTAGCCCTTCTCTGAACTCTCTCTAAGATGTCTATATCCTTCTGGAGATACGGTCTCCAGTACTGCACACAGTACTCCAAGTGAGGTCTCACCAGTGCTCTGTACAGTGGCATGAGCACTTCCCTGTAACCTGATATCAATCCAATCCCCAGTTTCCTCCACGCACACAACAGCAAAAGCTCCCACCTCCCGTTGCAAACACGGAAGATGAGGAGAAGAAAGCTTGCAGATTCTGAATCAATAGTATTGACCCCTTGTAGGTATAAAACGAGTAAATATTTTCAGTTGCTAAAACGCTTCTCTCACCAGACTGAATTAATGCCGGCTTACCTTTAATCCATTAGAATGACCCTTACAGATTTGCTAAAAATAATAAATTATTTAAGTCTAAGCAGCCTCATTAGTCTGAGGAATAGATTCTGGTGCTATTTTGGCTGAACCATTATAATTAAAGTCTCGCTCATTAACGTTAACGACCCCACTTGTTAATTGTTACGGCCCCTGATATTCTAGCTGAACCACAAACTCCTCTTGTGGTATAGCCGTTACTGCTTTTTACTGTACGTTGCAAATTCCTATACTTTATATAGGAAGCGCTAATGATGCAGCAGCTGGAGAATAAGGAACGATTTCCAGGTCGATTTTGTTTTTCTCGCTTGCAGTCAGCATTACAAAATAATTAACGGCTGCCAAAAAATCTTGATAAGTGGTTTTTGCCTTATTGAAATCCGTTAATACAAAGGTACTCTACTTTTTGGAAGTCAGGGGCCGCATTAAACATTTCTGTACGTGTCGTGGGCCTCATCTGCACTCTTGATTTATTTGTTCACTTCACTGCTCCTGGCAACAACTTTTCTTGTGACTGGCACATCATCAAGCTCCACCTTACATCGGACGCTCCTCCCTCAGACACCTCCTAGTGTCCATGGCTCCACCTCCCCTCTACCTCCACATATCCAGGACTAAACTTTGGACTATCTAGTTGTGATAACAGACTACATTTAAAGGGTCTGGATGGCCACAAGAGGCCATCACAAGACGCCCTTCACTTAATACATTAAAGTGCACCCCTGAAAATTAAGGCTGGTCCCACGATTCACATTATGACACAATTCGTTGCCTCCTCTCGCTACAAACAGAAGATCAATGAGAACATGCAGATAATCTTGTTGGGTAGTGCAGGGTTCGCATAAGTCTCCATTACGCTGCTGCTGGTATCCATTAGTAGCTCCTAGCTATAACTAGCGGTTTAATAATTATGACCGGCATCACCCTGATTTATTCTAAAGTGGGCAATGATAAATCTGGGTGATTCCTGCTATTATTATTGAACAGCCTGTTATCTGTATAGGCCTTCAGCTTCCCACATGAGCCACCACGTACCTCAAAATCCATGCCATGGTGGCTGTCAGGCCTGTGCAGTTGGTGAATGGGATGTCTTGCCATACCTATCAATACTTCCATAAACTGGACAGGCTTTCCACAAAATCTTATTTTCCTGAAAACTGTCACACAGCACTGAATAAAAGTATCGGTATCGGCAAGTACCTGGAAAAATATATCGTACTCGGTCTTAAAAATATGGTATCGGTGCATCCATTGTCAACATGAATGTGATGCCATGAAGGAGATAGGACTTCCGAAGTCAAAATCTCTTTGATTGTGAAAGTGAAAGTCCTCTTTGAAATCCATAAATGTGCATAAATTCTTTTTTTATCTGTGTGTGTGTGTTTTACTGGATTCCCATCCATATTTTTCCAGAGTCATAGATAATGTATGCTTCACTGTCAAGATATGTGTATAATGTGTTTAGATGGTGACCATTGTTCTTGTGTTTGTGTTTACCCTGTGTCTGGGGGGACTGTGTATTGTAAGTATTAGTTAACTGGATTACGCTCTTGTTTGGTTTTGTGTTTTCAGTAACTGGTGAAAAGAAATAATGGGATCTCTGGAATCAATAAAGAGTCTTCTATTAGAGATGTGCAATCGTTACGGAAAAATTCGGAATTTGGAACGAAATTTGATAATTCGTATTCGGAAGTACTTCCGAATAACAAATCGATACGATAAGAATTCGAAACGGTATATAATGAATTTATTTTGTTTTACACTGTGTCATCATCATAAAAGAGAAATTTGAATAACTGATATCAACTATTGAATTTGAAATGAACTATCAAATTGATATCAACTATCGAATTGATCTTAACTTACAAGTTTAATAGTCAGCAAAGGACTTTACGAAACAAATTAATTTCATTTCACTGTTTAATTTGACACAGTTTAAAATTTAACCCTAGCTTTTCTTTTAACAGCAAAATTTGATTAATTGGGGTTTTATTTAGTGATCCGAAATTCGAATTGATATCAACTATCGAATTGATATATGAAATTCGAAATTTCTAATCGATCCGAAACGAAATACGAAACAAAATTAGTTACGAAATCCCAAAAACGAAATGATTTAAAAATGTAACGAAACAAAACAAATTTTTCAGCCATGCACATCCCTATCTTCTATTCCTACTCCACGAAGCATGTGTCTAGCTGTTGTTGGTGGAGACTTTGTTCCTCTGGGTCACCTCTCTGTAGTGTAAGGGCTACCAGTTGGGTAGCCTGGAAGGTGAAAGCCGGTCTCTTAAGTGGTTCTAGATCTGAGAAGGGACGGACAGAATGGGTTGGTTCTGATCCTGATGCTTTCAACAGAACCTTGGTGTGTTTCTTTTTATTATGTAGACCTTCTAGAGTACATATCTTGATAACACCAGCACAATAACATTTTGTTTCATGATTTTGCCATTTTTATTATAAAAATCGACTCTTCACCCGTCCCTTGAATAAAAACAGAATAACTTTATTTACACATTGACAAAAATATAATAAATATTCTATTCAAGCCTCTCGTAGTAGTCCAAATCAAAAGAGACTCCTGTCCCAGCTTTGCCGACCATCCCTCTGACCGTCATAAATTAAAGTTTTTATAAAATATAGCTCATGACCTTTTCTGTCTGTTTGCTCCTTTCAAAACGGCTGATGTTTTGTAGTCCTTGAAGTTAGCGCAAGCTGTGAGGAGCTGCAGATTCCTAAAAAAATCATATCCATGTGTTTAGTTCTCCCTCAATAGAGGGAATTGTCCACCGTTGTCAAAGGAACTCCCTTCCACCAGTAGATGAACTTAGAGCTTAATGGAGCAGTTAGGTGTTGAAATTACCCATGGATAGGGCAGCAAGGTTTAAGGCAGCTTCGGATTGTTAACTTGGTATTGAAAATAGATTTTAAATAGTTTTTTTAGCTACTCTCCACCTCCCTAACTCCGTCATCGCCAGCTGTTGCGCAGTCTGTGCCCTCTTCCATCATGGTGGACATGTCAAGGTCTTCTTCATAAGGTGGTGCATCTGGTGAACAGCCGGTGCAAGACTGAATATAGAGAGACAAGCAAATGCTAAAACTTTAGTGTTTTTTATTCGCTCGGGAGTCATTTGTGAGACTTAAGGACAATAAAGTATTGACAGAAGAAATGGGTTAGTTGATGGGAAAAGCGCCAGTAGATAATTAAATCAATGAAGACTTGCTGTCACAAGCCACAACAACAATAAGTATATATGCATTATAAGGAAAAAATGAGTATTCTAGAAATGGTGAAAAGTATTAATTACAGCACAAGTTCCAAACACAAGAGAAAGGTGGCGATGATCTGGAGAAACAACCCAGGAGCATAGAAATGTCTTTAATGAAAAAGCACATATAAGCAAGCCCTTGGAAAGCAGATTAGAAAGTTAACAGAAGATGGTGGTCAAGTTTGACCTTTATTACCAATCATACAAGTGTTCACAACCACACTGTAGACCAGGGATCTCAAACTCTGGCCTCTCCAGATGTTTATGAACTACACCTCCAAAGATTCTCTGGCCATTTACTTCATTCAAAGAATTCTGGAAGTTTTAGGCAACAAGCATCTGGGAGGGGGCAAAGATTGAGATCCCCACTGTAGACCAAGCACTATGGAATTTGTTGACCATGTACAAAAACATGAGTATAATGGCAAATTGAAGAGTAAAGATCAGAGGACACAGCCATCTAGACAGGTTATGTACTCACTGTAATGTTGATGACATGTGGTAAGCGACCTCTTCGAACCCAGCTGTGGACCTCCCCCAGTTCCTTCTTCTGCTCCTCACTGAATTTTGGTTGGTGCCTCTGGAGCTGACGGAGCTTCTCCCGATCTTCCTTAAGGACACTTTCCATGTCCCTGTGGGGGAGGGTTAAGTAGATGAGGCCTACAGGCGATTGTGGAGGGAAAAGATGGCAAGCCCCCAAAGCTTACTATAACTACCAGAATCCAAATCCTAGAGTTCTCACCTGGATGGGATCTGGTATGACATCATGACTTCATGATCAGCATTGGCCATCAACAGCCAAAGTGGGTCCTGCATTACATATATGATTGCCTTGCGTTCAGCCTCCTCTCTTTCAGCCTTTTTCACCCTTAAGTCTGTCTCTGAAGAGTCGATACTTCCAAAATACTTGCTAGTGTTGCTGCTCTCGCTGCTTCCTGTGGTACAAGAATTATATGAGTAAAACCTTCTTCAAAACGTTAATTAAGCTTAAAGAACTTTCAGAAGTTTTTGATGGACAAGCATGTCCAACATGAGAGAACGGTGAAATGGTAAATAAGGTCTTCAAGAAGAACCAAGGTCAAGGTGTATGTCATGTAGTATATATCAAAAAGTATTTCTTTAAATCTAGTCGCTTACTGGTGCCACATGCAGACGTACTCCCTCCGTTGGACCGCATCGATCCCGAGGCAGCAGACCCTGTCCCCGAGCAGGAATCTTCCTGCAAGAGCAGATCAAGAAGATCACTGGAGCTAGAAAGGGCATCGTTGTGAGATGAGGATTCTTGTTGATCACCCTGAGAACAGAAAAATTTGAGAAGAACTTCATGAGACTACACGAATGAAGACACCAAACGAGTTGTAGATCATCAGATATGACTAATCAAAAGAGTATAACAATGAGACATGCTAACCATGCAGTTCTCTGGTTGTCTATCCTCTTTTCCATTTACTGATCCTGGATTTGGAGCTCCTGTTAATCCTGCTGTGCTCCCAGGGGTTGTTCTTCCTTTTCCAGCTTTAGAGTCCTCTTCCATCTCCCATTCCCCTCCTACTGTTGCTCCAGGTTGAGGCAATTCCTCCATCTGCAGCAGATCAAGCTGCAGCGGAGAGCTGCACCGAGACGGGAAAAGCCGCTGGGGAGGGGAGGCAGAGCGTGACAGAGGAGGGCAGGATGCATTTGGAGGGGGTGGAGCTGGTGTTGGAGGTGGTGCTTCAGGGGTTGGGACTTCTGTGGTAGGAGCAAAAGGAGGATATCCTGATACACCTGGGTAGAAAGTAGGAGCAACGGGAGGTGGCTGGAAAATGTAGTTTGGCAGAACGAGAGCCACAATGGGTGTGACAAGGGGGTATCTGTTGAGAGTTGGAGCAGGGTCTGGAGCAGCAGGCTGAGGAGGATACATTGGGAGGGAATAACCAGGCAATACAGGTGGAGGAGGAGGAAGAAGAGGGGATTCGGGGTGCTGGGGACTAGAGGTTGAGCTAGATGAGATAGGTTTTCCTTGCTTTGGACGCTTGGCTTTGGATTTCCCACTTCGTCCACGTCGCCCTCCAGTACTCTTTGAAGGAGTATTTGGAGCATCAACAGAAACGTTATGATGATGATGATGATGATGGTGGTGGGACCGGAGAGGCTTGGTGCCCGCTAAGGAATAGAGTAATTGTACAGAATTACTTAACACCTGCTGAATAAGTACAAGGAATGCACAAGAACATGAAGACAAAACAAAGTAATGAACACAGAAAGCAGGAGCAATGACCAAAGAAATAGTAAATGTACTTAAATGGAACCGGAGACATAATAGACTTGGAGCAGTGATTAGAAGCAAATGAAAGAAGACCAGCAGAACAGGAGAACGAGTAACACATGAACAACGTTTAAGGATAAAACCTTAAAGAGGAGAAGACTAACCTCTTGGTGATCTTTGGTTTTGTTTATCCCAGGCTGCAGCTGGTAGAGGATCAAACACTCTGAGATGGCTCAGGTTATGGACCCTGGTAAGAAATGCCTGTTCTTCTCTTTGAGTATGAGCTGACAGAACCTCTTTGGTCAAACCCAGAGTACAAAGAGGAGGGGCAGGAGCTGCAGGGCACGGAGGCTTCTCCATCATGACCATGTCTGTAGAAAGGGTGTGGTAGACAACGTAAGTCTCGAGTAATCTACATTGACGTAGTGGACAAAAATTGGCTCTGTACTCCTCATATTCTAATGATCCTACTATTATATGCATCATCGTTTCAACACTTACCAGAATCTGGAGGCTTCTTGTCGCCAACATGGACAATTGTGCTGCTGAAGCTCCCCTGACTAGTGATGGACACCACACTCTCAGCCTTGCTTGGAGGTAGTGGAGGGAGCGGAGCAAGTGGTGGAGAATTCACCGCATTAGGTGTAAGTGAAGGAGGCAAACGTTGCTGCTGACATGGACCACCATTAGAAGGATCTAGGAGAACATCATAGGCACAATGATAAAAAAAAGAATTAGTTATATTATATTCAACAACCAGAGATATTTGCATAGTACCAGCTGCTACCGGATTGTAGAGAATTATCTCTCACCTTCTTTATCGCTCTCCCCTGTTATCGGTTTCTCCTCCTCAGATGTGGATGAGGTGTAGGATGAGGATCCGCACTTCCGTTTCACTGTGCCGGGGAGGTTACAACTATCCAGATACCTGGAAAGTGAGTTAAGAAAGTTGGTCCGTGAAAAGGACAAACACTAACAGGTCTATTCACTTAAAGGTGAAACTCAGGAGAACTGGCAGGAGAAGAGAGCAATCTAGATCAAATAGCCGATTTGGAAAGTGAGATAAAGGGGAGAATGTTTCTGGTTTGTCTATTTTGACAGAGATTTGTCACTTCTCCAGTCATTCTCCTGAGTTTCACCTTTTAGTGAATAGACCTGTAAGGGTGGGAGAGGGGTAGGATGACTCCGTAGAAAAAGAACCAGGGTAAAAGAAGAATAGTGGATAGTGGATAAAAAGTTTGAAGGCTTAGTTTTCTGCTATAGGGTCTAGTCACAAATACGGTGAATTCACTATTTAGTGACTGGTCACTGTATCTTACCGAAATTGGAGTGGCTGAAGCAGTTATCAGACACTGGCGAAAACCACTGAATTGGCATCGGTGAATTCCACCAAACTGAGGATATCAATAAAAATGTGTCTATACAATAAAAAAGGTCCTTAAAAAAAAAATAAGAGAAAGGTCTGCTACAAAATTTTAAAAAGTCTTAAAAAATAAAAATGTTTTTTGCAAAGAATAAACGGTCTTTAAAAAAATACTAAAATTTAAAACTATTACTTTTTTTGACATTGAAACCTATGGGATTCGCCTGTTTTAAACCTGTCGATTTGAAACAGAAATCAGGGAATTGCGACACAATTTCGATACAATTTGACGTTTTATGAATAGAAGACACGATAGTCTTCTATGGGACAATTTTGGTGCCACCAAGTGGCGAACTGCACCGTATTTCGCTTTCAATTCGTCTGTATTTGACGAATTGACAGCTTAGCGAATAGATGAATTGCCCGAAAAAATTGCACTGAATGGTGAAATTCGCCAATCAGTACAATTCAGAGGTCAGTGAATAACCCCTTGTGACTCGAGTGATGGACAGAGTTGAATGAACCACCCAATGCATTAGGTATATTTCTTACCGGATAATGCTGTCCAGGCAGTTAATCTGTTGATATGAATAGTTTGTGGTTTCTTTCCGAGTCAGCTCTTGTGGAGCACTGGGAATTCTAGGTGGCTCTGGCTCAATTGGAACATTCACCACAGTATTATTGGGAGTAGGCCGAGGAGCAGCAAGAGCTAGAAGACACATGGAAATTCGTAAGATATACAGACACTTAAATTCCCAATCCTAGTATGTCCCTTTACTTTGTTAATCTGACATCTCGGATGTCCTCATCGCAAGACCGGAAGCATTCCATACCTTGAATATGCCCCAGCTGGTGTGGTCGTATAGCTCTGGATCCTAGAAATAGCTGTTGTCCCTGATTCTTCACCATGTTCACATTTTGGCAGAATTCCTGAAAGGTCATCTGTTGGAGACAGTGGTACAATTACTTCATGACTGACTCTACTCGTTATTACCCTGACCTATGATCATATCTCCAGTGTCACTCTACAAGAGTTTGACTTCAAGGTCTATCTGTCCACATTTGTGAAACTCACCGGTTTGGGATCTGCCCCCTCTTCAGTAACCATGGCATTGCTGTCACTCAATGATGCGTTGCAGTGGAATGGCTCTTGTGACGTGTGGCTTCCACCACTGCCATTCCCACCAGAGGTCGTATTGTGCACGGGCTGGGAGGAAAATGTATTAAATGAAACTGGACACAAATCAAAAGGACATGCAGCAACCATGATGACTATTCCTTTCTGGGCGGGGCATGTATTCTTTTTGTGGTATATAGTTTTATATATGGAAGTTGAAGTAACTGGTCATATTTTGTAATCCAGGTAGACCACAAATACAAACAGCACATTTTCGTATCTGGCGCAGAGTTTGATTAGTAAATATATGGTCCTTACATAAAAATAGCTATTAAACCTGAATTCTCTGCCTGTTGAGGTGGTTGGGTCAGAGACTGTACAGACTTTTAAACAACGACTGGATGACTTCCTGCAGACACAGAATATTAAGGGTTATAATATTTAATATGTGGGTAAAAGCGTCTTGATCCAAGGAGAAATCTGACGCCATCTGGGGTCAAGAAGGAATCTTTTTCCCAGTATGTGGCATATTGGCGAGCGCTTCAGACTGGGGTTTTTTGCCTTCTTTTGGATCAACAGCAGTAGGTGATGTGTGACAGACTGAACCTAATGGACACGTGTCTTTTTTCAACCTATGTAACTATGTAATAGGCAAAAAGTTTGGTTTCTAGTTTTCAGTTAGTCTGAATTCTGTTGGACAATTGATTCGGTTCACCAAAATTTACCCGGCTCACTCTGATCTCAATGTAAAGCAACACACCCACACGTTTTACTGACATGAAGCACAATTGCTCCCATGTGTTTCATTTTTCTCTTCATTAAGGTGGGTTTTTTTTTTTGTCGCTTTTGTGTTTCGGACGATTTTGATGACTTGCCCGAAATTCGGACAAATTGAGATTCGTCCAAAAATGAATGCATGTCTAGTAGTCATCTCTCAAAACCACCTGTTAAACACCTAAGTGCTTGTATTATTGGAACATGGATTACAATATAGTTATTCAGAACATGGGTTCAGCATCGACAAACTATAGACAAGGCGGTCAGCCAGTCCATAGTTTGACCATGGTGGTGACTATTGCTCCCATATATCTGTGGTACCCATTCTGCTGTTCCCTGTATCAGGACATGGTATGGTTTTCACGCACAAAGATAGTGAATAAATCACACTTTTGTTAAATGGTTAAACATCTACTTTAGTCAAACATGAAACGCATACAAAGAGGTCTTGAAGAGTTGAGGATGAACATATATGTAGCTACAAGCTACACACACAATAAAACCCACACTTCCGCGTACCTGCATGAGTATCCGATGGATCTGTTCTGACAATTCCTGGATGTCCGGGTCCAGGGATTTAAGCTCTGACCCTTTAGGGGCTGTGTAGATGTCTTCATTAAGTGGGCTCCTGAGAGAGAGAGCACACGTCAATCATCCAGCAGGTGGAAGAGCGAACACAACAACCAGCATAATGTGAGAGATTCATCAGCAGGACTGACCATGAGGTCTTCAAGAACCTCACATGCCACCATTGCATCCAAAAATGCACCAGGTGCTGTTGTGCCTATTACAAAGATCACCATTTTAAGGACACATTGTCATTAAGACAGTACGTCTATATTAAACCACCCCCCCCCCCGCCCCCAGGGAGAAAGTGACAGAACAGAGGGAGGGAGGTAACAAGGAGACATGTAAATCACAACCATGAAAAGGAGAGCTCTGAAGAATAAAACGAAAGAACCTCGTAAAAATTAAATTGATACAATGCTTTGTCTCATTTAGTTACTTACGTGCGCACTTTGTGTCTTCCAAGTATAAACGAAACTTTCCGACTCCAGGGATTTACAAAACTACTCCAACTGGTGTCTATCGTTACATACTCTCCGGAGCGAGCGCACAGCCGGATAGGAGAGTGATCGAAGGGCTGTCCAGCGTTTTGAAGAACTGATCATGAAAAGAGACAATGGATGAACGGCATTAGAGGGAAAAACGAACATGGTGACAACGGGAGAGGAGAAGAACAAGTATTCATCTCTAAATATCCCCACACATATCTCCTCAATCTTTTTATTACCTTTCTTGTGTATGGCCAGCATGAGAGGACGGTCTTCTGGATGAATGAAGAAAAGGAAAGGCATCCCAATGAGGTCCTGAGGGAGGTAGCCCAGCAGTGGAACAGCTCTGTTACAAAAACATAAGACGTGAAGAATTAGCAAGAAACAAGAGCTAATGAGAAGAAGATGCAGAGGGTAGGAAACAGGGCAGAAGAAGCCAAAGGGTTTGGACAAAGATGACTGTAGAAACGTAGAATAAATCAGACATGAACAGAAGTGGATAATAGAAAAACCATGGGTGCTCACCTCTCGTCCACCTCCTGGAATATACAACTTGGCGTATGTCTAGTAGTAAAAATTCTTTTATCTGGAGGGATTCGAGGAGCTGAGAAATGGAAGACGATTGTTAGTTTTGGTGTAGCAAGCTCTTCCATTGCCTATCCTCCACGACTATACTGCCCAGTCATCTTGTTTTCTTTATTACCCCTTTCTGTCCCTCATAATTCACCATCATGCTTTACAACTCGTAACATCGTCTTCATTTCTGAAGACAAATGTCCCAGGACACACCTTTCTCCTATACATACCTCAAACATACACAAACACCCCACTGATCTAATACTGTATGTCTACATTTCAATGATTTGCATATATTGTAGGTGGTGTCCATTCCTTAGTCCACCATCAAGGAACTAAGCACGTATCTAATCTCACTACTGTGACACTGATGCTAAATTGGTCAACATTCCAGAGAAATATGGTGCAATGTCATAACTAGTGGTGCCACCTTTGATACCATCACCAGACCATACTGTGAGCCCATCTATGTACCTTTTGTACCTTGATCATGGACACAGCTTCCTACTCTTCTCTCTCTTTCTCCATCTGTACACTGTCCTGCCCCTCTCTCTCATTCTTACCCTCATATCCAGAATGAATCTTCTCTGCGATAAGCAGGCAGCAGGGCTGACCCTCAGCATTGTCCGTGTCTCGCACCTTCATCAGGTACGGGGTGAGGCGGAATGGGTGATAGCGGAGGTTCAAATCCCGCTCTCGGCCCCCACTGAAAACACACACCTGCAATAAGACCAGAGCCAGGGAGACAACAGCAAGAGCACAAAGGGGCGCTGGGATCTGACGAGAAGGTGGCGTACGAGAAGGGAGAGTGGGGAACAGAGGAACTGGCCAGTGGTGTGTCGAGGACATGTTGTTTTGTGCTTACTCCTAACACTTTATAATGTTTAACATTTTATATGTATGTTTTTATATGACTCGCCTCGGGTTTTAAGCGATGTTGGGTGTAAAGGTCCCATGATAACTGTGATGGACCCGCACTACACACACACACACACAGACACACACGCTTTTTAGTCTACGGTTTTGTAATTTAATGAACAATAAAGGATGGAAACACCATTCTGTTAGATACGCTTTCATTTCTAAAGCAGTTTTATAGCTGTGGCAAAAAAACCAGCCCAGGACGTGCATAATTCCCTATTTTCTCATCTCACAAAGAGATGGATCAGCAGAGCAGTGTTTGGATATTGTTCTACATACAGACGCGCTCAGAGTGTTGGCAGTGAAAGGGTTCCATGCAGGGTCTTTGAAGAGTGCGGGTGTTGTGTGGGTGAGTGACACAAGATGTGTTACTATGTTAATTAAAGGGTCTATTGTATCACAGCTGTGTGAGGCCAAATAATGGAGTGAGGCGGGAACAGCGGAGGTGGGGGGGGGGCTGCTGGAGTATGAGGTCCCTCATTAAATCCAGGTGATGGCTAGATCATTTGGTCGCCTAACTCGATGCACACAGACTCACTCTATCCTTTCTACATACAGTGTTCTGGAGGATAGATAGAACAGTGTGTCCTCTCTGTGTGTGTGTACAGGGACAGATAGGGCAGCGTGTCCTCTCTCTGTGTATACAGGGACAGATAGGGGGCGTGTCCTTTCTGTGTGTATACAGGGACAGATAGGGGGGCGTGTCCTTTCTGTGTGTATACAGGGACAGATAGGGGGGCGTGTCCTTTCTGTGTGTATACAGGGACAGATAGGGGGGCGTGTCCTTTCTGTGTGTATACAGGGACAGATAGGGGGGCGTGTCCTTTCTGTGTGTATACAGGGACAGATAGGGGGGCGTGTCCTTTCTGTGTGTATACAGGGACAGATAGGGGGCGTGTCCTTTCTGTGTGTATACAGGGACAGATAGGGGGGCGTGTCCTTTCTGTGTGTATACAGGGACAGATAGGGGGCGTGTCCTTTCTGTGTGTATACAGGGACAGATAGGGGGGCGTGTCCTTTCTGTGTGTATACAGGGACAGATAGGGGGGCGTGTCCTTTCTGTGTGTATACAGGGACAGATAGGGGGGCGTGTCCTTTCTGTGTGTATACAGGGACAGATAGGGGGACGTGTCCTTTCTGTGTTTCTAAAGGGACAGATAGGGCGGCGTGTCCTGTGTGTGTACAGAGACAGATAGGGCGGTGCCTCCTCTCTGTGTGTGTACAGGTCACAGATAGGGCGGCGTCTCCTCTCTCTGTGTATACAGGGACAGATAGGGTAGCGTGTCCTCTGTGTGTGTGTGTGTACAGGGATATATAGGGCAGCGTCTCCTCTCTGTGTGTGTGTGTACAGGGACAGATAGGGTAGCGTGTCCTCTCTGTGTATACAGGGACAGATAGGGCGGCGTCTCCTCTCTGTGTATACAGGGACAGATAGGGTGGCGTGTCCTCTCTGTGTGTGTACAGGGACAGATAGGGCGGCGTCTCCTCTCTATGTGTATACAGGGACAGATAGGACGGCGCCTCCTCTCTATGTGTATACAGGGACAGATAGGGTGGCGTCTCCTCTCTGTATATAGAAGGTTATATGGGTGTTTGTGGCTGCTGGATGTTACAATCCATGTGTGCAGAGGTACTTGACCTCCCACCTTACGATACCCACCTGATCCGGCAGAATACAGATTTCTCCTGAGTATAGTCCATGGATGCAGTTTCTGTAGAACACAAGGAAAAGCACTTTTAGTCACACTTGTGTCACTATATACAGAGTTGGGTGAAAGCATAGTATGGGTTACCGCACTCTGTACACCTGGATGAGTAGGTAACGGATCTCTTGAATTATACAACCGCAACAACGTACATGTGGACACACAACAACAGGATTACAGAAGAAGACCTTTATGTCACAGAAATGGACCTGGGCAACGTTTCGATCCAACAGGCGGATCTTTGTCAAACCTCAAGCGTGACAAAAATCCAACTGTTGGATCAAAACATTGGCCAGCTCCACTTCTGTGTTAAAAAGTTTTTCTCCTGCAATCTTGGTGTTGCTAGCTGTCTGCTCATATTGCTTCTGTCGTCCTTACCTCCAGAGGTACAACTACTCCATGATGGCAGGTGATAAGGTGCTGTCGATCCGTAAAAGACACTGACATCCTGTGGTGCTAAGAACTCGGCAAATGTTGCCCCCTTAAACACATCCCTCTTGCAGTGCAGGATGAGCGAGGCCTGGTCTGAAATGTACACGATCCGGCCAGTGATGAAGGAGACAGCCACAGAGAAGGTATCCTGACACACAAGGAGGGAGAGACATCATAAGCATATCGTCAAGAAGGGGTTTGTGTAATGGGTGCCGGACAAAATCCCTACAACCAGGTTCCCAGATGCCAACATCCCGACGGCCAACATCCCAACAAAACAAGTGCCCGACATACCAACGGCCAACTTCCCGACATCCAAAATCCTGGCCGGTTAGCGTTAGAGGGTTAAGGTTAGGGGGTGAGGGTTAGGGTTAACCCTCGGAATTTTGGATGTTGGGAAGTTGGTCGTCGGGCACTTGGTCCATCAGGATATTGGATGTCAGGACGTTGGCCCTTGGGGAGTTGTCTGTGTCGGGAACTTGGTATGTCAGGCACTTTTTCTGTCGTGAAGTTGGCCGTTGGGATGTTGTCATTCGGGAACTTGGTTGTCAGGATTTCGACCCAAACCCGTGTTATGATAACTAGGAAAGCATGGCAAAGTGTTCAAATATTTCATTCTCGTTTCTTCTCGGCATGCTGGAGGAGATACTCGGGATAGAATAAATTGTGTATTCTACCTTTTTAAATGCACAATGAGTTGTTCATATTCCATGTTTACCAATTGTTCCTCTTCTAAAAAGGAAACATATCATAGACAGCGCTTTCTGTATATATAGAAATAAAATCTTATTAAAACGGAAGGGTTCCACTCACATACATCAGAGCCCTAATCAGCTCTTTTTTTTATCCTATGGACTTTAATTTGGCTGTCCAGCCACTCCTCGTCAATGCAGCCGAAACCAGAGGAAATTTTAGTTCCCCAAGGAGAGCAAAAACATACAGGGTATATAAATATATATACATGTGCATGTCGAAAACAAATAGTTTTGTTTAGTTTTCATCCATTAAATTAATAATTTCGGTTCATCATTTTCGTTGTCACAATGATTAGTTTTCAGGGCAATTTGTTATATCGGGAAAATTAGTTATACTTTATTCAGAATCGATTCGTAATTTCGGAATGTCGTTCATTCGTTGTCCCAAATCGATTTATTTATTTGTAAAGGATTTTAGCAGGAAGGATACATCTCGTTTTCAAGTATGTCCTGGGTTCAAGAACATTGAATTGTTACAGATTTATAATTTCAGAATGCCGTTGACTCGTTGTTCCAAATCGATTTGTAATTTCGGAACATTGTTCATTTGCTGTTCCAAATCGATTCGTATTTTTGGAATGTCATTCACTCATTACAAATAGATTCGTAATTTCGGAAAGTCGTTCATTCATTGTTCCAAATCTGCTTATAATTTCAGGATGTCGTTCGCTCGCTCGCTGCTCCATATCGAATTGTAATTTCAGGATGTCGCTCACTCGCTGCTCCATAATCGATTTGTAATTTCAGGATGACAATTAATCATTGTTGTGTTTAATTTTTTTATTTCAGCAGATTGGCGGTTATATAGTTTTATTGAGTTTATTCGGTATTCTGGAAAGTGAATAAATGTCACAATTTATTTGATTATATTTCTCTTCGTCATATGGAGCTATTTCGATAAGGAAAACATTGACTGGAAAATAAAAAAACTAAATCGCTGCACTCACCTAATAAATAAATAAAATCCAGCGGTTTCGAATCATTCTGTATGTCGTAATGTCGATTCGGATGGTACAACCTTAAAAAAAATGTTCAAAACTCTCCCCTCATGCCATTCGAATGAACCAAATTAATCCAAATCGATTTTGTTGTTTTCGTCACCATTTTTTTTCCTCCGGATTGTTAGATACTCGTTCCTATTACGATTCAGTTTTTCAGTCTGAATTTCTGAGTCACAAAAAAGTCCTCCCAAATAATATGCATAACCAAATCAATCACACATGTCTAATATATATATCCACTCACACGGAATCGAGCCGTTCCTTGCGGCTCAGCGTAATGCGCCCAGAAGTTGTTTGTGTTCTGGCTCAACTCCCAAAAAAGCCTCCTTCCAATATCAAATGAGTGGATACCGGAGACATCATGCAAGTGGACGGCTGAAATATAGTCCATAGGCGAATAAAAAGAAATGATTATGGTTCTGATATATGTGAGTGGAACCATTACTGTTTAATATGATTTTCTATATACTGAAAGCGCTGTGTATATAGTCTGTTTCGTCTTTAGAAAAGGAACATACGGTAAGCAAGAAATCTAAATAACTCTTTGTGTATTTAAAAAGGTAGTATACATAATTTATAGATCCACCTGGTGCTACACCCATAGTACTGTGGTTCTCGGCGATTTGCTTTCTTTAAGCTCTATGGTAGAAGCCGTGTTTCCTGGGTCTATAGAGATGAGCGCCTGCTCTGCAATTCTTCCTTCACCGTTGGTGCTTGTATTGTTTAAACCTTTCACTATCAGACGTAACTTACTGGGTTTTTTAAAGTGTACTCCGATGTGATGCTTTCCACCTCCTCGATGGTGAAACTGGACATATCAAGACCGCAGGGTTGGGATTCATCGATGGTCCACTGCTGGTAATACTCTTGATTGGCTGAATGATCAAAGGAGAGTCACAGTAAGAGACAGCGCACATAAATGAAAACAAAATTTGGTGCCATCTAGGAAGGCAAAGCCAACCCTCGCCACTCACCTCGTACTTGTTTGACGCAGGATAAAGCATATTTCAAGGTGGCAAGTGTCCCAGACTTCCCCTTTCCTTTCTTCTCCGATGGGAGACGAATCTTCAGTTCCTTCAAAGCCTTCATCAGTTCTTTCTGATTTTTCTCCCGAGCAGACTGTTCGCTGCTACAATCGGAAGTAAGTTTAAGAAATAGGCAGGTTAAATTAAACGAATTACGGGTAATAAATGGAAATAAAATATTTCATTTGATCCACATAATGGAAAGGAGGAACAATATATAAGTAAGGGGATCGAGCGTAAAAAGAAGAGACATGGAATTTGGCTGAAGATCAAAAGTAGATGAGTAGAATACATGTATCTTGGTGTATTTATTTCTACTTGTGTCTTCTACAAGGTCATTCCAGATGCCCAACAATAATCTAGTTCTCATTTTGTTTTTTGGCCTTTCAACTGGCAAGTGTTCGGCTGTGACCTGCTTTTGGGTTAGTATTTCTCTGCATTTGAAATGCATTTCCTTCTGGTCAAAATTCCAAGAAATTGGTCTTCATGGATCTACTAAGAGTGGCAGTATTCTAGAATCAAAACATGAATATTGAGCAGATCCGGCGATCCACCAACTCTCTTTGAAGGAGAGTTGACGCGTGAGACCCCCATGAGCTATGGAATGAATTCCGTCGTCAGAATTCATTTTCCTCCCGATCTTTATAAGATAAATTAATTTACTCTGAGCAAACCACACAGAGTATACATGAAAGAAGTTACCTGCAGCCACTTGTTGAAGGGTTGTCCTGCTCAGAGCTGGCACTCAGAAGACTGTAAGCGATTGAGCTGCTCGGTGGTGAGGAGCTATTTGAGTTTGTGCTGTAGAAAAATTGACGTATACAAATTAATGTTTTTCCCAACCAATATTCCCCCATTTGGTTTTGGTTCCTGATGCTCACTCCCTCCCTAGGTTGTACCTTGCTGTGGTTTACTTCTCCTCTACCAAACGCTCACCTTTTGCTGCTCTCCGTGGCTTCCAACATGGCAGAGTCTTTCCCATTTCCGCTGGTGCTGCTGTGTGAGCTTCGGCTTTGGCGAGACTCATTACCGTTGGACTCGTTGCCGCTGGAACCATGGCTGTTGGTATCTGTTTCATCTTGTTGAGTCCCTTCCATTTCCAAAGGGGCACGCGTTCTCCTCCCTCGCTCTCCAAGAGGAGCTGGTGGTTCACAACTAACATTCATTCTGAGCGCCTTGGCCAGTCAGAGGCGTTTAGAATCAAAGGATAAGTATTCAATGGAGATGTTCTGAGGGAAGATGAAGAGAGTCGAGAAGGTGGAAATTACTATCGACCGTGGTGAGATATTTGACCATAACCTTCTTCAAATTACAAAAAAAGTTCATTACTTGAAGTATCGCCTCCCACGTCAGAGAAAACCATCTCAGATCATTGAGGAACAATGAAGGCAAAGAGAGCACCATGGAGGACTTCATGTATCTTATTCATCTACGTTATACGCAACGGACTGAAATAATTAGCACTTAAAGAAATGGTAGAAACTCACCATGGGCATTTTAGCTTTGTACTTGAAAGTCTAAATATGTCAGAAATTGCAACTAGCTAATAATTTATAATTAATAACAATGCATAGTGAGCATATACTCTGCTGTACACAGACCCACACCTTATAAGCCATGAGTCTGACCACTGGGGTCGACTCTGCGTATGCAGGAGCTCAGGAGTTACACCATGAGCTACACATCTTGTGGCACCAACTGATGCTACTGGTATCCTTCCCTGCTCCAACCAACGTGTCTGCGTTGTGTGCTGTGTGTTCCTAAAGTGGCATCTTCAGAGGACAATAGAGGAGACTTCTTGCTATAGACATGATACGGCAAAAATATGTTTTCGGAGGCATAGGCACGGGATGTAAATGACTGCCCCCCCCCCCGCCCCAGTAAGGCCATAATTTGTATTACAAAATCCTCAAACCTATAAGCATGAATTATATCATTGAAGTACAAGCCTGGATGAGCCGCCTCGCTATTTTTCAGGAGTATGAACTAAAGCAAGGCAAGTCTTGAGGAATCCATAAAAAATTTTCACCAACTGTGTAAATTAGAGAAACATACAGGAACTCCTTCAAAGGGACACACTCGCGTAAGGCGACGCCACCAGTAAACCAGAAGACTCTCTTTTACCCAAATAAGTCGCAGCGTGATAGACAACCCTATGGGTTGACAATAATGCAGAAGGGAACCAGTATAAATGTGTATACCTCGCATCCCATTAAAGGTTCCATGGTTCTAGTACAGACGATTCTGGTATAACTCTGACCCCCCCCCCAATCACCTTGTACCTCTACTGTGTCCATATCAGTCCATCATTCCTCCCTCTTCATCATTTTGTCTCTGACACTACCCTCTCACCCCATTGTCCTGTGCAATATCCCTCTCACCCCATTGTCCTGTGCAATATCCCTCTCACACCATTGTGTCCTTGATCCATCCTACTCACTTTAATTATGTCTCTGCCACATCCCATTCACCTCCGTGGGCTTCTCTGTCTTATCTCCCCATTGTAACTCGGGGTCTATACTGCTCACCTCTATCGTGTTTCTGCCCCATACCACTCAAATCTATTGTGTCTCTGCCCCATCCTTCAACATCCATCTGTCCCCTGGCCCATTCCTCTTATAAAGCTTGTGTTCCTCTCCCCATTGTTCCTCTGCCCTCTCTACCACATCCACAATATGACTCGGCACCATATCCCTCTGATTCTATAGCTCGTCACAGTCTTACTGGCCAGATACATATTTACGTGTTACATGTTTTAAACACGTGTTGCCGCCTCCTCGAGTTGTGGCACTTGAGGTAGAAATAGTTAACATTTCAATGGGCTTTTATTGGTGCTAAAGCTCCAAAACCCTCTGTGCATTGGTGTGCGCAGCTGTTATTTTAGGGTGTACGCAAGTTCTATATATCACTTACAAACTGTAAATAATACCAAACTGTCAATTTTCATGCTCTTTCTCGTCAACCAAAAAAGCGAAATCCCAAAAAGTGTAGATAGGAACCTAAAAGGGCAAAAGTAGGAGCAATTTATCGAGCAGGTACACCTGAGACCTGAGTCGACTCAAAAAGTCATGTTGGTCGATGCATAGAATTGAAATTCTCAAAGGAGCAAAAACAAACCAACATGTTCCACCAATTCCATTGTGGTTTCTCTGTGAAACAGCGCTTTGACGACTTCAAAACCCATCTTGGTGATGAAGCCCCATATCTCCAGAAGGTCCACAAGTGGTTTAGCAGATTCAAGTCAGGACATTTTCACGTCTGTGGTGAACTAAGAGAGGAGGACGTGCTTACCAAAAGTCTTCAAAACAACCTGCCAGAGATCGCCCTCGGAACAAACTGTCATCCTGGTTTTTGCACCATGACAATTCTCCAGTGCACCGGGCCAAGAAGACTGAGTTCATTGGATCTTTTGGAATCGGTTTGGTGGACAACCCCTTTATTTCCCAGACCTGGCCCCTTTTGAATTTTAGTTGATCCCCAAAGACAAGAAAGCATAAGAGGAAAGCTTCACAACAGCCTTGAAGACGCTATTCAAGCTGCCCAAGAGCAGTTGGCTACGTTGACAAAAGATGATTCTCGGGGGTCTTTTGAGAACTGGGTGCACCGCTTAAAAAATGTGTGGAGATTGGCAGTGATTATGTTGAGAAATGCTGAATAGTTTTCCCACTTGGCTTCCAGGAGACAAACCATCAGTAAACTTTCACACTAGAACCCACAGGTGCAATGAGAAGTGGTCCTATCAGCCCATCTAGCTCCATCAGGTCTGGGCCTTTGAGAATCAATCATCAGGTCTGGAACCCTGAGGAGCAGTCATATCAACACATATATCTCCATCAGGTCTGGAACCCTGAGGAGCAGTCATATCAACACATATATCTCCATCAGGTCTTGAACCCTGAGGAGCAGTCATATCAACCCACCTATCTCCATCAAGCCTGAGCCTCTGAGGGGCAATCATATCACTCCCTCCTATTTCCATCGTCAGACACTGTCATATCAGACCACATATCTCCATCAGGTCTGCCCCTGAGGAGCGTACATATTGACCCACCTATCCATCAAGTCCAAGCCCCTGTGGAGCGCTCATATTGATCGGACACACTGTACACAGGTCTATGAAGAGAACTTGGAGGGTTCTGCCCCTCTCATCCACCCCAGTTCCTCCACCCACACCCACTAGATATATATATATATATGTCTGTTTTTAATATTAATACCACCCATCCGACATTTGACATATACCCCCTCCGTCCGGTATGCACAGGCAGATTTGACACGCCTCCTTATATCAGACCCCTCCCACTTAACATATTATTTCCCAAACGCATCAGATACAGGCTGAACCAGTTCCCTAAAAGCCATCTGCCAATCGATAAAGAGTTATCTCGCTCAGTGGATACAGCGCTATCCCTCTGTCTCTCGCTCTCTCTCTCTCAGTGGATACAGAGCTATCTCTCTCTCTCTCTCTCTCTCAGTGGATACAGAGCTATCTCTCTCTCGCTCTCTCAGTGGATACAGAGCTATCTCTCTCTCGCTCTCTCAGTGGATACAGAGCTATCTCTCTCTCGCTCTCTCAGTGGATACAGAGCTATCTCTCTCTCTCTCTCTCAGTGGATACCGAGCTATCTCTCTCTCGCTCTCTCAGTGGATACAGAGCTATCTCTCTCTCGCTCTCTCAGTGGATACAGAGCTATCTCTCTCTCGCTCTCTCAGTGGATACAGAGCTATCTCTCTCTCGCTCTCTCAGTGGATACAGAGCTATTCTCTCTCTCGCTTCTCTCAGTGGATACAGAGCTATCTCTCTCTCTCTCTCTCAGTGGATACCGAGCTATCTCTCTCTCGCTCTCTCAGTGGATACAGAGCTATCTCTCTCTCGCTCTCTCAGTGGATACAGAGCTATCTCTCTCTCGCTCTCTCAGTGGATACAGAGCTATCTCTCTCTCGCTCTCTCAGTGGATACAGAGCTATCTCTCTCTCGCTCTCTCAGTGGATACAGAGCTATCTCTCTCTCTCTCTCTCAGTGGATACCGAGCTATCTCTCTCTCGCTCTCTCAGTGGATACAGAGCTATCTCTCTCTCGCTCTCTCAGTGGATACAGAGCTATCTCTCTCTCGCTCTCTCAGTGGATACAGAGCTATCTCTCTCTCGCTCTCAGTGGATACAGAGCTATCTCTCTCTCGCTCTCTCAGTGGATACAGAGCTATCTCTCTCTCGCTCTCAGTGGATACAGAGCTATCTCTCTCTCTCTCTCTCTCTCTCTCTCTCTCAGTGGATACAGAGCTATCTCTCTCTCTCTCTCTCTCTCTCTCAGTGGATACAGAGCTATCTCTCTCTCTCTCAGTGGATACAGAGCTATCTCTCTCTCGCTCTCAGTGGATACAGAGCTATCTCTCTCTCTCTCTCAGTGGATACACAGCTATCTCTCTCTCGCTCTCTCAGTGGATACAGAGCTATCTCTCTCTCTCGCTCTCTCAGTGGATACAGAGCTATCTCTCTCTCGCTCTCTCACTGGATACAGAGCTATCTCTCTCTCGCTCTCTCAGTGGATACAGAGCTATCTCTCTCTCGCTCTCTCAGTGGATACAGAGCTATCTCTCTCTCTCTCAGTGGATACAGCGCTATCTCTCGCTCTCTCAGTGGATACAGCGCTATCTCTCGCTCTCTCAGTGGATACAGCGCTATCTCTCGCTCTCTCAGTGGATACAGCGCTATCTCTCGCTCTCTCAGTGGATACAGCGCTATCTCTCGCTCTCTCAGTGGATACAGCGCTATCTCTCGCTCGCTCTGGATGTAGGGCTACCTCTTGCAGCTGTAAGGTACACGGCTATCTCAGTCGGAGATGTTCATCATGGTCTCAGGTGGCATCAGTCATGGCGAGTCCGTAGTAGGTCCATTACAACCCCCCATCACCCTATTACCCCACATCTCTTCCCGTCCCCCTCTGCTCACCTTGTCCGTCTCATCCTCTGGAGTATCTCCTCTCTCCTGTCTCTCAAGTCTTCTATCCTCCCTCTCAGTCTACAAAACCAGCTCTCATCCCTTCGTCTTTACCCTCCCATCGCAGCCTGCTATTGGCCGCCTGGCCTGTGACATCACGGTACCACCCTGTGAAATAATCGCCCCACACGTGGATTGCCTTGCTGCTGGCCCCCCTCCTCCCCTAACCTCTGATTGGCTGGTCTCCAGTTACCAATCAGACTGCAGCTTATGTGTACCATGCAAATGTGCAGCATGTGTCTGGCAGAGATTAACCCTTCCTCTGCCGGCGAGCCACATGAATTCATCGAATGACGCACCTTGTCAGAAACCGTATTACCTTCAACCCAGGGCGAATTTATACTTGGAGCTGCTATATGCACCCCAAATTCTGCTGCGCCCACACGTCCGATATCAAATCAATACCAACATAAACATGAAACTAAACAAAGATTTCCGTCAATAAAAAGCTAATGTAGAAGAAAAGTACCTTATATATAGCGAGCGATTTCTGAGGCCATTTATTATGGCTGAGAGCAGGGATCTCACACTCTGAACCCCAGATCTCACTGAACTACAACTCCCATGATTCTCTGGCCATCTATTGCATTCAAAGATCTCAGGCAAATGTAGGCATCAACATCTGGGGGGCGGAGTTTGACATCCCTGCTGGAGAGACTCACTGCTGGGAGGTTTAATGCATTGCATCTCTGTTATACACCCACACACCCCAAATCTGTGGAGGAGCCCCAAAAAATACACCCGCTCACCCTGAATATGGAGGAGCCTCTAAAAATACACCCGCACACCCTGAATATATGGAGGAGCCCCTAAAAAGACACCCGCACACCCTGAATATATGGAGGAGCCCCTAAAAAGACACCCGCACACCCTGAATATATGGAGGAGCCCCTAAAAAGACACCCGCACACCCTGAATATATGGAGGAGCCCCTAAAAAGACACCCGCACACCCTGAATATATGGAGGAGCCCCTAAAAATACACCCACACACCCTGAATATATGGAGGAGCCCCTAAAAAGACACCCACACACCCTGAATATAAGGAGGAGCCCCTAAAAAGACACCCGCACACCCTGAATATATGGAGGAGCCCCTAAAAAGACACCCACACACCCTGAATATATGGAGGAGCCTCTAAAAATACACCCGCACACCCTGAATATATGGAGGAGCCCCTAAAAAGACACCCGCACACCCTGAATATATGGAGGAGCCCCTAAAAAGACACCCACACACCCTGAATATATGGAGGAGCCTCTAAAAATACACCCGCACACCCTGAATATATGGAGGAGCCCCTAAAAAGACACCCGCACACCCTGAATATATGGAGGAGCCCCTAAAAAGACACCCGCACACCCTGAATATATGGAGGAGCCCCTAAAAAGACACCCACACACCCTGAATATATGGAGGAGCCCCTAAAAAGACACCCACACACCCTGAATATAAGGAGGAGCCCCTAAAAAGACACCCGCACACCCTGAATATATGGAGGAGCCCCTAAAAAGACACCCACACACCCTGAATATATGGAGGAGCCCCTAAAAAGACACCCGCACACCCTGAATATATGGAGGAGCCCCTAAAAAGACACCCGCACACCCTGAATATATGGAGGAGCCTCTAAAAATACACCCGCACACCCTGAATATATGGAGGAGCCCCTAAAAAGACACCCCACACCCTGAATATATGGAGGAGCCCCTAAAAAGACACCCACACACCCTGAATATATGGAGGAGCCCCTAAAAAGACACCCACACACCCTGAATATATGGAGGAGCCCCTAAAAAGACACCCACACACCCTGAATATAAGGAGGAGCCCCTAAAAAGACACCCGCACACCCTGAATATATGGAGGAGCCCCTAAAAAGACACCCGCACACCCTGACTATATGGAGGAGCCCATAAAAAGACACCCACACACCCTGAATATATGGAGGAGCCCCTAAAAAGACACCCGCACACCCTGAATATATGGAGGAGCCCCTAAAAAGACACCCGCACACCCTGAATATATGGAGGAGCCCCTAAAAAGACACCCACACACCCTGAATATATGGAGGAGCCCCTAAAAAGACACCCACACACCCTGAATATATGGAGGAGCCCCTAAAAAGACACCCACACACCCTGAATATAAGGAGGAGCCCCTAAAAAGACACCCGCACACCCTGAATATATGGAGGAGCCCCTAAAAAGACACCCGCACACCCTGATATATGGAGGAGCCTCTAAAAATACACCCGCACACCCTGAATATATGGAGGAGCCCCTAAAAAGACACCCACACACCCTGAATATATGGAGGAGCCCCTAAAAAGACACCCGCACACCCTGAATATATGGAGGAGCCCCTAAAAAGACACCCGCACACCCTGAATATATGGAGGAGCCCCTAAAAAGACACCCACACACCCTGAATATATGGAGGAGCCCCTAAAAAGACACCCGCACACCCTGAATATATGGAGGAGCCCCTAAAAAGACACCCGCACACCCTGAATATAAGGAGAAGCCCCTAAAAAGACACCCGCACACCCTGAATATAAGGAGGAGCCCCAAAAAATACACCCGCACACCCTGAATATAAGGAGGAGCCCCTAAAAAGACACCCGCACACCCTGAATATAAGGAGGAGCCCCAAAAAATACACCCGCACACCCTGAATATAAGGAGGAGCCCCAAAAAATACACCCGCACACCCTGAATATAAGGAGGAGCCCCTAAAAATACACCCGCACACCCTGAATATAAGGAGGAGCCCCAAAAAATACACCCGCACACCCTGAATATATGGCGGAGCCCCTAAAGAGACACCCGCACACCCTGAATATATGGAGGAGCCCCTAAAAAGACACCCGCACACCCTGAATATATGGAGGAGCCCCTAAAGAGACACCCGCACACCCTGAATATATGGAGGAACCCCTAAAAAGACACCTGCACACCCTGAATATATGGAGGAGCCCCTAAAAAGACACCTGCACACCCTGAATATATGGAGGAGCCCCTTAAAGGACACACCCGCACACCCTGAATATATGGAGGAACCCCTAAAGAGACACCCGCACACCCTGAATATGGAGGAGCCCCTAAAAAGACACCCGCACACCCTGAATATATGGCGGAGCCCCTAAAAAGACATCCGCACACCCTGAATATATGGAGGAGCCCCTAAAAAGACACCCGCACACCCTGAATATATAGAGGAGCCCCTTAAAGGACACACCCGCACACTCTGAATATATGGAGGAATCCCTAAAGAGACACCCGCACACCCTGAATATATGGAGGAACCTCTAAAAAGACACCCGCACACCCTGAATATATGGAGGAACCCCTAAAGAGACACCCGCACACCCTGAATATATGGAGGAGCCTCTAAAAAGACACCCGCACACCCTGAATATATAGAGGAGCCCCTTAAAGGACACACCCGCACACTCTGAATATATGGAGGAATCCCTAAAGAGACACCCGCACACCCTGAATATATGGAGGAACCTCTAAAAAGACACCCGCACACCCTGAATATATGGAGGAACCCCTAAAGAGACACCCGCACACCCTGAATATATGGAGGAGCCTCTAAAAAGACACCCACACACCATGAATATATGGAGGAGCCCCTAAAAATACACCCATACACCCTGAATATATGGAGGAGCCCCTAAAAAGACACCCACACTCCCTGACTATATGGAGGAACCCCTTAAAAGACACCCACACACCCTGAATATATGGAGGAACCCCTAAAAATACACCCACACACCCTGAATATATGGAGGAGCCCCTACAAAAAAATCCATACATCAGACTCCATGCATAGAGAAAGGAGACTGCCCTTAACTCATTTCTTGCCAAGTCTAAAGACACACCCAGGTGTAGACAGACAGAGTGTGCCAAGGACATTGTGTACTGCTAAAAGCAAACATTGAGAGGGGTGAGAGAGGCAGAGACAAGAAGAAGAGAGAGGAAGAAGGAAAAGAATGAAATAAAAAGAGAAAGACCAGGGATAATTATAAGATGGGAAGAAAGAAAGAGAAAAAGAAAGGTGTTAGAGGAGGAGAGAGGACAAAGAAAAAGAGGGAAAGAAAGAGAAAAAAATGAGTGAAAAGGGATACAAAGTGGGAAAGAAACAGAAAGAAAGGTGTGAGAGGAGAGAGGAGGAAAGAAAGAAAATGGGGGGAAGAGGGAAAGAAAGGTGTGAGAGAAAGAGAGGAGGAAAGAAAATGAGGGGGAAGAGGGAAAGAAAGGTGTGAGAGAAGGAGAGAGGAGCAAAGAAAGAAAATGAGGGGGGTAGAGGGAAAGAAAGGTGTGAGAGAAAGAGAGGAGGAAAGAAAGAAAATGGGGGGAAGAGGGAAAGAAAGGTGTGAGAGAAGGAGAGCGGAGGAAAGAAAGAAAATGAGGGGGAAGAGGGAAAGAAAGGTGTGAGAGAAGGAGAGAGGAGGAAAGAAAGAAAATGAGGGGAAGAGGGAAAGAAAGGTGTGAGAGAAAGAGAGGAGGAAAGAAAGAAAATGGGGGGAAGAGGGAAAGAAAGGTGTGAGAGAAGGAGAGCGGAGGAAAGAAAGAAAATGAGGGGGAAGAGGGAAAGAAAGGTGTGAGAGAAGGAGAGGAGGAAAGAAAGAAAATGAGGGGAAGAGGGAAAGAAAGGTGTGAGAGAAGGAGAGAGGAGGAAAGAAAATGAGGGGAAGAGGGAAAGAAAGGTGTGAGAGAAGGAGAGAGGAGGAAAGAAAGAAAATGAGGGGAAGAGGGAAAGAAAGGTGTGAGAGAAGGAGAGAGGAGGAAGAAAGAAAATGGGGGAAGAGGGAAAGAAAGGTGTGAGAGAAGGAGAGAGGAGGAAAGAAAGAAAAGGAGGGGAAGAGGGAAAGAAAGGTGTGAGAGAAGGAGAGAGGAGGAAAGAAAGAAAATGAGGGGGGTAGAGGGAAAGAAAGGTGTGAGAGAAGGAGAGAGGAAAGAAAGAAAATGAGGGGAAGAGGGAAAGAAAGGTGTGAGAGAAGGAGAGGAGGAAAGAAAGAAAATGAGGGGAAGAGGGAAAGAAAGGTGTGAGAGGAGAGAGGAAAGAAAGAAAATGAGGGGAAGAGGGAAGGAGAGAGGAGGAAAGAAAGAAAATGAGGGGAAGAGGGAAAAGAAAGTGTGAGAGAAGGAGAGAGGAAAGAAAGAAAATGGGGGGAAGAGGGAAAGAAAGGTGTGAGAGAAGGAGAGCGGAGGAAAAAAGAAAATGAGGGGGGAAGAGGGAAAGAAAGGTGTGAGAGAAGGAGAGAGGAGGAAAGAAAATGAGGGGGGAGAGAGGAAAAAAGGTGTGAGAGAAAGAGAGGAGGAAAGAAAGAAAATGGGGGGGAAAGGGAAAGAAAGGTGTGAGAGAAGGAGAGCGGAGGAAAGAAAGAAAATGAGGGGGAAGAGGGAAAGAAAGGTGTGAGAGAAGGAGAGAGGAGGAAAGAAAATGAGGGGAAGAGGGAAAGAAAGGTGTGAGAGAAGGAGAGGAGGAAAGAAAGAAAATGAGGGGAAGAGGAAAGAAAGGTGTGAGAGAAGGAGAGAGGAGGAAGGAAAGAAAATGGGGGAAGAGGGAAAGAAAGGTGTGAGAGAAGAGAGAGGAGGAAAGAAAGAAAATGGGGGGGAAGAGGGAAGAAAAGGTGTGAGAGAAGGAGAGCGAGGAAAGAAAGAAAATGAGGGGGAGAGGGAAAGAAAGGTGTGTGAGAGAAGGAGAGGAGGAAGAAAGAAAATGAGGGGAAGAGGGAAAGAAAGGTGTGAGAGAAGGAGGAGGAGGAAAGAAAATGAGGGGAAGAGGGAAAGAAAGGTGTGAGAGAAGGAGAGAGGAGGAAAGAAAGAAAATGAGGGGAAGAGGGAAAGAAAGGTGTGAGAGAAGGAGAGAGGAGGAAGGAAAGAAAATGGGGGAAGAGGGAAAGAAAGGTGTGAGAGAAAGAGAGGAGGAAAGAAAGAAAATGGGGGGAAGAGGGAAAGAAAGGTGTGAGAGAAGGAGAGCGGAGGAAAGAAAGAAAATGAGGGGGAGAGGGAAAGAAAGGTGTGAGAGAAGGAGAGGAGGAAAGAAAGAAAATGAGGGGAAGAGGGAAAGAAAGGTGTGAGAGAAGGAGAGAGGAGGGAAAAAAATGAGGGGAAGAGGGAAAGAAAGGTGTGTGAGAGAAGGAGAGAGGAGGAAAGAAAGAAAATGAGGGGAAGAGGGAAAGAAAGGTGTGAGAGGAGAGAGGAGGAAAGAAAGAAAATGAGGGGAAGAGGGAAAGAAAGGTGTGAGAGAAGGAGAGAGGAGGAAAGAAAGAAAATGGGGGAAGAGGGAAAGAAAGGTGTGAGAGAAGGAGAGAGGAGGAAAGAAAGAAAATGAGGGGAAGAGGGAAAGAAAGGTGTGAGAGAAGGAGAGAGGAGGAAAGAAAGAAAATGAGGGGGGTAGAGGGAAAGAAAGGTGTGAGAGGAGAGAGGAAAGAAAGAAAATGAGGGGAAGAGGGAAAGAAAGGTGTAAGAGAAGGAGAGAGGAGGAAAGAAAGAAAATGAGGGGAAGAGGGAAAGAAAGGTGTGAGAGGAGAGAGGAAAGAAAGAAAATGAGGGGAAGAGGGAAGGAGAGAGGAGGAAAGAAAGAAAATGAGGGGAAGAGGGAAAGAAAGGTGTGAGAGAAGGAGAGGAGGAAAGAAAGAAAATGGGGGGAAGAGGGAAAGAAAGGTGTGAGAAGGAGAGCGGAGGAAAGAAAGAAAATGAGGGGGGAAGAGGGAAAGAAAGGTGTGAGAGAAGGAGATAGGAGGAAAGAAAATGAGGGGGGAAGAGGGAAAGAAAGGTGTGAGAGAAAGAGAGGAGGAAAGAAAGAAAATGGGGGGGAAGAGGGAAAGAAAGGTGTGAGAGAAGGAGAGCGGAGGAAAGAAAGAAAATGAGGGGGAAGAGGGAAAGAAAGGTGTGAGAGAAGGAGAGAGGAGGAAAGAAAATGAGGGGAAGAGGGAAAGAAAGGTGTGAGAGAAGGAGAGAGGAGGAAAAAAAGAAAATGAGGGGAAGAGGAAAGAAAGGTGTGAGAGAAGGGAGGAGGAGGAGGAAGAAAAATGGGGGAAGAGGGAAAGAAAGGTGTGAGAGGAGAGAGGAGGAAAGAAAGAAAATGGGGGAAGAGGGAAAGAAAGGTGTGAGAGAAGGAGAGAGGAGGAAAGAAAGAAAATGAGGGGAAGAGGGAAAGAAAGGTGTGAGAGAAGGAGAGAGGAGGAAAGAAAGAAAATGAGGGGAATGAGGGAAGGAGAGAGGAGGAGGAAAGAAGAAATGAGGGGAAGAGGGAAAGAAAGGTGTGAGAGAAGGAGAGAGGAGGAAGGAAGAAATGGGGGAAGAGGGAAAGAAAGGTGTGAGAGGAGAGAGGAGGAAAGAAAGAAAATGGGGGAAGAGGGAAAGAAAGGTGTGAGAGAAGGAGAGAGGAGGAAAGAAAGAAAATGAGGGGAAGAGGGAACGAAAGGTGTGAGAGAAGGAGAGAGGAGGAAAGAAAGAAAATGAGGGGAAGAGGGAAGGAGAGAGGAGGAAAGAAAGAAAATGAGGGGAAGAGGGAAAGAAAGGTGTGAGAGAGGAGAGAGGAGGAAAGAAAGAAAATGGGGGGAAGTGGGAAAGAAAGGTGTGAGAAGGAGAGAGGAGGAAAGAAATAAAATGGGGGGAAGAGGGAAAGAAAGGTGTGAGAGAAGGAGAGGAGGAGAAAGAAAGAAAATGGGGGGAAGAGGGAAAGAAAGGTGTGAGAAGGAGAGAGGAAAGAAAGAAAATGGGGGGAAGAGGGAAGTAAAGGTGTGAGAGAAGGAGAGAGGAGGAAAAAGAAAATGGGGGGGAAGAGGGAAAGAAAGGTGTGAGAGAAGGAGAGGGAGGAAAGAAAGAAAATGAGGGGGGAAGAGGGAAAGAAGCGTGGGAGGAAGAACGAAAAAGAGAAAAAAGACCAGGGATATTTATAAGATGGGAAGTAAGATAGAGATAAAAAGAAAGGTGTGAGAGAAGGAGAGAGGAGGAAAGAAAGAAAATGAGGGGAAGAGGGAAGGAGAGAGGAGGAAAGAAGAAAATGAGGGGAAGAGGGAAAGAAAGGTGTGAGAGAAGAGAGAGGAGGAAGGAAAGAAAATGGGGGAAGAGGGAAAGAAAGGTGTGAGAGGAGAGAGGAGGAAAGAAAGAAAATGGGGGAAGAGGGAAAGAAAGGTGTGAGAGAAGGAGAGAGGAGGAAAGAAAGAAAATGAGGGGAAGAGGGAAAGAAAGGTGTGAGAGAAGGAGAGAGGAGGAAAGAAAGAAAATGAGGGGAAGAGGGAAGGAGAGAGGAGGAAAGAAAGAAAATGAGGGGAAGAGGGAAAGAAAGGTGTGAGAGAAGGAGAGAGGAGGAAAGAAAGAAAATGGGGGGAAGTGGGAAAGAAAGGTGTGAGAAGGAGAGAGGAGGAAAGAAATAAAATGGGGGAAGAGGGAAAGAAAGGTGTGAGAGAAGGAGAGAGGAGGAAAGAAAGAAAATGGGGGAAGAGGGAAAGAAAGGTGTGAGAAGGAGAGAGGAAAGAAAGAAAATGGGGGGAAGAGGGAAGTAAAGGTGTGAGAGAAGGAGAGAGGAGGAAAAAGAAAATGGGGGGAAGAGGGAAAGAAAGGTGTGAGAGAAGGAGAGAGGAGGAAAGAAAGAAAATGAGGGGGGAAGAGGGAAAGAAGCGTGGGAGGAAGAACGAAAAAGAGAAAAAAGACCAGGGATAATTATAAGATGGGAAGTAAGATAGAGATAAAAAGAAAGGTGTGAGAGAAGGAGAGAGGAGGAAAGAAAGAAAATGAGGGGAAGAGGGAAGGAGAGAGGAGGAAAGAAAGAAAATGAGGGGAAGAGGGAAAGAAAGGTGTGAGAGAAGGAGAGAGGAGGAAGGAAAGAAAATGGGGGAAGAGGGAAAGAAAGGTGTGAGAGGAGAGAGGAGGAAAGAAAGAAAATGGGGGAAGAGGGAAAGAAAGGTGTGAGAGAAGGAGAGAGGAGGAAAGAAAGAAAATGAGGGGAACAGGGAAAGAAAGGTGTGAGAGAAGGAGAGAGGAGGAAAGAAAGAAAATGAGGGGAAGAGGGAAGGAGAGAGGAGGAAAGAAAGAAAATGAGGGGAAGAGGGAAAGAAAGGTGTGAGAGAAGGAGAGAGGAGGAAAGAAAGAAAATGGGGGGAAGTGGGAAAGAAAGGTGTGAGAAGGAGAGAGGAGGAAAGAAATAAAATGGGGGGAAGAGGGAAAGAAAGGTGTGAGAGAAGGAGAGAGGAGGAAAGAAAGAAAATGGGGGGAAGAGGGAAAGAAAGGTGTGAGAAGGAGAGAGGAAAGAAAGAAAATGGGGGGAAGAGGGAAGTAAAGGTGTGAGAGAAGGAGAGAGGAGGAAAAAGAAAATGAGGGGGGAAGAGGGAAAGAAGCGTGGGAGGAAGAACGAAAAAGAGAAAAAAGACCAGGGATAATTATAAGATGGGAAGTAAGATAGAGATAAAAAGAAAGGGGTGAGCGGAAGAAAGAAAGAAAAAGAGTGAAAGAGAAAAAAAGAGATAGAAAGGAAGAAATGATAGTAAAACAGAGTTCGAGAGGAAGAAACATATGCAGAAAGACGGGGGAAGAAGAGAGAGAGAGATGGGTTAGATGAGAAAGATGGAGGATATTTTATTCTTTCTTGTTTTTTTTCTCTTTATTTTTATATTAGATTTCCTACGCTAGTTTCTTCCTTCGCTCTTTTTTCCTTCCTTTCAGTATTGAGCAGAAAAAAAATGATAAACAGAGGTACGATGCAGGAAAAAAAAAAGAAAAGCGCATAGAAATAAGAAAAATCCGACAGAAAAATAAAGGAAAGAAAAGCCAGAGCTGGGAGATAACAGAACAATCCAGCTGTAAGGAGAAAACCAGGATTCAAGGGGACAATAACTACTGTGCAACGACACGGGATAAAAAAACCTAGGCATGAAATATGCATTAAAGCGACAAAGGATACTGAAAGCAAGGGGTTAATTACAGGTAACACTGAGAATATGGGTATCTCCCAGCAAGCCCGCGTCCCATGACATCAGAGCTGAATAAGCATCAGCGAGTGTCCCCAGCGCCCTGGGAGAATCTCTCCTGTGGGTGCTATCAGGTTTCAGCCCTTACATAAGGCACAGTAACCTCTCCTCCCCAGGGAGAAAGATAACGGCGGCTTATATAAAGGCGCATTATATAAAAGTGTGCAAGGCAGCGTGACAGTACAAGGTATGACCGATCCGACAGATAGGATGAGAGAAGTCCAAGTCAACAAGGGATGAAGATATCACTTGGCCGCGGATTATACAGATATACTGTGCATCACACAATAGCATCCAACAGGCAACTCCAGCAGCCATGATAACGAGCCAATGTTACGACACTTACTGACACACATTATGTAACCAGAAGGCTCCTCCTCCATGCTACCGACTTTAGTTCTTATATGTTTACTATAATTGATATAAAACATGTAAAACCCTCATAAAAACCTGCTACTATTATTTATAAAGCACCAACATATTCAGCAGCACTGAGCAGTGGGTGAGGCTAAGTAACAATGCCCAATGTCAAACAGCAGCCGCCAAGGCCAGCAAGGTATCGGCATTAAAAGGGGAGTTCACTCTCAGGATGAAAACATAATTTTGCCTTTTTATAAATCAATGGTAAGACGCACCTTGAATATGCCGTGTGATTTTGGGCAGCTGTTTTAAGAAAAGATATTATAGCGCTAGAAAATGTGCAGAGACGGATGACTAAATAAATCAGTGGAATGGAAACTTTAAGTTATGAGGAAAGACTAACAAGCTTAAACCTGTTTAGTTTAGAGAAATAGCGCCTTAGAGGGGTCTGATAACTTTATATAAATATATACAGGGCCTTAGAGGGGATCTGATAACTTTATATAAATATATACGGGGCCTTAGAGGGGATCTGATAACTTTATATAAATATATACGGGGCCTTAGAGGGGATCTGATAACTTTATATATATATACGGCGCCTTAGAGGGGATCTGATAACTTTATATAAATATATACGGGGGCCTTAAGGGGATCTGATAACTTTATATAATATATACGGCGCCTTAGAGGGATCTGATAACTTTATATAATATATATACGGGGGATAGAGGGATCTGATATATTTATATAAATATATACGGGGCCTTAGAGGGGATCTGATAACTTTATATAAATATATACGATGCCTTAGGGGGGATCTGATAACTTTATATAAATATATACAGGGCCTTAGGGGGGATCTGATAACTTTATATAAATATGTATGGGGCCTTAGAGGGGATCTGATAACTTTATATAAATATATACGGTGCCTTAGAGGAGTTTGATAACTGTATATAAATATATACAGCACCTTTAGAGGGGGTCTGATAAGTTTATATAAATATATATACGGGGCCTTAGAGGGGATCTGATAACTTTATATAAATATATACGGGGCCTTAGGCTAGGGTCAGACTGAGGCAGTGCGAACGCGCGTTCTGGCGCACTTAATCACGGCCGTGCTAGCAGCAGATGCCGGGCAATGACGGCCAATATACGAAGTACGGTCGCACAAAAGTCCGGCTGCACAACGCAAGTGGAAAATGAACGCATTTTTTCGAGAACGTAAAACCACTAGTACTGACGTACAGAGTGCGCTGCGTCCGCTAGCGGCGTGTGTGCGTGATTAGGAGACGTCAGACGCTGCTAATGTCCAGCCAACATAACGTCCAGATGCAAGAAGTGTTTTATTGACGATCCGTACAAAATCACGGATGAAACTGCGCATAGTATGACCGCTATCGCGTATTCCGTGAAAAAATACGTCCATTCTTCGAACGCACATTTTCACGGACAACGTGAAAAATGCGTTAGTCTGACCCTAGCCTTAGAGGGGATCTGATAACTTTATATAAATATATACGGCGCCTTAGAGGGGATCTGATAACTTTATATAAATATATACAGGGCCTTAGAGGGGATCTGATAATTTTATATAAATATATACGGGGCCTTAGAGGGGATCTGATAACTTTATATAAATATATACGGGGCCTTAGAGGGGATCTGATAACTTTATATAAATATATACGGCGCCTTAGAGGGGATATGATAACTTTATATAAATATATACGGGGCCTTAGAAGGGTCTGATAATTTTATATAAATATATATGGGGCCTTAGAGGGGATCTGATAACTTTATATAAATATATATACGGGGCCTTAGAGGGGTCTGATAACTGTATATAAATATTTACGGGGCCTTAGAGGCGTCTGATAACTGTATATAAATATATACAGCACCTTAGAGGGGATCTGATAACTTTATATAAATATATACGGGGCCTTAGAGGGGATCTGATAACCTTATATAAATATATACGGGGCCTTAGAGGGGATCTGATAACCTTATATAAATATATACCGGGCCATTATAAACCATTGTCTGAAAACCTTTTCATTAACAGGACTATACACAGGACACGAGGTCAAACATTTAGACTGGACGAAATGAAATTCAGCCTAAAGCATAGGAAGGGTTATTTTGTGAGAACAATAAAGCTGTGGAATTCTCTGCCTGTTGAGGTGGTTGGGTCAGAGACTGTACAGACTTTTTTTTTTTGAAATTCAAAGTTTTTTATTATTATCACAAGAAATAACAAGTAAAGGTAAAGTAGATACAATCATCAGAGATGAGATAAGAGTACAACAAATACAAATACAAAGATAGAGGCCAAAGGCCAAGTAGACCGGATGTATATAAGCGTACACCCAACCGTATGAGAAATTCGACAGTCAGACACGAGCCTCCGGTCTATTCCCGTCGCCACGAGAGTCGGACCGTCGGTATTCATCTATTTTGCCCTTACTGTTGTCAAACCTAAAGTGGGGGGAGGGCCAAGGGGTATAAATCTCGAAGCGTGAAGGGATCGCGTGGGCAAACCGTGAATGTTGGAGTACAGGCAAGGCCAGTAGAGGTGAAAAAAGAGAGAGAGAGCGAGAGAGAGAGAGAAAGGAAGGAGACGAGATAGAAAAGATGGATATGAAAGAGAGGGGGGGGATAACACAGCGAGGGGACATATCAAGCAGCGGACATACATGAAACCACAATGCCAGGACAAGGTAAGTAGGGCTCTTTAAGCAAGGCCCATCAGCTATGGGCTATCTGGTCTCCATTGAGCCCCGAACGTAGCGATGCAGCAGAATCCTCCCAGTAGTACCACTTTGTCACGAATTCTGCCGGCAATCCCCTGTCCGCCATCTCTCGATGGTCAAGAGATCGAAGCGCTTCCACTCTACCCATCCAGTCCTCAATAGAGGGGATCCTGTCAGTACGCCACAGGGTTGGTACGAGAGAACGAGCTGCAAGGAGCATAGACATTAGTACCGAGCGTTTCAGGTTTTTGAGGGGGAGCGCAATGTGGAACAGAAGGAAGCAGGCCGGTGAGAGTGACAGGTCCACTCCGGTGACCTGGAGGATGGCGTCGTGAATCTTGCGCCAGAATTCCAGTAAGGGGGGACAGGACCACCAGATGTGCAGAAATGTACCCTCCGCGTTATTGCATCTCCAGCATACCGATGGGGTCTGTGGAAATAGCCGGTGAAGGAAGCTGGGGGTCCTATACCAAAAGGAAAGAATCTTATAAGATGTTTCCTGTACGCGGTTTGCTCCACAGCCTTTGTGGACCAGTGTAAATGTGTTAGTCCATTGGGCTGAAGTAAAAGTAGTCCCGAGTTCCTCTTCCCATCTAGACACGAAAGGTGGGACTTCTGAGTCAGCCGTCAAAATTATGCCATAAATTGTTGACACCCCACGAGGTAGGGGGAGGCTCGTTTGGCAGATTAGTTCAAACGGCAGTAGTGGGCGGCTCAGGCTATAGCCACAATTAAGGCTCCTCAAGTATGATTTAATTTGGGCGAAATTGAATTGTTCCAGGAGGGAGAGTGGTCCCACAGCGGTCGAACGTGGGGAGAGATCTAAGCGACCATCCGGAGGGAGATCCAAAGCGCGTAGTCTACCAGTGTCGGACAGTCTATCTCGCAGAGAAGGCAACACTCCGCTCGGCAGGCCCGGGTTGTGCATCAGGGTCAAAAGCGGGGAGAGGGCCGAGGAGAGGCCAAACGCCAATTTACGTGAATGCCAGAGTCGTAGCGTGTTCAAGATCGGGTCCGGATCAGGGCGGGGGCCAGCGAGACTGTTTGGTGGCAACCAGGGGAGTGTCCACAGAGGACGGGAGGAAAGGGCACGCTCCACATCCATCCAGCGCTTGTCCAGCTTCTGCGCCGACCAGTCAACTATCCTCACCATTTGACTGGCAAGATAGTATTTCCTTGGGTCCGGTAGAGCTAAGCCGCCTCGGGATTTAGGGAGACACAGTACCTTAAAACTCACTCTCGGACGGCCGTGAGCCCAGACAAATCGTAGCAACTCTTTTCGGAGCGTGGTAAAGAAGGAAACCGGGATCGGTATGGGCAAAGCAGTAAATAGGTACAGCAAACGTGGTAGCAAGTTCATCTTAAGTACGGCAATCCTGCCGAACCAGGAGAGCATCTTGCCATTCCAATCCGTTAGGTCTTTGACAAAGTTGCCGAGGATCGCCAAAACATTTAGCTCAAAGATTTGTTTGGAGGTAGCAGCTAGCCATACCCCAAGGTACTTCATCTGCTCCGGGCAGTGTCGGAATGGGTATGTTCTCCTGATCGAGGAGACAGAGGTGGGATGAAGGGAAATGTTCAAAAATTCTGACTTGTCTCGGTTTATCCGATATCTCGCCATCGCTCCATAGTCATCCAGCGTCCGAACAATCGCCGGCAGGGAAGAGTCGGGGTCCGTGACAAGGAACAACAGGTCATCTGCGTAGGCCGAAACCTTGTGTTCAGAGGAGTGACCTCGGATGCCGGTGATATCGGCATTAAGACGGATTGCAACTAATAAAGGCTCAAGGGAAATAGCAAATAGAAGGGGGGATAAGGGGCATCCTTGGCGCGTACCATTTCTTATGTCCAAGTCGTGTGACAAGGCTCCATTGGCGCGCACCCTCGCTGTGGGGTTATTGTAAAGTGCTTTCGTCCAGTGCAGGAATGAGTCTCCCACTCCGGTACGCTGTAGGACCGAGAACATGAAGCTCCAACGAACTCTGTCAAAGGCCTTCTCCGCGTCCGTGGACAGCAGGAGAAGGCCCGTGCTCGAGGCCCTAGCCAGTCCAATCGCACCCAGCACGCGTGTCGTCGCGTCTCTGGCTTCGCGGCCCGGAATAAAGCCTACTTGGTCTGAGTGAATTAAAGCGGGCAGGAGGGGTGCGAGTCGGTCCGCCAGGATCTTGGATAGGATTTTCAGGTCTGTGTTCAGGAGGGAAATGGGGCGATAGTTGCGTACATCCGAAACATCTTTCCCTGGTTTGCCGATCACCGAAATGGTAGCGGAAAGGGTATGGGGATGAAACTGCTCTCCATCTCTCAGCCGGGAGAAAAGGGAAGTCAGATGAGGAAGCAACTCATCTGGGAAGGCTTTATAATACTCTGCCGGGAGCCCATCAGGGCCCGGGCATTTCCCAGTTTTAAGAGCGGTGATAACCCGTTTAATTTCTTCCACGGGAATCGGTGCATCCAAGGTTTCCATCGCCGTGGGGGTTAGATTATGATTGAGTTTGCCAGTGAGGTAGGCGTCAATCTCGGTGGTAGACGGGACCCGATCCGAGCCATCATCCATATGGTAGAGCTTTTCATAAAAGCTCCGGAATTCCTCAAGGATCTGGTCCGGGCGTGACGTTAGTGTCCCCGTGGAAGTTTTAATTCTAGCGATGTAGTTTGCCTCCCGTCGCTTGCGGAGCATATGGGCCAGATATCTCCCCGGCTTGTTCTCTTTGAGGGCGAAGTAGCACTTAGTTCGCTGAGCAGCAAAACGAATATTCGCGTCCAGCAGATCGTTAAGCACTCTTCGTTTGGATGCTAATAGGGCATAATCGGAAGGGAGGGCAGAGGAGTGATGTAAGAGCTCAAGATCTCTAATTTCCTTAAATAACTCACGGAGTTTCCCCGAACTTTCCTTTTTAAGAGCAGTGGCTTTGCTAATGAGCAGTCCCCTGAGGACTGCTTTGTGGGCTTCCCACGTGGTAGGGAATGGTACCTCCGCGCGTTCGTTGTCCGAGAAGTAGTTGCGTAAACATGTTGCAACGTCTTGGCAGATAGCAGGGTTCTGTAGCAGGGTCAAGTTTAGGCGCCATTGACGCTCCGAGGGCCGGGATAAGGGGGAGGAAAAAGTGATCAACAATGGGCAATGATCCGACCAGGATTGTGCTTGTATAGCCGAATCCATCACGTTAAGCAACATGCCTTGTTGGACAAACACATAATCCAGTCTCGAGTACGAGGAGTGCACGGGAGAAAAGAATGTATAGTCCCGCTCGCCTGCATGAAAGGCCCTCCATACATCCACCAGTTGTAGACTATCCAGGGATCGACGCATGTGTCGAAGCACATTGTGCGGGATCGAGGATCGGCCAGCAGACGTGTCTGTCCGTGGGTCAAGGGGGGCGTTAAAGTCTCCAGCGACCACTAAGGTCCCGGATTTAAAGGAATCGAGACGGCGAAGTATGGAGGCGAGACATCGGTGCTGGTTAGTGTTTGGGAGGTATATAGACGCAAACGTGTACACCACGTCAACTATAGTGCATTTGACAAATAGGAAGCGACCCTCCTTATCAGGGAGGACTGCATCTACGGTCACGGGTATATCTTTAGCGAAAAGGATCGCCACCCCTCGGCTTTTGTTTTGGTAAGGGTCACTAAAGTGTCCCACCGGAAAGGCCGGGTCTCTGAGAATCGGGGAGGCTCCCGTCTTAAAGTGCGTTTCCTGGAGGAAGGCCACCGAAGATCGCAGCGCCCGGAGCTCTCGAAACAGCCGCTTACGCCGTTCGGGCGTGTTAAGTCCATTAACGTTATACGTGAGGAAATGGAGGGACTTCGGGGAAAAGCCTGGCATTGTAGACATAGCTCACCAACCAACAATCAGACAAACAAAGAGACAAACAGGGGTAGGGGAGGGTGAGGGAGAGAAGGGTATATGGGGGGCAGAGAGAGTAAGGGGAGACTGACAGAAAAGAGATGGAGAGATAGGTTCGAGAAGAAAGACAGAGAATGAATGAGGAGTGATACGTCGCCAAGAGAGGCTATATCAGCCTGGCTAGAGGCCAAATACCTTCTTGTAGAGAAGTCGACGACCGACCCTCGCGGGCGACAGACCCAGACTCTAGAGGCCGCTGAGACCGACTGTGAACAGAAAATGAGGAGAATAAAACTGAACCGACGACGGTCAGGTATCTAGGTCTTAAAAACAAATTAAACAGGTAATAACGAGTAAAACTGAGGCCCCTCCAACTGTATGAGGGAAATTGAGAAAGTGCAAACACCAGTATAGAAAGGAAAAAACATAGTCCACGTCATAGGAGTGTGAAACGTAAAGTTCCCGGAGCCGGGCTCGCCTCGGCCACATGGTTCTGAAAACCGCCTGATGGCGGCCCCCCCTCCCCCCAAAAGGCCCCCCACGTCCACTCTCCCCATGCCTAAGGGATGTTATACAACAGGCGAGTATACTCAAAAACATGCAAGCTACAGCAGAAAAACGAGATAGGTGTTGGGGGGAAAGGACGAGGTTAGATATCTCCATAGTGCGTAGGGGCGGGTAGTGGGCCAATCATTACAGTGTCCGTATTGTAGAGGGCAGGGGAGCAGGAGGAAGCGGCATTCAACAAAAAAAAAAAATATATATATACATATATTCCCCATGGCCTCCCCGGACTTGGTATGAGGATGTCGCTGTTGGGGCGGTGCGTTAACCCAGACGTCGAAAGAGGGCTCCGCTGTAGGCTCGATGCATTGGAATTCATGTGAGTGGGAGCTCCATGAGTGAAGTGTTGAGTCGACTGTCTCCTGCAAGAGAGTCCAGATAAAAAGTAGCTAGAGCGGTCGAATAGGGAGGTAGACAGAGGCGCCGTTCGAAGGGTGTCCACGTCCTCCGTGATTACGGTGCTATGGTATCGTTAACGGCGCGATGCACCAAAAAGCGGGCATATCCGCATCGTTTCAAAGGTCGGATCCGGACCTACACGGAGGGGAACTCCTGAGGCACTGTGCCGAACCCATCTTCGTCCGCCGGAGAGTCCAGGTGAGGGGCCTCCCAAGCCGTTTAAGCGTGGTAGATCAACTTTAGGAGAGGGGAGAGAAGAGAGAAAAAAAAAAAAAAAAAGGAAGAGAGAGGGGGGGGAGTATTTCTCCCATCGAACCCCATCTCAGCAGAGGTTGTAGAACGTTCGTGAGGAGCTAGTGATATCAGGACAAAGGTTACTCGCGGGCGGCCCCGGGGTGGAGGGTGGGCACGCCCGTCAGAAAAGCGGGAGAATCATTCCCACAAGTTATAGGGGCGAGCTAGGTACCGGGGGTGGGAGACCTAGCAATACGGTATTCCATAAGAGTCCGCAAAACCGGCAAGGGAACTCCAGTGTGGGTGCAAGGTGGGAAGTCAAATATCAGCTTGGTGCGGGGAGCGAGGAGGTGACAGCCTACGGGGGCGAGGAAGGTCCGGACCCGGACGAGCCGTGTCCTCCCAGCTGCGAACGGAGACCTCCGGTAGCTCCAAGGCCTCCAGGAAGGCCAGGACATCTGTCGGGTAACAAATCGTGTGCCGAACCCCGTTGTTCAGCGCAAGTAAAGTGAAGGGGAATCCCCACCTGTAGGGCAGATTAGCCCGCCTGAGTGCCTGCGTGACCAGCTGTAGACATCGTCGAGCCGCCAGGGTAAACGGAGACAAGTCCTGATAAAGTTCAATGCTGCAGTGATGGAAATCCCATTGCCTCGAGGATCTGGCTTTAAGCATGATGGATTCCTTAAGTGCGAACTCGGTCAGGTGGCAGATCACATCCCTGGGAGGTGCTGTCGGTGGAGGCCGGGGGCGCAGGGCCCTGTGAGCTCTATCAATGTGGATGGGGGTATCGAGCGTCCTATTCAGGATATGGTTGAACAGCTCGGTTAGGATGGCACGGAGATCTTCCGGCCCCTCCACTTCAAGCAGGCCGCGGACTCTTATGTTATGCCTCCTACCTCTATTATCGAGGTCGTCTACCCGGCGTTGGAGCTCCGAGAAGGCTGTAGGTGAAGTGGTCGTCATCTCGGGGGGAGGCTGTTGCGCAACTTCTTCCAGGGCACCCACTCTGGACGACAGGGCCGAGACCTCGGTGCGGATCTCCCGGACCTCCCGTCCGAAGTTCTCACGGAGGTCGGCCACCATGTCGGAAAGATCCGCTTTGGTGGGGAGCGCAGATATGAGGCGTTCCAGTCGGCGTGTAACCTCCTCTTGGTCCGCCGCTCGGGGTGGTGGGGAAGGCCCGTCCGCCATGTTAGGTGGCTCCGGCGGGGTTAGTGTCGTCCCGGGCGGGATGAAAAAGGCGTCCAAGGAGCCCGCGGATCTCGCGGGGGGGTGGGCAGGAGCTTTCGGGGTGGATATCTTCCCTTTTCCTCGAACCATGTCCCGTTCAATACTGGGGGAGAGCAGAAAAGTTGGAGGGGATTCAAGAGCTCATTTAGAATGCGGCCATCGTGGTCGAAGGTCAGGACACGCCTCTGTACAGACTTTTAAACGACTGGATGACTTCCTGCAGACACAGAATATTAAGGGTTATAATATTTAATATGTGGGTAAAAGATTCTTGATCCAAGGAGAAATCTGATGCCATTCTGAGGTCAAGAAGGAATTTTTTCCCACTGTGTTGCATATTGGCGAGCGCTTCAGACTGGGGTTTTTGCTTCTTTTGGATCAACAAACAGCAGAAGGTGATGTGTGAAAGGCTGAACCTGATCGACATCGACACATGTCTTTTTTCAGCCTATGTAACTATGTAACAAGAAGCATAAAATAATAAATAAGTTAGAAACACTGAGAACGTAGGAAAAGAGGCCTCTGCTCAAGAGCTTACAATCTAAGAAGAGAGGGATGACACACGCAGGTGAGGGTAAATTTCAGAGTATGAGAATGGGGTGCATGGGGCTATGTGGGAGATAGACCAGGAAAGGTACAATGGGGGGATTATGGAGTGAGCTGACAGTCTAATAAAGGAGGCGATGTAGGCAGGGGCGCGGTTATGGAGGTCTTTGTAGGTGAGGAGGACCAGGATTTTGAATTCAATTCTAAAGGAAACAAAGAGCCAGAGCAGAGAAAGGAGTGAGGTGTCAGAGGTACGGGATCTGAGGTAAATGAGCTTGGCACAGGCATTCATTACGCACTGTAGAGGGGTAAGGTGTGAAAGTTACAGGTTGTGAGGTAGATAAGACTGGCAGTGGCTTTCATTGCAGACTGTAGAGCAGTGAGGTGTGAGACGTTCGGGATGTGCGGTAGATGAGTCTGGCAGAGGCGTTCATAATAGACTGTAAGGGAGTGAGGTGTGAGACGTTCGGGATGTGCGGTAGATGAGTCTGGCAGAGGCGTTCATAATAGACTGTAGGGGAGTGAGGTGTGAGAGGTTTGGGATGTGAGGTAGATGAGTCTGGCAGAGGCGTTCAAAATAGACTGTAGGGGAGTGAGGTGTGAGAGGTTCGGGATGTGAGGTAGGTGAGTCTGGCAGAGGCGTTCATAATAGACTGTAGAGGAGTGAGGTGTGAGCGGTTCGGGATGTGAGGTAGAGGAGTCTGGCAGAGGTGTTCATAATAGACTGTAGAGGGATAATCAAGCATCTTTAAGGCCAATGAGAAAAGAGTTACAATAGTCAAGGCAGGAGACAATAAGAGCTTGGGTGAAAATTCGGGTGTAGTCCTGGGTTAGAAAGGGCTGATGCATGCAACGTTTTTTAGCTGAAAGTGTCATTTAAATCGATGGCCATGACAGCTCTAAGCTACTACAAATAAGAGGACCATTAACGCATGAGGCACACATGTTGATTGCAGCCTTCACCCTGCAGTAGATAATAATTAAAGGTAAGAAAGCGTACGACGATCTTTGAACACCAAGGTTCAAATGTGGTAGAAGAGAATGGACAATGTGCCGGAGATTGGTTTCTGGAGAGGAGTGATAGACAGGCATCATTCTGTTTAGGTGTTTGGCCGTCAATGAACTAAACTAGAAAGGTCTCCTCAACTCTTGTCTCTAGTACTTTGATCCAGGAACAAATTCATTATTAGACCATGGAGTCTATTCAATAAACCTAGAACCGAAGTCGAGATTCACCTATTCCTGAACCCGGAAGCTTTTCTGCGCTCCTATGCAACTTGTGTAGTATAGGAACATGTATCAGGCTTTCGTCCAAACCATTCAACTACAACTGCCCTTTTAAAAGTTTGTAATGATATCCAAGCTGGGATGGAACAAGGAAATCTAACTGGAGCATCTTCCTTGACTTTGCCAAGGCTTTTGACACAGTAGACCATGGCATCCTATTACAAAAACTTAAGAACTCTGGTATTGGTGATCAGGGCTGCCATCAGAAATCCTGGGGCCCCTTACTGAAGCTCTGATCGGGGCCCCACCGCAGACGTATTATTTTTGTATTTAAAAAAATCTATAACATTACTCCTACACACATACACATGGAGATCACACCCCATACATGCTGCGCAGTCACAGCACACACACCCCATACATGCTGCGCAGTCACAGCACACACACCCCATACATGCTGCGCAGTCACAGCACACACACCCCATACATGCTGCGCAGTAACAGCACACACAGACCCCATACATGCTGCGCAGTAACAGCACACACCCCATACATGCTGCGCAGTAAGGCTGGGTTTACACCCGGGCGTAGCGCTGCGTCGCGCAATGCGCACATTTTTTTTACGCGCGTTCGCGCATACAAAAAAACGCGCGAACGTGCGTTGCAGCGCGTTCACGGCTATGATATGGCCGCGAACGCGCTGATAACTGCCCCAAAGAAGCTCCCGCACTTCTTTGGACGTAGGGCGTTTATCAGCGCGTTCATGCGCGCTGAGAAACGGCCAGGTGTGACATGCCCACATAGGGAATCATGGGATGTCACTGTTTGAGCGTTTTACAGCGCGCAGGAGCGTGCTGTAAAACGCTTAGGTGTGAACCCAGCCTAACAGCACACATACACACCCATACATACTGCGCAGTAACAGCACACACATACACCCCACACATACTGCGCAGTAACAGCACACACATACACCCCACACATACTGCGCAGTAACAGCACACACATACACCCCACACATACTGCGCAGTAACAGCACACACACACACCCCACAGGCTGCACACACACACACCACAGGCTGCACACACACACACCACACAGGCTGCACACACACACACCACACAGGCTGCACACACACACACCACACAGGCTGCACACACACACACACACACACCACAGGATGCACACACACACACACCACAGGATGCACACACACACATACCACCCACACACACACACCACACAGGCTGCACATACATAATGAAGGCCTCCTCATTAAGCAGGGGGACCCTGGAGTACCCTCTCATTATCCACCAGCTTCCTGTGGGCGGGGCATGTCAATACAGGGCAGGTTTTTTCTCTACCCCTCCCTCCCCTCTGGGAAAATCTGCAGCTAAGGAGGAGACGCAGGGCAGCCTGAGAGAAAATCCTTACATTGGTGAGTGGAATCCTCTCTGCTGCCTCTGGGTCTGCCTGTGTCAGGGGGAAGAGGCGCTCCATGCTGGGTCCAGCCTCCCACTTCTACCTCAGCTCACCGGCTCCAGGGCCTCAGCGAGTCAGGCACATTAGGGGGCGGCGCCACAGCCAGCTTCCTGCTAGTGATGCAGCGTGTTACTCTTTACAAAGGCACGTGGTAGGGCCCTGTAAGGGGGGGGCTGTGCTGGTGACCCGGGCCCTCAGTGTCCATATTATTAGTCCGTCCATACCAGGAGCCCAGCAGCTTCGGGTCCCCATGACAACTAGACATAGCTAAGTTTGTCAGTGAACCTCACGGGCCCCTGGAGGCACCGGGCCCCATACACCAGTAATACCTGTACCCCCCTGATGGCGGCCCTGTTGGTGATAGTACGTTAACCTGGTTTCAATCATATGTGTCTGATAGGTCTCAATTTGTGTCCATTTCTGACAGCACTTCCCTCCCGCTCCCAGTCACGTGCGGTGTACCCCAAGGCTCGATACTTGGCCCCCTGCTATTCACAATATTCATAAACGATCTGCCCAATGTCTGCAAAGCTTCTACTGTACACATGTACGCAGACGACACTGTAATCTATACCAGCAAACCAAATCTCCCACAGCTGGAGGCCGTGCTGCAAGAACAATTCACAGAGGTAAAAAAGTGGATAGCAAATAACAAACTTTTTCTAAATACTGACAAAACTGTAACGATGCTCTTTGGAACCGCACCTAAACTACACAAATTGCAAAATCCCCATCTATGTGTTGGGACAAAATCAAATGGCACGCTGACCACAGTCACTTCTCTCAAATATCTAGGTATGTGGTTAGACCCAAATCTATCTTTTGGCCCCCACATCGAAAAACTCATCTAAACTCTACCCCAAACTAGGTGCCCTGTACAGAAACAAATCCTGCCTGAGCCCCGCGGTAAGAAAGCAGATTGTACAACAAATGCTTATGCCAGCCATTGAATACGGAGATGTAGTGTATGCAGCCGCCCCGCAAACACACCTTCAGAAACTTACTACATTGTATAACTCATTCTGTCGCTTTGTACTACAATGTAACTACATGACACACCATTGTGACATGTTAAAAGAACTAAACTGGCCATCACTGGACTCTAGACGCACCCTTCAACTTTCCAACCTGGTGTTTAAGAGCTTTTCTGGGAAGCTACCACACTACCTGAATATGCTGCTTCCCCCGGCAGTTCCCTCATCCTATAACCTCAGATCCAGGACCAGCACCTTACTTGCAATACCGCAATACAAAAAGAAAATGGCTCGATCCTCATTTTCCTACAGAGCACCGCAAATATGGAATAACCTCCCAGACACCGTCAAATCTTCCCCCAGTCTAAAGTCCCTTAAGAGCTCCCTATTAACATACCTCAATACAAAATGCACCTGTAAACATGTAACATAATGACTTTATTTCCTCCATATTTATTTTTCTGTTAATCTGTATATTTGGTCTTGTGTTAATTTCTTGCATTTTACTATTTTGTATTTCTGTAACCACTCAATGTTCTCGAACCCAGGACATACTTGAAAACGAGAGAAATCTCAATGTATCCTTCCTGGTAAAATCCTTTTATAAATAAAAATAAATAAATGTACAGATCTGACCCATCGGCTGTTGCTCTGAGACCCCTTGCTACCACAATTGGTGTCAGAATGTGATGTTGGCATGCTCTCTGCGTGCAACGTCACTTATGATTGATTCGGCGACTGGAAGCCAGGAACTTTAAAGCTGATGAGGCTGGTTGGGGTGGAGGAAACGACTCCACTTCACACCCCTGCGATTTCACCAGGTTGGGGGGTGCTGGGGGGCATTCCTCACATTCTAAATGCTTTATAACTGTAATGTGGCCAGGAGGATGAGTAGAGCGATCATTTAAGGTTCAATGATATGAAAGATTAAATACTTGCCCAGTTCTACGGAGAAATTATTTGGGTCTCTGTCACAAGGTGAGCTAAGAAAGCTAAAAACAACAAAGAGAAGAGCCAAGACGCCTTCAAAATAACAGGAAACAATGAAACAACATTTCTTTAGGAACATCAGAGAACATTAGAACAAAAATAAAGAAAAGTATGGTTCCACTCAGAAACGTTCGTGTCCGGTTTCTACAGACATGGAGTGGAACATTTCTATGGACACCGCAAACCAAAAGAATGTAAAAATAGCTGTTTTATAAGCAATTTGAAGGACTCTAAGAAAGGATGGCACGACGAACACAGAAGCCTGTGAAACAAACTGGCCAAATTACACCTCCGCCAAAGTCAACAAATGGTTCAAAGGTCAAAATAAGATTTGTGTACAATATGTCCAGCGTTTCATATTTCTCTTGTTGGTGATCATAAATAAATCCTGGCACATTCAGGTATTTTCTTACTATGTTTATTTGTTGTTCCTTTTTTAGATCCATTTTATTTTTTAAAGAGATCTACAGAATCAGGTAGAAATAATGTTTTGGGTATAGTATTGGTGGAAAGAACTCTTATCTACCATACAGCTGTAGACAAAACCTCCATTCTTTCGTTCTCAGTGGCTATCTAGCCTTTTGTAGAATCCTGTTTATGAACAGGTCACCACTCCTGTATATATTTGTATAGATTTACCAAATCACAATTTTTTGCATAGTAAATAAATCAAATTTTCATTGTTGAATCATCCGTTCCCTTTATTACGTTTGAGGCTCACTTCTACACCTCTCTCTGGGTCCATAGTACACGTTTTGAAAACTGCGTCACAGAATTGCTCTTTTTATGTATGAGTTTTGAAAGCTGCGTCACAAAATTGCTCTTTTTATGTACGCGTTTTGAAAGCTGCGTCACAAAATTGCTCTTTTTATGTACGCATTTTGAAAGCTGCGTCACAAAATTGCTCTTTTTATGTAGGTTCATACATTCTTTTATACAGACACAAAATTGTATTTTTGTGATGTTCAAAATGATCATTGTTTAAGTTATAGAGAAGGGCAATCATCTGTTGTAATTGGTTGATTTTCGTACAGCGCCGCTAACCCTCAAATTGATATCCTGATACATGCGATAAATAATTTTGAGAAGGCTAGAGAGAAGCCAACTGAGCTTGTCTTGTATGTTGATATTTCTTGCCAGCTCCCAAGAGCTCTTGATTGGTTAAAAAGACGTTGATTGACCTACCGGCTTAACACTACAAGAGTTAAAGACCACCACAGTAGCAGAGCAACTGCTATCAGCAACACTACTTAATAATTGGTTGACTACTCTTTAATGAAGGTAGTCTCCGAATCTGAAAGGCACACTAGGCCTTGCACTGCCTCTAGGTGTCAACCCGACTTTTCTAGATCAAAACTCTCTTGGACCACTCTTCAGGTCTATCAAACCTTATTCAGCTGAAATCTCTCAGTCTGCTAGTCTACTCAAACTCTTTATCAGATACACTTTGACTCTTAGAGTCTGTTTTCCATGACGCCAATTCTGATGCCATTATATCCAGAACATTGACTGTCCACATGTCCATAAACAGTCTGTTTGGACACAACAAATGTCCAAACTCTGGGAAGTCTCAAAGTTACTCAGACAACCCATCTCAAAACTACCTTAGTTGATTATGTCACCTGTTTCCGTCTGTTCCAATACCCTGTTGGTCGATGACCAAAACCTCTCAATAGCCCAGATCCAAACTCATTCAGTGTTCAACTGTCTGTGCTCAAACACTCTCAAACTGTTTGCCTACAAGCTTGGACCACATTTAAGCTTCCTAAGTCAATCAGGTCTAGTCAAAGAAAGGTGAAACTCAGGAGAATGACTGGAGAAGTGAAAATTCTAGGTCAAAATGGCCAAACCAGAAAAATTCTCTCACTTTCCAAATCGGCTATTTGGTCTAGATTGTTCTCTAGACTGTTCTCTTTGCCTGCCAGTTCTCCTGGTTTTCACCTTTCTCTGAATAACCCTGAATGTTGAAACTCTCATACTTCTTCCTCCAAATGTTGTCATGGCAGTTTGTGTCCAAAACTCCCTGCTGATGGAAAATTATAACAGCCTGAAGCAGCAATTGACGTGGTCTGCATTTAATCCCTACAAATTACGTTGACCTCAAACCAAAACAAAAAATAACAAAACGAGCACCAAATTTTGGAAGACTGTAACGAAAGGTGTCCTTGACCAAGAGATCTTATGAAACAAGTGAAGGCTACCAGATTGCCCACAAAAAATCTCATCCAGGCCCAAAGACTGTCCACTAACAATATGATGGAAGATGTCCATGAAGCTGGTGACCAGTCACTGGTGACTGATGTCCAGTCAGACGACGTTTCAGATAATCGTGCTGGTGTTGCCGCTTAAACTGATATTACAGACACATCTAAGAGGAACTCCTGAGCACCTACTTTCTTTATTTCCGGACAGACTGACGGATGAATGCAGAGATTTGACAGACGGAGAAATTGGCATAAGTATAGACAAACGGACAGATACAGAACTATTGATACACAGAAGGATCCCTCTACGCTAGTGACAGCAAGTAAACTGGCATTGCCTAAAAATGGTATGTGCATATCAATTCATTGTGGGTGTCATTGTATGGGGTAGAACGCGACAGTGCAGCTGTGACACATCGATAGTTGGCGGTTGTGTACAGTGGAGCATTTGCCACGGAAGGGATCTCCCGGATTAATCCTCTATATACCATAATTTTTACAAGTTGACCTTGAACATCTAAAATGACAAAGAAGCTGCCGGTGATTTTGAGGAATTTCCAAACATGGCTTCTCTTATCCCTACTCTTACAAGTCAAGTGGTGACTACTGAATGATTATTAAACCCTACCTAGTATGACAATTTTATTTTACGATCATGGAAAGGGGTTATTGGAAGCACCTACATCAGATCAGAGATTTAGGACTGGCTTCTTCTACTGGTTGCGGATGTCTTGGAGACATAACGTGCTCCTGTGAATTAGCCAAGTGGATGGTTGATGGGTACAGGAGATATGTGAGCACCCTATAACATGAGATTTGAAGGCTAAATGTAACACACCATTAGCCCTACGCCAAGGTTGTTAAAAGTCAGAAGCTAATGGAAAAATCGTGGGCAGTCGTTAACCATTAGCGTCCGTATTCCAACCAAGACACATGTCAAGACACTAAAGTCGGCTGGAGACATTAAAATTTCTTAGCAAGGCGTTAAAAAATTGTGTGGAGCAGTGAAATTATCGGCTGGTGCTACTGAAAGTGGATACGCGGGCAGCTAACGCTAATTAACCCCCTGTGTGTGTATTTCAGCCCTGGTATAAACTTAACCAGAGCCGTAACAGCTCCATAGACTACACCTGATGAGGGAAGTTACACCAGGGTTTATGTGTCGTTATGAGCGTCACACCAGCTTTTAGGAGTGTTTACCTTTCCCTGGTTTGCACCCAGACATTACGTTTATTCATACCTTGGAATAGGTCCATGTTCTTGAATTTCTTAAAGACCTGCGCGTCCCATATTAAGTACAGGAGACGCCAAGTCAGCGGCGTAGCGTGGGTTGTCAGCGCCCGGGGCAAGGCAAGAATTGTGCACCCCCCCCAACATGTGGACACGGTAACACACCCTGATTCCCTTCTACCAGCAGAGTATTGACCCCTGTTACCCCACAAGCACATGTATTGTATATTAACAAAGTACTGATATAAAATATTAAACACACATGCCCCCCATGCTACACCACTGCTACTAGTCAACCTGTCCCATTATACCCTAGCATAGATCCACTCTCACACTATACCCAGTCACTCTCTCCCAGTACCTCTCAGTCACTCTCTCCCAGTACCCCAGTCACTCTCTTCCAGTACCCACACTTTCTCCCAGTACCCCAGTCACTCTCTCCCTCCCAATAACCCCCAGTCACTCTCTCCCAAAACCCCCCAGTCACTCTCTCCCAGTACCCCAGACACTCTCTCTCTCAACTATCTATCCAAGTACCTCCAGTCACACTCCCCCAGTATCCCCAGTCATTCTCTCCCTGAACCTCCAGTCACCCTCTCCCTGTACCCCCTCACTGTGTGTTGGTCACGCTGCTCTGGTGTCACACAGTGTCACCTACCTGCGTGGAGTTGCTTGTGGCTTGGGGGGGGAGCTGTCCAGGGGGCTTAGTGGAGACCGGATTTTAAATGTGCTGCAGGGCAGGCGCCTCCCTCCTTCCTGTACAACGGCTGCAGGGCTGCCATTGGCGTGGCCTGGCACAGGGCTTCAAGGGGGGCTGACAAGTGTGGTACAGGGTCAGTGTTCTGTCGGATAATGCTGCGCTGCTTCACGTGACTCATGCGTTAAGGAGGAGTCAGGACCAGAATTTTCTGTCCTGGTCCTCCCTTCGGACGCTGAGTGTTAAGTCACTGCCGGCACCGTAAAACTGGTGGCTGCCCGTGAAAGGGCCTCTCACGGACACCATTGTCCGTGAGCAGACACCTTGCTGATCCCTGTTGGAAAATATTAGTGGTTCAAATTTCTTTTGAAATTTTGCGCCCCCTCAGAAAATTGCGCCCGGGGCGTCTGCCCCCGAGGACCCCCCCACGCTACACCACTGCACCAAGTACAGTATGGAACGCAAGCCGCGAGACGCTAAGGTCGGAACATCTCTTTTAACGCAAGGCTGGAATAGTATGTGATAAAATTAAGTTATTAACGTCTGCCGTTATGTTGTGCATCTCGAACGCGAAGCTTAATGACAACCTTGTAATATGGCCCCAGATATTTCAAAATCGTATCCAATGATTATCAATAGGGATGAGCTGTTCGGTTCGATGTGTTCGGAGTTTGATTCGAACATCGCCAGTTCGCATGCTCGCGAACTACGAACATTTCCACGTGTTCGCCGCATGTTCACCCACAATGCACCACAATGGACCACAATGCACCTTTCCACTGGCCTGAAGCTTGTAATTGGCTACAGCCTGCACCTGACCACAGTTTAGGTGCAAGATTATGCCAATCACGGCTCAGAGTCCTGATTGGGCAAATTTTGCCCAATCATGGGCTCACAGAGCTACAGTAAGTCCCGCAGCACACTATATAAGGCGTCCGTTGCAGCCCCAGCACGTGTTTTTTGAGAGGAGATTGTTGTGTTAGTGTGTGTTCTCACTGACAGTCTTCCACCAGCTATTGGGGGGGGGGGGTCTCGCTTCTACAAAATATCTGGGAATTGTTGTAATCTGTGTGTTCTCACTGCCACAAACTATTTTGGGGGTCAGTCATTTCTACAAAATATCTGGGAATTGTGGTAATTTGGGTGCACTGTCACTGACGCCTATATTACCAGATTTATATCATTTTTTAATATTGGACCGCAGGGTCCAACCCTGCACTCTTCCACAATACCACAAAAGGGTTACGGTGTGAAGGCACTTGCTGCCACCAAAGGCACAATATTTGTGTGCACTGCCACTGACGCCTATATTACCAGCTTTATATCATTTTAATATTGGACCGCAGGGTCCAACCCTGCACTCTTCCACACTACCACAGAGGGGTTACTTACGGTGTGACGGCACTGTTGCCGACACTAAAGGCCCAATTTTAAAGCACCTATTGTTACTTTCATCCAAAGCCTGCATAAGTTTCACCATAATTTAGCCAAAAAAAACTAAACTTTTTCTGCGTGTCCTAAAATGTCTCCTCTTTTAATAAAGACTGCCGCCCCAAGCAGTTGTTTATGAATAGATTGAAGGAAAACTGTTTTCCGTCATTTGAAATGTAATTTTTTTGTTTTAAAATGTTTCTATACATCCTAGAAATCCGCCACTTCACGGGCAGGTTATGGGGACCTCCTAGGCACGATATTTGAAGGAATTTTTCGTTTTTATTTTTAACCCTTATTTCATGGAAAACTCACTGTCCCTTTAAAAACGTTTGTTTTTTAACTTTTTGTCCTTGTTTCCTGTCCCCCAGGGCACTACCCGGACCCCCATACACTTTTTATGGCAAATATCTCGCATATATGCCCTCTTGCAGGGCACTCTAAAAACCGAACTTTTGAGTCCCATTGACTTGCATTGAGTTCGGTTTGTGTTAGAGTTCGAACTCGAACTTTCGAAATTGTTCGAGTTCGAATGCGAACCGAACACGGGGGTGTTCGGCCCATCCTTAATTATCAACCAGCCCTAAGCGGTGACAAGGTTAATCATCAGGGCACAGAGTGGAGGAGATAGGATCACAGGATCACCTCCTGAGACCTCTATTATTACCCAACAGCCTCTTAAAAATAGTGTGAGCATAAAATATAGGTATGGGATAAAGAAAAAAATATATACCTGGGTAAAGCATAGGTGACTATTGTAATGGTATCTCCCGGTGTTGATCTCCCAGTGAGTTTTCCAACTCTGAACATCTACTATCTGTCCTGAGCTACTAGTGAGCTCACATGTCCCAAATGTGTGTTACCTGTCATCACCTTTTGTTGAGTCTGACTCATGAAACAGTACTGCATGTCCTAACCTTCTCTCATGTCTACTACTTCATGACCTAGTTTGGAAAAATGATGAGTACGTCTAACTCTGAAGAACATATCCAAACTTCTTAGAGTCGCAACCTGGTTCCTGAAGACTCAAAGAGTTCTTGGTTTATCTACCTGTCCAAGAACTTGCCATGATCGCTGAGTCTGCCAGATTAATGCTTGCACAGTCTCCACTGAATTGCTGATTACTCTACAAGTCCATGAGCATGTATTGTGTACCCCTACTTGTTGTTCAGTCGGCTGTCCCTGCAATGCCTCTGCTCCTCTACCAAAGTGTCCTTCTGCTTGGAACCCGTACTAACCCTTCCACTGATTATCTCTAAATCTATCTGATCATGCTCTTGAAACCCACAATTAACCATCCACCCAGTTTTGGCCGCACAAAACTATGGATTCAGCCAACATGAATAAGACTGGACCAATGAGTAACTCCAAACATTGACCATAGCTAGCATCTGCTACCACCTGAATGAGGTACCTCCTTACCTTACAGCTATGATGTATACGATGGAAAAAAAAAAAAGACATGAATCCCAAACCAAGGAAATGTTACCGGTATCCCCTTGGAGTTTCTACTACCAAGTTGCAGGAAACTCGAGTATTTACAACTGCTAAAGCCCAATCTCTAAGAAATCTTGAGTATTGTGAATCCACCTAGCTCAGTGTTTCCCATCCTTGGTCCTCAGGTCCCCCTAAAAGGTCCGATTTTAAGGATCCCCGTGGGGAAAAGCAGACTGAATCCTGCAATCACTGAGCAGCAAATCATATCACCTGTGCTGTGCGTCAGATATCCTGCAAACCTGGTCTGATAGGGTGGACCTGAGGACCAGGGTTGGGAACCACAGACCTAGTTAATAGGGATGAGCCGATACCAATACTAGTATATGTACATTTCTGCTTGCGTGTATGTTTTTCTGAATCCACATGCTCCTAAACGTGGGCTTCCGTTTCCATGTGAACAGTGAAGCTGTACTTTAGAGACTCTGTTACCATATGCAGTAGAGGTGCCTTTGTGTTCGGCTCCTGCCATTGTTGGCACCCCGTATTCACACTACATATATTGGATTATGTAACAAGCCGGAATCAACATAAACATACATATGACACAACGACAAATTGATGCCTACATCCACGCGCCACTTATTCATATACTGTGCATAAGGTAAAGCGATAAAATCCTTTGAAGTCGCCAGAATTAACGGCAGCTTTTCTATTGGTCGATGTCAACGCAGTGGGTGGGGTCGTAGAAGCAGCACACTCAGGTACACGAGCATAGGGTGATTGTTATTTATGTCTCGGCATTCCTCCCTGTCCCCGGGGCGTGCGCTGGGTTAGTGGGACAGGCTATGAAATATGGTGCGGGACGCACACACGCACACAGACAAAATCAACTGGATCGAGCACGCGAGGTGGTAGAGGACACCTCGGAATATTCACTGCGTCGGTTCAAAGGCTTAAGGAGAAAAGAGGTGGAAAGGGGACATCGAGGAACGCCAAGAGTTTGGGAAAGTTATGTGTAAAGAGACAGAGCCACGGAGCGACGCGGAAATGAGAGGCAGAGATACAAAATGAACAAAAAGTGGACCTTTAGACGGATAAGATCTTTAATGAATAGAAGGGGATGCCGTGTTTTGCTAAATAGCACGTGGAAATGTCTAACGTTACAATCCGTTCAAAGGACCGAACGATAAAGGCGCAACAGGCAGATGGTGGGAAGTCATGAGATTCACGAAACTCCTGAGTCACAGGGATCTGCTGCCGAGTCAAGACTCGGTTACATAACAGTGATGGCTGTGACATAATGACATGCTCAGATCTGTCGTATTATTACACAAGAGGGATGATGTGACAGATACAGGGTTGATGGGTTGGTATCCAGAGCTAGAGAGCAAGAAGAGGGAGCTGAGGTGACATGAAAAGAGGGAAAATGAGAAGGAATGTGGGGAGGAGTGAGGAGAGGTGGATATGGTGGTGAGCAGCAGGGTATGTAGAATAAACATGAGGGTGTGTAGCGTGAGATGAAGGAACAAGTGGTATTTGACCATAAAGGCTGATGTAGAGGTCATACTAAGGTGTTGGGAAGACAACAAGTAAACAGAGAAAAGAGGATATGGTGGGGAGCAGGAAGGTATGGAGATGAATGAACAAGAGGGTGTGTGAGTTGAGATCAGGGAACAAGAGGCATTTCACCATAAAGGGTGATGTCATACTATGGTGTTGGAAAGGCACCAATGAACAGGGAGAAGGTGAGGAACTCAGTGGTCAACATGAGAGGACACGAGAAATAGGATCGATGGAGAAGGATAGATCAGGAAGGAAAAGGTTTAGGGGTGAAATCGGATCGATGGAAAGGGATAGATCAGGAAGGAAAAGGTTTAGGGGTGAAATAGGAATGATGGAAAAGGATAGATCAGGAAGGAAAAGGTTTAGGGGTGAAATAGGATTGATGGAAAAGGATAGATCAGGAAGGAAAAGGTTTAGGGGTGAAATAGGATCAATGGAAAAGGATAGATCAGGAAGGAAAAGGTTTAGGGGTGAAATAGGATTGATGGAAAAGGATAGATCAGGAAGGAAAAGGTTTAGGGGTGAAATAGGATCAATGGAAAAGGATAGATCAGGAAGGAAAAGGTTTGAGGGTGAAGGAAGAGATTGAAGAATTGATAAGACATGATAAGGGATAGGAGATACTAAAATAAGGAAAGTTGACCATCAGAATGAGGACAGTGGGGCTGAGAAGGAAATGCGATTCGCATGAAAAGATTGGTGAGGAAAGGCAGTGGAATTGAACTAGGATGGTAAAGATGTCATGTGGGGAATATGTAGCACTAGGAAGGGGTGGGGAAATTAAGATTTTACAACAGCGAAGAAAAACACAGGAATGAAAAAAGATTTTCCCTTTCCCTACCTTATTCGCTACCTGTGAGGTCTACGTTCAACATCCACTGCCCCGCCCCATGTCACCACAAAGAGACGGAGTGAACAGGCAGTGAAGAGAGGGTAGTGTAGGGACATAGAGACAGGGGAAGGTAGGAGAGGAAAGTGTAGGGTCATAGAGACAGGGGAAGGTAGGAGAGGGAAGTGTAGGGTCATAGAGACAGGGGAAGGTAGGAGAGGAAAGTGTAGGGACATAGAGACAGGGGAAGGTAGGAGAGGAAAGTGTAGGGTCATAGAGACAGGGGAAGGTAGGAGAGGAAAGTGTAGGGACATAGAGAAAGGGGAAGGTAGGAGAGGAAAGTGTAGAGACATACTGTAGAGAAAGGGGAAGGTAGGAGAGGAAAGTGTAGAGACATACTGTAGAGAAACGGGAAGGAAGGAGAGGGAAGTAGTGAGACATAAAGGGACAGGGGAAGGATGGAGAGGGGAAATACCGGCTGGGTGGAGTAGAGGTAACATCACTGCTCTATAACCATGGAGACCCAGGTTCAAATCCTGGTCAGAGCACCTCTCCAGTAAGTGTCCTTGGGAAAGACACCTAACGGTACATACTTGCTACCACACAACATCGACTGTGGAGGCCAGTGGTAACATCTCTGCCCTTCATCCGTGGAGAAGCAAGTCAAAACCCCATTCAGCACATCCCTCCAATACAACTGTGGAGAAGCAAGTCTCGACTTTACAAGAAGCGGTTTCAACCTAAACCCCAGGTCTCTACAAACTTGATCCCACTCAGAAGACACCACCAGCGAGTGTCCTTGGGCAAGACGCCTAAAGATATGGATGCGCCAACCTCACAAAATACTTGTACATCTCATAGATTGTAAATTCCCTTGGGAACAGAATCCCCCAGAATCAGCCGTATCATCCATTTGTGGTATTCCAAAGTATTAACCCCTTGCACGCTGTTTTTGTAAAGTGCTGCGGCATTTAAATAAAGGACAATAATAATATAAGTAGTGAGACATAGAGGAACATGGGAAGGATGGAGAGGAAAGCGGTGAGACATGGAGGATGTAGCGTGACAGAGAGATACAGGGGAATAAAGGAGAAGGAAGTAGTGAGACGGGGAGGAAGGAGAAGGAAGTAGTGAGACAGGGGAAGGGAAGAAGAAGGAAGTAGTGTGACATAGAGAGACGGGAAGTAGTGAGACAGCGAGATGTGAAGGAAGGAGTGAGTCAGAGAGAGGAGAAGGAAGGAGGGGAAGTAGTACTAGTGAGACATATAGAGGAAGGAAGAAGTGAGAGATGGAAGACAGGGAAGTAATGGGAGATGGGGAGGCTGAGGAATGAAAGAGTGAAGTACTGAAAGATGTATAGAATGGAAAAGTAAAGAGGGGAAGTAATGGAAGCTGAAGAGACAGGAAGTACCGAGAGGAACGTGGAAAGGGAAGTAATGGGAGATGAAGGGAAATACAGAGAGTAACGTGGAAAGGGAACTATTAGGCGATGAAGAGACTCAGGGGAAATAGGAGAGATAAATGAGGATGAAAAGTTAGGCAAACGATGGGAGATGAAGAGACAGAGAAAGGAAAGAAAGAGAAGTAGCAACAGATGGATACAATGAGGAAGGAATGTAATGAAACATGAAGAGACAAGAGATGTTTAGAGAGGGAAGTAGTGAGAGATAAGAGATAGAGGAAGAAAAGAGAGGAGGTGATGAAAACTGTGGAGGCAGAGGAAGGTAAGAGAGGGATGTAATGAGAGATGGAATACGGTGACTACAGTGGAAGAATAGCGGAAGAATAGCCAGAATAAGGTTAAAAGAGGAGGAAGAGGAGGGAGATAGTGAGATATTGTGAGAGGGAAGGTGAGATTGCTGAGAGCTGATCAGACGGGATAATGAGCGACTGACTGGGAAGAGGAAATAAATGCATGCGAAGGAAAGAGACAAGACTAATGTAGCGCTGTGTTAAAATCTTACGGTGGCATTACCTATTTTTGGCCACAAGATGGAGACAGTCGCGATTAGAGACACTGGACATTGGGACTACATTTCCCGGCATGCTTTGCAAGGAGACAGGAAGTGGGTGGGGACTGGACACTTACATCCTCCACCTCGTGGAGAACGCGCCAGAGCGCGCCAGGGAACGAGAGAAAGCAGACGCAGTGAAGAGATCGCGAGAGGGCCTAGGCCAGAGCCTGAGTGAGACCTGTCAGTTATTATTGGGTCACTCAACCTGAGGAGAAGGAGACTTGCCAGAATCCAGGAATTGCTGCAGACCGGAGGAACCGAAGACCTCGAGTGAGGAGTCACCGCGAGTTGATCGGGTACGGAGAGCAGGCGGTGAGCTGGACAAGCTGCATAAAGTCAGACAACGGATCCGGCCGCTAGTATCCCCAGTCAAAATCGAGCGGAGAGACGTCCTGGGTCAGCGGAGCCTAAAGCAATCGTCGGATGGGTGAGAGGCCTCCAAGGCTGTTTTTGTGATTAAAGAGAAAACAGCAGCGTGTCCTTTAAAGTCCACAGGGCCCCAACTGACTAGTCGAAGACCCTCCTTCAGTAAATTCACTGGCCAGTTGAACAGTACCCGGGTACCATATACACATACACACCTTTTACATTCCGGGACTTAACCTGTGCAGGACTCATTCTGTTACGAATCGGAACGGGGGTTAAGGATACGTTCCGAATACATATTTTTCTCTTTTCCGCTGCGTGTTTATCGTAATACGAAGAGATTGTATTTTGGGGTTCGCTACGTGTCTCTGTTTTTCCGAACTATTGAGTAATTGCATATATTTTTTCTGTTCGGTTGCGAATATTTTATTCTTCCGAAATACGAAGCCTCGTGTTTCGTTTCTTTTCCGCTACGCGTTTTACCGCAATACGAAAGTACTGTAATAATATCTGTGAATACCGTGTCTCAACATCTGCCTATTATTTTAGTAAACTATTTAAATGATAAAAACTCACAGCGGTGTTGGAGTATATTTATTCCCTAGTGCGGGGAGACTGACCCGTGGTTCATTTTCAGCGGCTCCTCCGGGAGTGAGCGCTACACGTGGGGGCTCGTTTCCGGGATTCAGTCTCTGGAAAAACCGCATCTAAAGGGTTAAATATGGATCCAGACACTGTTGCCGAGTGGTGTGAGGAGCACAGTAGTCAGTTAGAATGTTGTATAGTCATGGATATTCCCGCAGACACTTGGGCCGAAGAGCAGATCCGCCAGGCCGTGGCCACGCTAGCACCAGATCATCGGGGTTAATACTGGACATTAAAAAAAAACCAGATACTTCTCACACGTATGTTCTTCTCGAGTGGAGAAAGGGCGTTCCACCATGCTTTAGGGCGCGAGCGTGAAACTGGCCGATGAGGTGGAAGTCCAACTAATTCAGCCAAGTGCGCCACGTGGCGAATCCGCAAGTGTTTCCGCGCCTAGTCCGTTGGCCATGATCGGGCCTGAATTTATCGTGGCTATTGGAGATCTACTGGCTAAATGTCAGAAAACAAGCCCTCCTCACACTAACTTCGGTTATCGACGGTTAAGAAATTTTACAGGAAATGTACCAACTCCGGCGGGAGAAGAAACCTTTGAAGAATGGGTGGAACAGGCGATGCAGGCTCTGGATGAGTGGGACGTCCCTGAGGCCCAGAAGAAGCAAAGGATCTCCGAGAGCTTAAAGGGACCTGCGTCGGAAGCGGTGAGAAACCTAAAACTGAGTAGAAAAGATTGTACTGCTTTAGATTATTTAAACGTTCTTGAAGAAGTTTTTGGGCGAACCGAAAAGGCAGCCGAACTGGTATATCAGTACGAACACACCTATCAGAGAAGAGGTGAAAGGATGACCGAGTACATGAGGCGCCTGGATAGGATTCTACACCAGATACTCCTGAAGAAAGGGGCCAAACCGGCCGAAGTAGATAAGATCCGAATAAAACAGATCCTGAGGGGCTCTCAACCTCTAGATCCAGTAATGATGCAGCTGAGAAGCAGAGCAGGTAACCAAGAGTTGAAGTACCTGGAACTGATCCGAGTTGTACGAGAGGAAGAGGCTTTACTGGAAGAGAAATCCTTCAGGCGGGGGGAAAGGGCTTATGCACAACCTGTGAGACATAACGACGGCCTGCAGCCTGAAAGCGACGCTCTAGATACTTATGGATCTGACGAGGACGAACAAGAACACCTAGTTGTTTTTAAATCTACAGAGAGGGCTGCCAAAGAATCGAACCTCTCTGAACGTGGTGAATTGTCCAAGACCGTCAAGAAAGTACAGGAAGCTCAAGCTGAATTGCAACAAGCGCACGCGGAACTGTGCCGAGTGTTGATGAAGGTGACCGAAATGCAGGCAGAAATGCAGAAATTCCTCACAGATATTCAGACGACGGGAGCTGCTGTGGCGTCTGGTCCAAGTCCTTTAACAAAATCCCAACAAGCAACTACGTCTCCGCTCTCTAAGAAGAGATGTTTTGGTTGTGGAGAAATGGGCCATTTCCGCGCACAGTGCAAAGGCCAAAAGCCTGAGAAGGATAGAGTCGAGGGACTGTTGAAAGACCTAGAAGGACTGTTATCTACCTCACCGGCGGGAAACGCCAGAGGGCACAAGTGAAGGAGCAACCTAAGTGCCCAAAGGTTGAACCCCGCTCTAGAAACCAAGCCAAGACTAAGAGGGCGAGAAGGCCCAAAGCCGAGTCAACTGTGGAGCCTGCCAGGACTGAAAGAGTCACTCCCTTAGCATCCGGGTCTACGTCATGGGGAAGCAATGCACACCCAAAACCTGCACGGGCCAAGAAAAAGGCCAGGGTACAGCAAACTGGGTCTAAGTGTCCGGATACCGCCACCAAGTTCCCTGACCAACTGATAGGTCCTTCTCCTATTGTGCCAATCCAAGTGGAAGGAGTCTACACCAAAGCCCTGTTAGATTCAGGGGCTCAAGTGACATTGATCTACAGAGACTTCTACAAGAAACACTTAAAGCACATTCCTCTGCAAGAATTGAAGGATTTGGAAATATGGGGTATCGGTACTGAGAAACTCCCTTATGACGGGTACCTGCAAGTGAAGTTGGAGATGGGATCTGAAGTCATCGGGCAGTCTGGGGGTTGTGATGCATTGGCCATTGTGTGTCCTCGACCCTCGGTGCGAACAGAAGCTCCCTGATAGTGGGGACGAATACTGACCTAGTGCGGCGTCTCCTGACGCCTATCGTGTTGGAAGAAGGTTCAACTCAAGGAGTACACCCAATGTTACGTCCGGTCTATCAGAGGATGGTCGAAGAACAAAAGGCACCTGCCGAGGTGGGAAGACTGTGGAGACTGGGTGGAACAGAGAAGGTTCTGCAAGCAGGAGAAGTAGCGAGCTTCCGGGCTTCAGTCAAGTTGAACGGATCGCAACCCGGTCCCTATGTGGTGCTGGGAACCGATTTTAATCATGGGAGTGAAACTGGAGTCGAAGTGATTCCTGAAATAATCTCCACCAAAGCTCTGAAGAGAACTCGAGGAAGAGTCTCGGTCAGCGTATGCAATGTGACGGATTCTCCAGTAGTCCTTAAAGCACGAATGCCTATCGGGCAAGTAGAGTCTGCTACACCCCTCTCTACCGATTTAGGAGGGGGAGTGGATAAAGAGATTCCAGATGAAAGATTCTACCCCAAGGACGCTCCCATTTCACCTGAGTGGAAGAAACGTCTTCAGTCTCAAGTCCTAAAGTGGAAGGAATTGTTCTCGAAAGATGAGTTCGACGTGGGCCTAGCAAAGAGTACTGAGCATCGCATTCGGTTACAAGAAGACAAGCCATTTCGGGAAAGATCAAGGCGAGTTCCGCTAGGAGACTTAGATGATCTGCGAGAGCAGCTGAATGAATTGCAAAGAACCAAGGTGATTCAAGAGTCCAGGAGTCCATACGTATCTCCCATAGTGTTGGTCCGGAAGAAAAATGGTTCTGTCCGTCTATGCATAGACTACCGCACGTTGAACCGGAGAACCATCCCCGATCAATATGCCACTCCTCGGATAGAAGATGCCCTACAGTGTTTGTCTGGAGCAAAGTGGTTTAGTGTACTAGACCTGCGAAGCGGGTATCACCAGATACCCATGCATCCTGAAGACAAGGAGAAAACTGCATTCATCTGTCCACTGGGGTTCTTTGAATTCAACAGGATGCCTCAAGGCCTTACGGGGGCTCCAGCCACGTTCCAACGGTTGATGGAGAAGACAGTCGGGGATATGAATCTAATTGAAGTATTAGTGTACCTGGATGACATAATTGTGTTTGGGAAGACTCTGGAAGAACATGAGCAACGTTTGGAGAAGGTCTTGAAGAGGCTCCATGAAGAGCGGCTGAAACTGTCTCTGGAGAAATGCCAATTCTGTCTACCCTCTGTTACGTATCTGGGACATGTGGTCTCAGCAGAAGGTGTTTCGACAGATCCTCGGAAGTTGGAGGCCGTAGCTTCTTGGCCTAGACCCCGAAACGTCACTGAGCTTAGATCTTTCTTGGGATTCTGTTCATACTATCGAAGATTTGTGGGAGGATTCGCAAAAATAGCTCAACCACTGAACAAACTCCTGCAGAAGGAAACCACCGAAGAAGGCTGCAAGGTCTCTGATAAGAACCCGTCAGCTCCAGGGCCAAGGAAAGCTCGAGAGTCTATACAAGGTGAATGGACCAGTCAATGTGAGGGAGCTTTCGTGAAACTGAAAGAGAGTCTAACCCGAGCTCCTGTTTTGGCCTATGCGGACCCTGACAAGCCGTATGAGTTACATGTGGATGCCAGCCGAGAAGGTCTGGGAGGAGTCCTGTATCAGGAGTATGGCGGATTGCTGAGGCCTGTAGCGTACGTGAGCCGGAGCCTTACGCCTTCAGAGAAGAACTACCCTACTCACAAGTTGGAGTTCCTAGCCTTAAAGTGGGCAGTGGTAGACAAGTTAAAAGACTATCTGTATGGAGCTGAGTTTGTGATCAAGACGGATAACAATCCTCTTACCTACATCCTTACTACCGCAAAACTGGACGCAACGGGACATCGGTGGTTGGCCGCTCTGTCAGGGTTTCGGTTCAGTCTGAAGTACCGCCCTGGGGTGAATAATCGAGATGCTGATGCGTTATCGAGAAGACCCTACACTACAGAATGGACTCAGTTGACTCCAGACGGGGTGCAAGCTTTGTGTCAAGGAACAGAGCGCCGGGTCAAAGGAGGGATTGAAGCGGAGGCCATAGGAGTTATGGCTGCGGCTGTTCCTGAGTTCTACTGTAACCCTACGCAGTTAAGGGATGAGAGTTTACCTACCTTTTCGAGACAGGACCTGAAAGCGGATCAGGCCAGAGACCCTTTAATTGCCTTGACCATAAAGGCCCTGTCTGCAAACCAGCGAGAGATTTTGTTAACCAACTCCCCGAGTGGAGCCAGATTGGTCTACAAAGAGTGGGAGCGGTTAAAGATGTTGGATGGGGTGGTCTACCGAAGGGGCCCCTCAACCAACGCTGAAGAGATTCAACAGTTATTCCTCCCCACTAAACATAGGGAGAGTGTGCTGCGATCACTACATGATGAGCATGGACATTTAGGTGCAGAGAGAACTTTTAAGCTGGTGCGAGATAGGTTTTATTGGCCTCGCATGAGGGCTGAAGTAGAAAGTTATTGTCATTCCTGTTTGAGGTGTATTCAGAGAAAGACTCTACCGACCCGAACTGCTCCAATGAGCCATCTGCAGAGTCAGGGACCCATGGATTTGGTGTGCATTGACTTCTTGTGCTTAGAGCCGGATGCTAGTGGGCAAGGGAACATTCTAATAGTGACTGATCATTTCACTCGTTACGCCCAAGCATTTTCCACAAAAGATCAACGCGCTCCGACAGTGGCCAAGGTGTTGATGGAAAAGTTCTTTGTTCATTACGGACTGCCAAGGAGGATACACTCTGATCAGGGTAGAGACTTTGAAAGCAGACTGGTGGGGCAATTGTTAGAGCTGTTGGGAATCCAAAAGACCCGAACTACACCATATCACCCTCAAGGTGATGCTCAGCCTGAAAGGTTTAATCGCACATTGCTAAACATGCTGGGGACCTTGTCGAATGTGGAGAAGCAGAGTTGGAGTCGGCACATAGCTACTCTGGTGCATGCATATAACAGTACGGAGAGTGATGCAACTGGATACTCACCGTACCGTCTTATGTTCGGAAGAGAGGCTCGATTGCCGGTTGATTTGGCATTTGGGTTATCTCTAGACCAGACGTCAGTAGCTTCCCATAGAAACTACGTGGACAGACTTCGAAAGAATTTGGCTTCTGCATTTGAACAGGCCCGGTTGACCTCAGGAAACAGGGAGCAAAGAAACAAAAGGAACTATGACTTGAAAGTCCGAATACAAGATCTACAACCCGGTGATAGGGTTCTATTGAAGAATTTGGGTGCTGCTGCGAGACACAAGTTGGCGGATAGGTGGAGTTCCCATGTTTACATTGTCTGCAAACAACTGCCGGGTTTACCAGTGTATCAGATTCGCCCGGATGAAAAGGCTGGGCCTCTTAAGAACTGGCACCGAAATCATTTGTTACCTTTGAGAGAGGCTGTAAGGATGCCAGTTGGGGACGAACCGCCTCTGCCAAATCCGCCTGTTCCATGTTTGCCTCCTGTTACTCGGTCTCAACAGACCCGGGTTGTCGAAGAGAGCGAAAGGGACAGTGAGGAAGAGAGTTTCTGTCTGGACTGGATGCGTTCACCGGAGCCTGAAGAGATTATCTCAGTTCCTGAACGATGGGAGAGTAATTTGAGGCCTGAAGCTCCTGAATTTCTGTTGGAAGTCCCTGAGACTATTGATATCCCCGAGCCTCTTGAATTTCAGTTGGAAGTCCCTGAGGCTGTGGGAATCCCGGTAGCTCCGGAAGCTTATTCAGGTGATTATAGTTCTATGCCTTCACTGGAGGGATCATACTCTGAAGAAACATCTGCTCCAGTGATAGAGAGAAGGATTGAGCCAACACCTATAGTACTTCCACCTGAAGAGGAGCTGATTGAGCCAGAACCAAAACGCTCTGTTCGACCGCCCCAACGACTCACTTACGACTCACCAGGACATAGCACTGAAGAGGCCATCACCACAGTGCAGAGGTTGCCCGAAGTGTCTGCTATGTTAGCTGAGGTAGCCCAAAATATGAGTCAACTTGAGGAAGTGTTCCTAACTCACTATATGTATGCTGCTGAACCTGTGCATGTTATGTAAACTGTATTCAATATTGTGGAAATGTAATGTAACTGTTGTACCTCCTTGGAGAGACCCAAGAGTTCTAGGAGGGGGAGAGTGTAGCGCTGTGTTAAAATCTTGCGGTGGCATTACCTATTTTTGGCCACAAGATGGAGACAGTCGCGATTAGAGACACTGGACATTGGGACTACATTTCCCGGCATGCTTTGCAAGGAGACAGGAAGTGGGTGGGGACTGGACACTTACATCTCGTGGAGAACGCGCCAGAGCGCGCCAGGGAACGAGAGAAAGCAGACGCAGTGAAGAGATCGCGAGAGGGCCTAGGCCAGAGCCTGAGTGAGACCTGTCAGTTATTATTGGGTCACTCAACCTGAGGAGAAGGAGACTTGCCAGAATCCAGGAATTGCTGCAGACCGGAGGAACCGAAGACCTCGAGTGAGGAGTCACCGCGAGTTGATCGGGTACGGAGAGCAGGCGGTGAGCTGGACAAGCTGCATAAAGTCAGACAACGGATCCGGCCGCTAGTATCCCCAGTCAAAATCGAGCGGAGAGACGTCCTGGGTCAGCGGAGCCTAAAGCAATCGTCGGATGGGTGAGAGGCCTCCAAGGCTGTTTTTGTGATTAAAGGACACGCTGCTGTTTTCTCTTTAAAGTCCACAGGGCCCCAACTGACTAGTCGAAGACCTTCCTTCAGTAAATTCACTGGCCAGTTGAACAGTACCCGGGTACCATATACACATACACACCTTTTACATTCCGGGACTTAACCTGTGCAGGACTCATTCTGTTACGAATCGGAACGGGGGTTAAGGATACGTTCCGAATACATATATTTCTCTTTTCCGCTGCGCGTTTATCGTAATACGAAGAGCTTGTATTTTGGGGTTCGCTACGTGTCTCTGTTTTTCCGAACTATTGAGTAATTGCATATATTTTTTCTGTTCGGTTGCGAATATTTTATTCTTCCGAAATACGAAGCCTCGTGTTTCGTTTCTTTTCCGTTACGCGTTTTACCGCAATACGAAAGTACTGTAATAATATCTGTGAATACCGTGTCTCAACATCTGCCTATTATTTTAGTAAACTATTTAAATGATAAAAACTCACAGCGGTGTTGGAGTATATTTATTCCCTAGTGCGGGGAGACTGACCCGTGGTTCATTTTCAGCGGCTCCTCCGGGAGTGAGCGCTACACTAACATCATGTACCATCCTCCACAGGGAAACGCAACCTCTGTGTTTCAGGCTGGCGACAGCTACAACTCCCATCACAACGCAGAGGCAAGAGCAGAAATATCCAATCCTAGTCACAGCAAGACCTCAATGTCCATCACAGACACGCAGCACCGCGGCAACACAAATGGATATTTACAGGCACAAACAGGAAAATTCCAAAATTTGCCCACTTTTTCATATCTCATCACATTATGGATTGATGTATAGCGGGAGGTTCCGTGTGCTGTGATTTAACTCCAGATATCAGGAATAATAATATATAATGAAGCAAGAGCAGAACATAGTGTGACGGACGCCGCTACTCGGAGGGAGTAGATCCGCCTTAGGTGCCGGGGTTTCTCTGCAGTGAGCAGAGGTAGCGAGCCGGCGTCCGGTTCCTTGCTGGAATATATTGAGTCAGCCAGGAGGAAATACCAAGCCCTCTTCCCAAATACTCGTCGAGACGCAGTATAGGTTAAGCAAGTTGGTTTATTGTAAAACAGCGCATACACGGTCCATTTATATGGTACAGTCCCATTGTTCTCTCCCATGCCCGCCCCCAGACACCCCGGCGCCAGTTCTGCCACTGCCTCTAGCCCGAGCCCTTATTGTATGTTTAACAGGGTTCCAGCTCTTGGTGCCACACTGTCTGGCCCGCCCTGGGCTGCTCCCCGCCTGGGAAATTCCACCCCCTGGAGTGCGAGCTCTGACTCCGGCGCCGGATCTCCTCTGCGGCTGGGAAACCCGACCTGAGTCCATCGGCTGATTGGGGGGTGATCTCGGTGGTGCTGGTCTCTAGAACACTCCCCACAGTGGCATCATGTTCCCAGGGACCCTCTGCCCAAAAAGCACTCCGGTGGCAGGAACAGGGGCTAAGCGGTGCAGGGTGCTGTGGTTGGTTTCGGCCGGAGGCAGCTGCAGCAGGGTTGCACTGGGCAGATAAACTATGATGGCTGGGCAAGGCAGATTTGGAAATGAACCTAATAAACATCCATAAACACACAAATTGTACTAACGAATTCTACACTTTGGGGAACGAAAACTGGGCAATTTGGGTGTTATTAAATTGTGAGGGATTGCAGACACGTTTGGTGTGGGGAATTTGCGAGGGGAAACACAATACACCCAGGGATCACACAGACATAAATTGTATAAACGAAATTTGACGTTGAACAAACGAACTTTAACTTTTTATGGGCTAATAAATTGAACGTGACGGCTGTTCTGTCACACACAGTAACCAATGCACTTACTGTTTGATGGGGGCCCCCCCGCCTCGGCAGTGTATACCGGAACAATCCTCAGCTGACACTTAAAACCTATTCCCTTATGTCAACAGGTAGGAACCCTATGGTTCTAGATCCGTCAAAGAAACTGCGGGAGAGCACTAGTCTGGAACTTTAGACTTTAGAGTGCTTATTGGAGCATTAGATGTTTGTCCTACTAAACCAGCTGACTCCGCCCCTGCGGAGCACTGCAAGCAATTCTGGGACAGTATGTTTTATGTCTAGACCTTCCTAGCTAGACTGCACCCCACTCCTGAAAATCCTAAGCCATGAGATGCAGCAGCCTGCAAACCCTCTAGGTGCAACGCTGTGATCCTGGCTGGAGGGCACATGCAGATTTCTATAACCCCGTCTCAGAGTTCTAGAACAACCTGTCTGTAAGGGTCAAGGTTCTAGAAGCCCTATCAGTAAGGTTCAGCATTCTAGAATCCCCTGTCTGTAAGGCTCTAGATTCTACAATCCCCTGTAAGGCTCAAGGCTCTAGAATCCCCTGTAAGGCTCAAGGCTCTGGAATCCCCTTGCGTAAGGCTCAATGTTCTAGAATCCACTCTGTGTAAGGCTTGAGGTTCTGGAATCCCCTCTGTGTAAGGCTCAAGGTTCTAGAATCCACTCTGTGTATGGCTCGAAGTTCTGGAATCCCCTCTGTGTAAGGATCAAGGTTCTAGAATCCCCTCTGTGTAAGGATTGAGTTTCTGCAATTCCTTAGGTGTAAGGCTTGAGGTTCTGGAATCCCCTATGTGTAAGGCTTGAGGTTCTGGAATCCCCTCTGTGTAAGGCTTGAGGTTCTGCAATCCCTTAGGTGTAAGGCTTGAGGTTCTGGAATCCCCTCTGTGTAAGGCTCAAGGTTCTGGAATCCCCTCTGTGTAAGGCTTGAGGTTCTAGAATCCCCTCTGTGTAAGGCTCGAGGTTCTGGAATCCTCTATGTGTAAGGCTCGAGGTTCTGGAATCCCCTGTGTGTAAGACTTCAGGTTCTAGAATCCCCTGTGTGTAAGGCTCAAGGTTCTAGAATCCCCTCTGTGTAAGGCTTGAGGTTCTGGAATCCCCTATGTGTAAGGCTCGAGGTTCTGGAATCCCCTTTGTGTAAGGCTTCAGGTTCTAGAATCCCCTGTGTGTAAGGCTTCAGGTTCTAGAATCCCCTGTGTGTAAGGCTAAAGGTTCTGGAATCCCCTCTGTGTAAGGCTTGAGGTTCTGGAATCCCCTATGTGTAAGGCTTGAGGTTCTGGAATCCCCTATGTGTAAGGCTCGAGGTTCTGGAATCCCCTGTGTGTAAGGCTCGAGGTTCTGGAATCCCGTGTGTAAGGCTCAAGGTTCTAGAATCTCCTCTGTGTCAGGCTTGAGGTTCTGGAATCCCCTCTGTGTAAGGCTTGAGGTTCTGGAATCCCCTATGTGTAAGGCTCAAGGTTCTGGAATCCCCTCTGTGTAAGGCTTGAGGTTCTAGAATCCCCTCTGTGTCAGGCTTGAGGTTCTAGAATCCCCTCTGTGTAAGGCTTGAGGTTCTAGAATCCCCTCTGTGTCAGGCTTGAGGTTCTAGAATCCCCTCTGTGTCAGGCTTGAGGTTCTGGAATCCCCTCTGTGTAAGGCTTGAGGTTCTGGAATCCCCTATGTGTAAGGCTCAAGGTTCTGGAATCCCCTCTGTGTAAGGCTTGAGGTTCTAGAATCCCCTCTGTGTCAGGCTTGAGGTTCTAGAATCCCCTCTGTGTAAGGCTTGAGGTTCTAGAATCCCCTCTGTGTCAGGCTTGAGGTTCTAGAATCCCCTCTGTGTCAGGCTTGAGGTTCTGGAACCCCCTCTGTGTAAGGCTTGAGGTTCTGGAATCCCCTATGTGTAAGGCTCAAGGTTCTGGAATCCCCTCTGTGTAAGGCTTGAGGTTCTAGAATCCCCTCTGTGTCAGGCTTGAGGTTCTAGAATCCCCTCTGTGTCAGGCTTGAGGTTCTAGAATCCCCTCTGTGTAAGGCTTGAGGTTCTAGAATCCCCTCTGTGTCAGGCTTGAGGTTCTAGAATCCCCTCTGTGTAAGGCTTGAGGTTCTAGAATCCCCTCTGTGTCAGGCTTGAGGTTCTAGAATCCCCTCTGTGTCAGGCTTGAGGTTCTGGAACCCCCTCTGTGTAAGGCTTGAGGTTCTGGAATCCCCTATGTGTAAGGCTCAAGGTTCTGGAATCCCCTCTGTGTAAGGCTTGAGGTTCTAGAATCCCCTCTGTGTCAGGCTTGAGGTTCTAGAATCCCCTCTGTGTCAGGCTTGAGGTTCTAGAATCCCCTCTGTGTAAGGCTTGAGGTTCTAGAATCCCCTCTGTGTCAGGCTTGAGGTTCTAGAATCCCCTCTGTGTAAGGCTTGAGGTTCTAGAATCCCCTCTGTGTCAGGCTTGAGGTTCTAGAATCCCCTCTGTGTCAGGCTTGAGGTTCTGGAATCCCCTCTGTGTAAGGCTTGAGGTTCTAGAATCCCCTCTGTGTCAGGCTTGAGGTTCTAGAATCCCCTCTGTGTCAGGCTTGAGGTTCTGGAATCCGTCTGTAAGGTTTGGAGATCTAGTATTCAATGTCTGAATGGCCTAACGTTCTAGATCCCCCTGGCTGTAAGGATCATGATCTTATTCCCCTGCTCGGTATTCCAGAACCCCCTGCATGCTGCACCCCGATCTCTAGATGTTTTTGTGCAGACTCTGGATCCCCTCGTCACAGGATCTCCCTGTCTGCAGCAGCAGGGTCACACAGGTCTCTTTCTGTCACTTGGATAGGGCCTCCCCCCTCTGACACGTCCTCCCTGGGTGACAGCTCCCTCCCTGTGACCAGCCTCTGCATCTGCCTCCTTTATCCTCCAGCACACCGAGGTCCACGTGAGTCTGGGCTTCTCAGCGGACCATCCTCCCGCTCGCTGATTGGTCGCTCCCGTTAACAGAGCACGCCTACTCTGTCCTGATTGGTCGGAAGAAATCCAGAGGCTAAAACACGTGAAAACAAATGTGTACCTGGTGACATAATAACAAACTGTGACAAGCAGCACATTCACAGGACACGCCCCCTGACAGCCTCATGCAGGGGGACCTCCCCCACCCCGCCTGAAAGGGGATCATCCCACACCCCCACCTGAAAGGGGATCATCCCACACCCCCCCCACCTGCAAGGGGATCATCCCACACCCCCCCCACCTGCAAGGGGATCATCCCACACCCCCCCCCCCCCACCTGCAAGGGGATCATCCCACACCCCCACCTGAAAGAGGATCATCCCACACCCCCACCTGAAAGTGGATCATCCCTCACCCCCACAAATATGAAGGAGACACCCGCACACCCGGAAAATATGAAGGAGACACCCGCACACCCGGAAAATATGAAGGAGACACCCGCACACACGTAAGATACTGAGAAGACACCCGCACACCCGGAAAATATGAAGGAGACACCCGCACACCCGGAAAATATGAAGGAGACACCCGCACACCCGGAGAATATGAAGGAGACACCCGCACACCCGGAAAATATGAAGGAGACACCCGCACACACGTAAGATACTGAGAAGACACCCGCACACCTGGAAAATATTAAGGAGACACCCGCACACCCGGAAAATATGAAGGAGACACCCGCACACCCGGAGAATATGAAGGAGACACCCGCACACCCATAAAATATGGAGAAGACACCTGCACACACGTAAGATACAGAGAAGACAACCGCACACCTGGAAAATATGAAGGAGACACCCGCACACCCGGAAAATATTAAGGAGACACCCGCACACCCGGAAAATATGAAGGAGACACCCACACACCCGGAAAATATTAAGGAGACACCCGCACACCCGGAAAATATGAAGGAGACACCCGCACACCCGGAAAATATGAAGGAGACACCCGCACACACGTAAGATACTGAGAAGACACCCGCACACCTGGAAAATATTAAGGAGACACCCGCACACCCGGAAAATATGAAGGAGACACCCGCACACCCGGAGAATATGAAGGAGACACCCGCACACCCGGAAAATATGAAGGAGACACCCGCACACCCGGAGAATATGAAGGAGACACCCGCACACCCATAAAATATGGAGAAGACACCTGCACACACGTAAGATACAGAGAAGACAACCGCACACCTGGAAAATATGAAGGAGACACCCGCACACCCGGAAAATATTAAGGAGACACCCGCACACCCGGAAAATATGAAGGAGACACCCACACACCCGGAAAATATTAAGGAGACACCCGCACACCCGGAAAATATGAAGGAGACACCCGCACACACGTAAGATACTGAGAAGACACCCGCACACCTGGAAAATATGAAGGAGACACCCGCACACCCAGAAAATATGGAGAAGACACCCGCACACACAGAAAATTCACAGAAGACACCCGCACACCTGGAAAAAACGGAGAAGACCCCCGCACACCCGGAAAATATGGAGAAGACACCCGCGCACCAGGAAAATATGAAGGAGACACCCGCACACCCATAAAATATGGATTAGACACCTGCACACCCGGAAAACACAGAGAAGACACCCACACACCTGGAAAATAAGGAGAAGACCCCCGCACACCCGGAAAATATGTAGAAGACACCCGCGCACCAGGAAAATATGAAGGAGACCCCCGCACACCCGGAAAATATGGAGAAGACACCCGCGCACCAGGAAAATATGAAGGAGACACCCGCACACCTGGAAAATATGAAGGAGACACCTGCACACCCGGAAAATATGAGGTAGATACCCGCACACCCGGAAAATATGGAGAAGACACCCACACACATGGAAAATACAGATGAGACACCCACACACCAAGAAAATATGGAGAAGCCACCTACACACCCAGAAAATATGGAGAAGACACCAGCACGCCCGAAAAATACAGGGAAGACACCCGCACACCTGGAAAATATGGAGAAGACACCCACACATCCTGAAAATATGGAGGAAACTAAAAATACACCAGCACACCCCAAATGTTCTTGAACCCAGGCAGTGGCGTAACTAGAAACCTGAGGGCCCCGGTGCAAGAATCCACGAAGGGCCCCCCCCCAAAAAAAGCTCTATATTTTTACTTATTTTTCACTGCAAAATAAATCAAAGATAGTATTGCCCCCCAGCTCACATGGATATATATTGCCCCCAGCTCACATGGATATATATTGCCCCAGCACACATGGATATATATTGCCCCCCAGCACACATGGATATATAATGCCCCCAGCACACATGGATATATATTGCCCCCCCAGCTCACATGGATATATATTGCCCCCAAGCTCACATGGATATATATTGCCCCCCAGCTCACATGGATATATATTGCCCCCCAGCTCACATGGATATATATTGCCGTCCAGCTCACATGGATATATATTGCCCCCGCTCACATGGGTGTATATATGGCCCCCAGCTCTCATGGGTATATATTGCCCCCCAGCTCTCATGGGTATATAGGGCCCCCAGCTCTCATGGGTATATATTGCCCCCCAGCTCTCATGGGTATATAGGGCCCCCAGCTCTCATGGGTATATAGGGCCCCCAGCTCTCATGGGTATATAGGGCCCCCAGCTCTCACCTCTGCTGGCCCCAGGGCAGGCTCCTCAGGGGTCCCGTTCTTCTCCGAGGCGAGCGGCCGCTGGAAGCATGCGTCTTGGCCGCTCGCCGGAAACCACCTGATCAGCGCAGAGGTCTCGCGAGAGGATCTCGTGCGCTGGTCAGGTGGTTCCTATCCCACGTGAGCGGCCAAGCTGCATGTCAGCGGCCGCTCGCAGGGAGAGGGACGGCCAGCGCGTGGCTCCCAGATTCCGGCGCTGATTGCCGGAATCTGGCGGGCGGCGCCGGGTCCCCCTCCAGTGGCGGAATGTCAGGGCCCGGTCGCAACTGCGACCGCTGCGACCCTGGTACTTCCGCCACTGAACCCAGGACATACTTGAAAACGAGAGAAATCTCAATGTATCCTTCCTGCTAAAATCCTTTATAAATAAATATATGGAGGAGCCCCTAAAAAGACACCCATACACCCTGTATTTTTGGAGGAGCCCCTAAAATGACACCCACACACCCTGAATATATGGAGGAGCCCCTAAAAAGACACCCACACACCCTGAATATATGGAGGAGCCCCTAAAAAGACACCCGCACACCCTGAATATATGGAGGAGCCCATAAAAAGACACCCACACACCCTGACTATATGGAGGAGCCCCTAAAAACACACCCACACACCCTGAATATATGGAGCAGCCCCTAAAAAGACACCCACACATCTTGACTATCTGGAGGAGCCCATAAAAAGACACCCACACACCCTGACTATATGGAGGAGCCTCTAAAAAGACACCCACACACCCTGAATATATGGAGGAGCCCCTAAAAGGACACCCACACACACAGAATATATGGAGCAGCCCCTAAAAAGACACCCACACATCTTGACTATATGGATGAGCCCATAAAAAGACACCCACACACCCTGACTATATGGAGGAGCCCATAAAAAGACACCCACACACCCTGACTATATGGAGGAGCCTCTAAAAAGACACCCACACACCCTGAATATATGGAGGAGCCCCTAAAAGGACACCCACACACACAGAATATATGGAGCAGCCCCTAAAAAGACACCCGCACACTCTGTATATCAGGGGCTGACTGGAAACTTTTGGCCCAGGGGGCAAGTATGATCCAGAGGCCCATAGTGCAGCAGCTCAGGCCCTTGTGTATGAGCGTTATCACAGAGCTCCGCAGCAATATAACTTACTCTCATACACAGCGCACATTACAGTGAGTTTTATTGCTGTGCTGCTCTGTGATATGCTCATACACACTGCACATTACTGTGCGTTTTATTGCTGTGGAGCTCTGTTACGCTCAAACATACTGCACATTACTGTATCAGAGCTCCACAACAATAAAACTCACAGTAATGTGCGGTGTGTTGTGTATGAGCAAATCACAGAGCTCCAGAGCAATAAAACTCACTCATACACACTGCACATGGATATATGGCCCCCACCTCACACATGGGTATATTGCCCCCAGCCAGCGCTGTATCTTGGCCTAGGCCGACAAGGCCTAGGGTGGCAATTTGCTCGATCAGAGGGACCCGCCGGACGTGAGAGTTGCCGTCTGCAGCCGTGAATATGGCCGCCGAGCGAAAGCGATGGGAGGAAGTGGTCATATGATGTCACTTCCTCCCATGCGCTCCACCTGCCAGAGCAGATGCCGGGAAGGAGAGGTGACTTTGCCGCCAGTCCCCAGCCGCCAGCTCCCAGTCCAGTTGCCAGCTCAAGTAAATGAAAGAAAGAGGGGAGGGTGGGGAGTAAATGAAAGAAAGCGGGGAGAGGGGAGTAAATGAAAGAAAGAGGGGAGGGAGAGTGAGGGGAGGGGGAGTAAATGCTTGAATTTAAACATGTCATAATTTTATTTATCTCAATAGATACATTTGAAATGGTATACAAAATATACAAGTCGGCACTTGGTATCCACTTTTAATATAAAGAGAGGAAGAGGCGGAGCTCAAAGAGGAAAAAGTGGAGCCTAAATAGGAAGGGTGGGGTTTAACCAGGAAGAGGTGTGACCTTGACAGGAAGGGGTGTGTCAAATTGAAATTAGGGGGTGCACAAGTTTAGTCAGGCCTAGGGCAGCACAAAACCTAAATACACCACTGCCCCAGCTCACATGGATATATTAGCCCCAGCTCACATGGCTATAGTGCCCCAGCTCACACATGGATATATATTGCCCCCAGCAGCTCACACATGGAAATATATTGCCCACAGAAGCTCACACATGGATATATATTTCCCCAGCAGCTCACACATGGATATATATTGCCCCCAGCAGCTCACACATGTAAATATATTGCCCCAGCAGCTCACACATGGATATATATTGCCTCCAGCAGCTCACACATGGATATATATTGCCCTCAGCAGCTTACACATGGATATATATTGCCCCAGCACCTCACACATGGATGTATATTGCCCCAGCAGCTCACACATGGATATATATTGCCCCCAGCAGCTCACACATGGAAATATATTGCCCCCAACAGTTCACACATGGAAATATATTGCCCCAGCAGCTCACACATAAATATATATTGCCCCAGCAGCTCACACATGGAAATATATTGCCCCCAGAAGCTCACACATGGATATATATTGCCCCAGCAGGTTACACATGGATATTTATTGCCCCAGCAGCTCACACATGGATATATATTGCCCCCAGCAGCTCACACATGGACATATATTGCCCACAGCAGCTCACACATGGATATATTTTGCCCCAGCAGCTCACACATGGAAATATATTGCCCCAGCAGCTCACACATGGATATATAGTGCCCCCAGCAGCTCACACATGGAAATAAATTGCCCCAGCAGCTTACACATGGATATATTTTGCCCCCAGCAGCTCAAACATGGATATATACTGCCTCCAGCAGCTCACACATGTATATATATTGCCCCAGCAGCTCACACATGGAAATATATTGCCCCCAGCAGCTCACACATGGATATTTATTGCCCCCAGCAGCTCACAAATGGAAATATATTGCCCACAGCAGCTCACACATGGATATATTGCCCCCAGCAGCTCACACATGGATATATATTGCCCCCAGCAGCTCACACATGGAAATATATTGCCCCCAGCAGCACACACATGGATATATATTGCCCCAGCAGCTCACACATGGATATATATTGCCCCAGCAGCTCACACATGGATATTTATTGCCCCCAGCAGCTCACACATGGAAATATATTGCCCACAGCAGCTCACACATGGATATATATTGCCCCCAGCAGCTCACACGTGGATATATATTGCCCCCAGCAGCTCACACATGGAAATAAATTGCCCCAGCAGCTTACACATGAATATATTTTGCCCCCAGCAGCTCACACATGGATATATATTGCCCCAGCAGCTCACACATGGATATATATTGCCCCAGCAGCTCACACATGGATATATACTGCCTCCAGCAGCTCACACATGTATATATATTGCCCCAGCAGCTCACACATGGATATATATTGCCCCAACATCTCACACATGGATGTATATTGCCCCAGCAGCTCACACATGGATATATATTGCCCCCAGCAGCTCACACATGGAAATATATTGCCCCAGCAGCTCACACATGGATATATATTGCCCCCAGCAGCTCACACATGAAAATATATTGCCCCCAGCAGCTCACACATGCATATATATTGCCCCAGCAGCTCACACATGGATATATATTGCCCCAGCAGCTCACACATGGATATATATTGCCCCAGCAGCTCACACATGGATATTTATTGCCCCCAGCAGCTCACACATGGAAATATATTGCCCACAGCAGCTCACACATGGATATATATTGCCCCCAGCAGCTCACACATGGATATATATTGCCCCCAGCAGCTCACACATGGAAATATTCTGCCCCAGCAGCTAACACATGGATATATATTGCCCCAGCAGCTCACACATGGATGTATATTGCCCCAGCAGCTCACACATGGATATATATTACCCCAGCAGCTCACACATGGAAATATATTGCCCCAGCAGCTCACACATTAATATATATTACCCCAGCAGCTCACACATTAATATATATTACCCCAGCAGCTCACACATGGAAATATATTGCCCCCAGCAGCTCACACATGGAAATATATTGCCCCCAGCTCACACATGGATATATATTGCCCCCAGAAGCTTTACACATTTTATTTATTTATTTATTTTATGGAAATCTATTGCCCCCAGCTCACCTCTCCTCGGCCAGACCCCTCCTGCAAAATATTGCCGGCCGCCGCGTGCCTCCTACGAGCGATCATGCGGCTGACTGGTGGAACCCACGTGAGCGTCAGAGTTTCAAGCTGACGGCTGCTCGTAGGAAGCATGCGGCGGCCGGCAATATTTTGCAGGAGGGGCCTGGCAGAGGAGAGGTCACAGAGGCGCATTGCGGCGGCACTTGCCCCCCTGCCCAGTCCGCCCCTGCTGTATATGTTGGCGCTGCAATAATGATTCCCCCTTGACCACTGTCCCATTCCCCACTTGTTCCCTCTCCTATTCCATTGTTTAAATGTTTCATTCCCCCTTTATGAAAAGTATACCTCCTTACGTCCTTTCCCATTCCCTCCTTCATATATGGTCTCATTACCCTATTTTATCCTTCCTTCATCCCTAATGGGGGATTAGGGAGTGAGCCGATAGGCTTCTCTAAAGTGATGTATTTTCAGAGACTTCTTGAAGGACTGGAGAGACGGGGAGAGTCTGATGTTGTGGGGGAGGCAGTTCCATAGAAAGAGGGCAGACGTTCTGAAGGTGAGAATTAGGGGTGCGGGTACAAGGAACTGATAACATCAGATCTTTGTCAGAGCGAAGTGCAAGTACCTGTTAATAAGGGAGGGAATGTAGGCAGGGGCGTGGGTATAAAGAGCCTGATATTAACGGATGCGCCTACCTCACAAAATACTTGTACATCTCATAGAGATTGTAAATTCCCTCGGGAACAGGGTCCCCCTGAATCAGGACGTATAATCCATGTGTGGTATTCCAAAGTAATATCAACCACTTGTACATTGATCTTGTAAACCGCTGCGGAATATGTGGCGCTATATAAATAAAGGATAATAATAATAAGCAAAAGCCACAAAGTAAAGCTTTTGGTAAATGTTGCATTATGGGAAAAATATACAAAATAAAAAAAGAGATAAAACCTTACATTATTTTTCCTTTTTACATGCAATTACGTCAACCAAAGAAAAAAAAATCAACAGCATGTGTTTTATTAAGTATTTTATATTGTGATTTATAAATTATTTTTTAATGTGGTTATATTTGTTATGTACAAGTAATCTAGTTACAGTTTATGTAAGTGGTAGTGTCCCTTTAAGGCCAATGAGAAGGGGGTTACAGGAGATAATAAGAGTTTGGATGAGCATTTTAGCAGATTACTGTTTAACCCTTTCGCTGCTGAGCCATTTCCCGCCTCTGTGCTGAGGTCATTTTTACCGATTTCGCTCATCATGTTTAACCGCGTTTTGAAGCCTTATTTTAATATATGACCCAGACATATTATATATTGTTCTTTCCGTCAGACTCGGTAGATTCATAATATGTCATTATTATATGTATACGTCATGTCCTGTCTGTATATTATAACAAAAAATGCAATAAAATATGAATTTTCAATAATTTACAACGTGCAAAGTGTTTTTTTTCACATTTTAACATGCGAGCAATTGCGGTTATATTTTCTATGGGGTGCGCTAGTTAAAAAAATTAGAAATGGGGTCTCGTTACATTTCTTTTGGGGGAAAACTACGCGATTTTTAACAAACGCACCGCATACAAAAATCGTTAGTGCAGCATCATTGTTCACATTATAATTTAAATGGGAACAATATTGCTTCATTAACAAACCAAAAAAAAGAAAAAAAACTTTTTTTTTTTTTATAATTTTTTTTTAAATATTTTTTTATTTTATTTTTAACCCTTTCGCTGCTGAGGCTTTTCCCGCCCATGTGCTGAGGTCATTTTTACCGGTTTTGCTCATCATGTTTAAACGTGTTTTGAAGGCTTATTTTAGTATATGACCCAGACATATTATATATCGTTCTTTCCGTCAGACTCGGTAGATTCATAATATGTCATTATTATATGTATACGTCATGTCCTGTCTGTATATTATAACAAAAAATGCAATAAAATATGAATTTTCAATAATTTACAACGTGCAAAGTGTTTTTTTTCACATTTTAACATGCGAGCAATTGCGGTTATATTTTCTATGGGGTGCGCTAGTTAAAAAAATTAGAAATGGGGTCTCGTTACATTTCTTTTGGGGGAAAACTACGCGATTTTTAACAAACGCACCGCATACAAAAATCGTTAGTGCAGCATCATTGTTCACATTATAATTTAAATGGGAACAATATTGCTTCATTAACAAACCAAAAAAAAAAAAAAAAACTTTTTTTTTTTTTATAATTTTTTTTTAAATATTTTTTTATTTTATTTTTAACCCTTTCGCTGCTGAGGCTTTTCCCGCCCATGTGCTGAGGTCATTTTTACCGGTTTTGCTCATCATGTTTAAACGTGTTTTGAAGGCTTATTTTAGTATATGACCCAGACATATTATATATCGTTCTTTCCGTCAGACTCGGTAGATTCATAATATGTCATTATTATATGTATACGTTATGTCATGTCTGTATATTATAACAAAAAATGCAATAAAATATGTATTTTCAATAATTTACAATGTGTAAAGTGTTTTTTTTCACATTTTAACATGCGAGCAATTGCGGTTATATTTTGTATGGGGTGCGCTTGTTAAAAAAATTAGAGATGGAGTCTCGTTACATTTTCTTTTGGGGAAAATTACACTATTTTTAACAAACGCACCGCATACAAAAATCGTTAGTGCAGCATCATTGTTCACATTATAATTGAAATGGGAACAATATTGCTGCATTAACAAACCAAAAAAAATTAAAAAAAAGTGTTTATTTTTTTTTTATAATTTTTTTTTAAATTTTTCTTTATTTTATTTTTTAATTTTTATTTATTTTTTACAACATTTTTCACAGTAGTGTTTGGTATCGTTGGAACGGCCATGCTCTGGCCGATCCAACCATACCAAACTTTAACCCCTAGCTGCCACGGATCGGGAGATAGGGAGTTCATTGGAACTCCCTATTTCCACCGTTGGTGGCAGTTAGGGGTTAAGTCCAGGACTGGCGTCATCGTGCTACGCACGATGACGCCAGTCCTCAGGGGGAGTTCCCGGAGGCTTGGCCGACATCTTGGATGTCGGCCAGCTCCGGGAAAGGATCGCGAACCGGCGCTTTTCAGCGCCGATTCGCGATCCAGCTCCCCAGGGGTTAATGCAAGGCACCATTTGGAAGGGCAGGCTGTGCCCTTCCAAATGATGCCTGGGTTAACCCCCGCAGAGCCGCCGATCGGGAGGGAGAGAGGTCCGAAGGACCTCCCCCCCTCCCTTTCAGGCGCCTCCTCCGCACATGCGGGGGGGGGGCGCCTGAATTAGGTGTCATCGCGCTGCCGCAATGACACCTAATTCCGGCGGCTGCTGTTCCGGATGTGCGGCTGACATCCAGGATGTCAGCCCGCACCGGAGGGGCCAGCGATCGGCCGGAACCCGGCCGAACGCTGACCCCAATGGGAGGACGCGCTCAGCGCGTCCTCCGCATACCAGCGGTAATGCGGAGGACGCGCTGAGCGCGTCCTCCGCATTGAAGTGGTTAATTTTTATTTTTTTAAAAAAAACTTTTTTCATGGTCATGTTTTGTATCATTGGAAAGGCCATGCTCTGGCTGATCCAACAGTACCAAACATTAACCCCTAGCTGCCACGGATCGGGAGATAGGGGGTTCATTGGAACACCCTATCTCCACCATTGGTGGCAGTTAGGGGTTAACTCCAGGACTGGCATCATCGTGCTATGCACGATGACGCCAGTCCTCAGGGGGCATTCCCGGAAGCTTGGCCGACATCCAAGATGTCAGCCAGCTCCGGGAGAGGATCACGATTTGGCGCTTTGCCTGAATTAGATGTCATCGCGCCGCCGCAATGACATCTAATGGTGCCGGCGGCGGTCCCGGGTGCTGGGCTGACATCGAGGATGTCAGCCCGCACCGGGGGGCACAGCGATCGGCCGGAATCCGGCCGATTGCTGGCCGCAAAGGGAGGACACGCTCAGCGCGTCCTCCGCAGCCAACAGTACCTGCGGGTGGACGCGCTGAGCGCATCCTCTGTAGCGAAAGGGTTAAGAAAGGGATGGACGCGGGCAACGTCGAAGAGGACCCCAAGGCAACGAGCCTGTGAGGTAGAAGTAATGGTGACACCATTTACCTGAAGGGAAATACTGAGCTAATGGAACTGTGGGTACCAGGCCCGGACTGGCCATCCCGGGCCAGTCGGCCGCTAGCCCCCATAGCCATAGACATAGCCAGCCGCCCGGCAAACGCAGCCTAAGCCGAGTGAAGAGGCTGGCTGGCTGCCTCTGTTTACGTCACAGGGAGCGCCCACACACATGTGGCCTGTGATTAAGGTGCGTGTGTGGGCCAGATCCTTTCTGTTGAGTGTTACAGGACGTCTCACTCCTGGCTTCCTCTGGCATGCGACACCAGGTCAGCCATGAGGTAGGGGGGGGGACATAGAACAAAGTAATTAATTGGCATGGGGGAATGAATGAATTAATTGGTATGGGGGGATAGAAAAATGAATTACTTGCTATGCTTATGGGGGGAATGAATTGAAATGGGGGGAATTAATTGGTATGCTGGGGGCGGAGAATGAATTAATTGGCTTGGGGAAATAATTGGCATGGGGAAAATGAATGAATTGATTGGTGTGAGGGAGAAAAATGTATTACTTGGTATGCTGGGGAATTAATTGGTATGGGGAGAGAAAAATAAATTGGTATGCTGTGGGATGAATTAATTAATTGGTATGGTGGGAGAGAAAAATGTATTTGTATGCTGGGGGAATGAATGAATTGATATGGTGGGGGGAGAAATGAATGAACTGAGTAAGTGTCCTTGGGTAAGACACCTAACAGTACATACTCGCCACCCAGGACATACTTGAAAACGAGAGAAATCTCAATGTATCCTTCCTGGTAAAATACTTTATCAAAAATAAAAATATGCTGGGGGGAGACATGAATGAATTGATATGCTGGGGGGAGACATGAATGAATTTATATGCTGGGGGAGAAATTAATGAATTGATATGCTGGGGGGAAATGAATGAATTGATATGCTGGGGGGAGAAATGAATTAAATCGATATGCTGGGGGGGAGAGAAATTAATGAATTGATATGCTGGTGGGGAGAATGAATGAACTGATATGCTGGTGGGGGAGAATGAATGGATATGCTGGCAGGAAGAAATGAATGAATTGATATGCTAGGGGGAATGAATGGATATGCTGGGGGGGAGAAATTAATGAATTGATATGCTGGGGGATGAATGAATTGATATGCTAGGGGGATGAATGAATTGATATGCTGGGGGATGAATGAATTGATATGCTGGGGGGATGAATGAATTGATATGCTGGGGGTGAATGAACTGATTTGCTGGGGGGATGAATGAATTGATATGCTGGGGAGAAATGAATGAATTGATATGCTGATGGGAGAAATGAATGAATTGATATGCTGGGGAAGAATGAATGAACTGATATGCTAGGGGTGAATGAATTGATATGGTGGGGGAATGAATGAATTTATATGCTGGGGGTGAATGAATTGAAATGCTGGAGGGGAATGAATGAATTAATATGCTAGGGGGAGAAATGAATGGATATGCTGGGGGATAAATTAATGGAAATGCTGGGGGGAGAAATTAATGAATTGATATGCTGGGGGAATGAATAAATTGATATCAATACATTTCATTGAGTTTTATTACTGTGGAGCTCTGTAATACCCTCATACACACTGCACATTACTGTGGAGCTCTTGAACACCCTCATACACACTGCACATTACTGTGGAGCTCTGTGATGCCCTCATACACACCGCACATTACTGTGGAGCTCTGTGACACCTCCATAATGTGCAGTGTTGTTTGGGTTTTTACAGAGCTCCACAGTAATGTGTGGTGTGTATGAGCGTATCACAGAGCTCCACAGTAATGTGTGGTGTATATGAGCGTATGACAGAGCTCCACAGTAATGTGCGGAGTGTATGAGAGTATCACAGAGCTCCACAGCAATAAAACTCACAGTAATGTGCACTGTGTAGAAAAAAATGTGGGCTGCTCAGTCCAAAATGCCCGAGCCTATATTTTGTCCCAGTCCGGGCCTGGTGGGTACTATGGCAGAAGTTATGCTCTGAATGAGATTAGCAGAGAAACAATAAGGGTGGAAGAAATGGGGGAGATAGACCACATAAGAGTGTCAGACTTGTTAGGGGAACACAGACAATATATTGTGTAGAAACACTGATGAGTGCAGGACCAGCAAAATGTTGTTGTTTTTTTTGTCGATGGTGGCAGATATCTTTGCACCGGTCCATACTTACCGCTGTCTACTTTTCCCATGATGATCCAAGAGGGATGAAGATGATGAAGTCAGGCTTCCTCCAACCCACATGTCATTGATGGTATAAGCACGGGGTATTCTTAATTTAATCTGCACTCGTCAATATGGTCCTGAAATATCTGATAAGTGGTGGTCTTCCCATGCATGGTGGGATGACATCGCACTCTTCCTGTCCTTTAAGAGATGTAGTTTGTCTTCTACAGTCCATCTTTTCATGAAGAGCATGAAGAAACCATAAAGAAGGGATGGAAGTATTTAAATAATAATGATAAAAATGTGTGACTAACACCTATATATACATACAGAAAAAATGGCGTTGCGCCCATACTCACGGGAGCGGCTGCAACAGCCAGGAGTAACAGCCCAGTTAATGTATAAAACATAAGGGAAAAAGGTGTCATCTGTGCTCGTTTCTATGTATTTCCATGTACAACAAAACACTATGAGGTTTTAGTTTGTTTCAATGGCCATTGCAACGTAAGCTCACTCGCCACTTCAAGGCACCTCTTTGTAGAGTGAGTACCTAACCAATGTACCAAAAGGCCGCTCTACTGAGCAGCTCCAAGCCCCTCCTGCTGCTTTTCAGCTAAGGAGAGGCAGAAAGATGGTGGGTTTTATTTATACATGCACCAAACACTTCCCATTTGGGGTTAAAAACAAAAACATGGAAAAAGGAACAGCTGTAAAACGTGAGTAGGGCGCGACGCCATTTTTTCTGTATGTATCTATATCATGCTTGTAACACCAGTTTGTCGTTTTGCTGCTGTTCCTTTTTCCATGCTTTTGTTTTTAACCCCAAATGGGAAGTGTTTGGTGCATGTATAAATAAACCCACCATCTTTCTGCCTCTCCTTAGCTGAAAAGCAGCAGGAGGGGCTTGGAGCTGCTCAGTAGAGCAGCTTGTTGGTTACATTGGTTAGGTACTCACTCTATAAAGAGGTGCCTTGAAGGGGCGAGTGAGCTTACGTTGCAATGGCCATTGAAACAAACTAAAACCTCATAGTGTTTTGTTGTACATGGAAATACATAGAAACGAGCGCAGATGACACCTTTTTCCCTTATGTTTTAACACCTATATATGGTTTTCTATAGCGCATAAACAGAGCAAGCACCTCATGGAGGAAGGTCCAGTAACAAACCACCTTCTAAGCGATTGACTCCAGACTCGCTACCTGCAAAGATGCTCCCGCACCGCAGAGCGTGCCTGGAGGAAATCCCGCTCTGAAGCTGATTTTGTTCACTTCAAGTTTATTCTCCGGTCATACACCTCTGCCCTCCACTTGGCCAAACAATCCTTCTTCTCATCTCTTATATCTACGCTGTCCTCCAACCCTAAACGGCTCTGGTCCACCTTCAACACCCTCCTCTACCCACCTGCACCTCCCCCCCTCAGTTGCCTTCAGCACTCAAGACCTGGCAGACTACTTCCTCAGTAAAACTCTAACTATCAGAAGCAACATCCCAACACAAGATAGTTATCTGCCACCTCCACTCCCACAGGTCCCCTCTGCCACCCTCTGCCGCTTCCTCCCAGCCACGGAGGAGGAAGTCAATTCCTTATTGTCCTCCTCACATCTCACCATGTGCCCGCTCGACCCCATTCCCTCACATCTAATTCCTCCGCTCTCCTCCTCCCTCACCCCTGCTCTCACACACATCTTCAACCTATCTCTCTCCACTGGCTCCTTTCCATCCGCCTTCAAACATGCGCTAGTTACCCCTTTACTAAAGAAACCATCCCTAGACCCCAACTCTCCATCCAACTACCGCCCTGTATCCCTGCTTCCCTTCACATCAAAGCTCTTAGAAAAACTAGTCTTCAACCGCCTCTCCCTCTTCCTGTCCTCCAACTCCCTACTTGACCCCCTGCAATCTGGCTTCTGTCCCCTACACTCAACTGAAACTGCCCTCACCAAAGTCACCACCGACCTCCTAACTGCTAAAAAACACGGCCACTATTCTATTCTCATCCTGCTTGACCTCTCGGCTGCTTTTGACACTGTTGACCACCCCCTCCTTCTACAGACCCTCAACTCTCTGGGTCTCGGTGACACTGCACTTGCTTGGGTTGACTCCTATTTATCCAACAGGTCCTTCTGTGTGTCCTTTGCTGGTAACTCCTCCTCTTCATTGCCTCTATCTGTTGGTGTACCTCAAGGCTCTGTCCTTGGTCCTCTGCTCTTTTCCATCTACACCTCCTCCCTGGGCAAAATCATCAACAGCTTTGCCTTTAATTACCACTTCTACGCTGATGACACTCAGATCTACCTCTCTACCCCTGATCTCTCTCCCCCTGTCCTTTCAAAAGTCAGTGACTGTTTATCTGGCATCTCCTCCTGGATGGCCTCCCACCACCTAAAGATCAACATGTCAAAGACTGAGCTCCTACTTATTCCTCCCTCCAACGCCTCCCCACCTCCTGACTTCTCTATCACGGTGGAGGGTATCACCATCTCCCCATCAAACCAAGTTTGCTGTCTTGGAGTTACACTTGACTCTGCTCTTTCCTTCATCCCCCACATCCAGTCTCTTTCCTCCTCCTGCCGATACCAACTGCGTAATATTTCCAGAATTCGGCCATTTCTTACCGCTGTCACCACAAAACAACTCATACACGCCCCGGTAATCTCCCGACTCGACTATTGCAATAATCTCTTATCTGGCCTCCCTCTGTCCCGCCTCTCCCCCCTACAATCCATCCTGAACGCCTCCGCCAGGCTAATTCACCTCACCCGCCGCTCTGTCTCTGCCGCTCCCTCCTGCGAGTCCCTTCACTGGCTCCCCATCCACTGCAGAATTAAGTTCAAAATCCTTATCCTTACCTACAAAACCCTCACTAACTCAGCGCCCCACTACCTGTCCTCACTAATCACCAGATACACCCCAGCCCGCTCCCTAAGGTCAAACAGTGACCTGCGCCTAGCTTCTCCCCGCATCACCTCTTCCCATGATAGACTGCATGATTTCTCACGCGCAGCCCCCACTCTCTGGAACGCTCTCCCTCGTACTGTCAGACTTTCCCCTAACTTCTCTTCCTTCAAACGCTCCCTGAAAACGTTCCTATTTAGGGAAGCCTACCACCCAACTCACTGACGCAACCATCAATCACTCTCACCTTACAGTCCTCTCCTCCTGTTTCCAACCCAAACCCTCCCAGATTGTGAGTTCCTACGGGAATAGGGCCCTCATCTCCTCCTGTACTGTTTGTCAAATGTTGTTCAATGTATTGTAACCCTGTCTATACTGTGCTTATTGTACAGCGCTGCGGAATATGCTGGCGCTTTACAAATAAAGAATAATAATAATAATAATAATTGACACAGGATTACACCCCTTTATGGTTTAACCAGTTCATTGTTTATTGTAGTTGAAGTTGAGCCCGTAATTCCACCAAGAAGCCGTGTCAATAAGAGAGCCAGATATTACTCTCCCTGATCAATAATGTGCTCACTGTGGTCACGCGACAGGGACCTGCAGGCACTTCCAGGAGATCAATCCATCTCATAGATCTGAATTATGTTTTAGTTTTGCAAAGAAACAAAAGAATCTCAGATTGGCTCAAGATTTAAAATGAAAGCGGAGTATCAATACATTGATACCTACAGGGTCCAAAGCCGGGGTAACCCAAATTACAAATTGTTGTAAAGAGAGAACTGTAGGTATGGATAAAAACTATCAGGGTTATTCAAAGAGAATCGAAAAGTCACCGCATGTTCGGTGACTTTTCATTCTCTTCAATTCAGCACGATTTGGCGATCCCATTTCGGCGACCCCGCGGTGTATTCAGCAAGCACCACAGGGCCGTCGTAACGCAGGGAAAAGTCGCCGCAAACACGCCGAAAACTCACCGCAAAACCCGCAAAAACATCTGGATTGACCCCGCAGAAAACGCCGGAAAAACCCAAGCAGGAGCCGATCACACGCAGCGCAGCCGCCGGAAAAACCCGACACCGCAGACGAATGGAGTAAAAAATAAATAAAACAGTTCGCTTGAATGTTTGAAAAGTGAAAAGCTGTTTGCAAAGAAACTACAGAGCGAAAATGTCTGAAATTTACATATGAGGTCCAGGGTATGATAATAAAGAGGGCTGTTACAGAAAAAAAAAAAAAATACGATTTAAAAAAATAAAGAAAACAAATTTTTTTTGCAAAAAAATCCCGAAAAATGCTTAAAGTATCCTAAAAAATCTATAAATAAAGAGACTTTTTGCTGCAGAATATTATAATGAACGGTTTATTAGATACTGAATTAAAACGGGAATACTTTTAACATTGGAGCCTATGGGATTCGCCTGAATAAACCTGCCGAATTAAACCACCGAATGGCAGGGCATTTCGGCAATTTTTCCCTGCTGGTTTGTGTTCTCTGAATAGACGAAGCATTGCTTCTCTATGGGGATTTCTCTGCCCTCGAACAGGCACCGAACAGGCACCGTATGTGCGGGCAATTCGCCAACATTTGGTGAATTGCCTGCTCTCTGAATAGCCGAATGGCCATGAAAGGTAACCGAACGCTGATTTTCAGCGTTTGGTCACCTTTCGGCAGCCAATCGGATTACAGTGGGTAAGTGGGTAAGCAGTAGGTAAGTGAAACAGCAAGCTTAAAGTTTGCAGTGGAGAATGTGGTAAGCTCAGTCAAAGCATACAGGGTTATTCAGAGAGATTCAAAAAGTCACCGCACGTTCGGTGGCCTTTCGTTCCCTGCACATCGGGGCGATTCGGCGATTCTAGTTCGCCGACCCTGCGGTGTATTCAGCAAGCCCTGCAGGGTCCCCCACAGTGCAGGGAAAACTCTCCGCAAACACACAGAACACTTACCGAACACTCACCGAAAACCTGCAGAAACCGCCAAAAAAAACAAGCTGAACACGCCGGAAAAATCCGAGCAGCCCACGATCACAGCGCAGACCAGTCGCCGGAAAAACCTGACACCGCAGACGAATGGAGTGAAAAAAAAACCTACGCTTGAATGTTTGAAAAGTGAAACGCTGTTTGCAAAGAAACTACTGAGCGAAAATGTCTGAAATTTACATATAAGGTCGAAGGAATGATAATAAAAAGGGCTGTTACAGAAAAAAGAAAAAACGATTTAAAAAAAATGGAAAACATTGAAAAAATCCTAAAAAATGCTTAAAAGATCCTAAAATCTTTTTTATTTACATTGAAGCCTATGGGATTCGCCTGATTAAGGCTAAGGTCAGACGAAAGCAGTTTTAACGTGCGTGTAGCCGCACGAAATCACGGCCGTGCTAGCAGCAAATGACGTCCAATGCCGGGGAACATATGACGAACGGCCGCACGAAAGTTCGTCTGTGCAACAACGGCCGCACGAAAGTTCGTCCGTGCAACGCAAGTGGCAAACTAACGCATTTTTTCGAGAACGTCAAACCGCTACTACTGACGTACAGAGTGCGCTGCAGCCGCATAGCGGCGTGTTTGCGTGATTGGGAGACGTCAGACGCTGCACACGTCCGGCCAACATAACGTCCAGACGCAAAAAGGGTTTTATTGATGATCCGTACAAAATCACGGACGAAAATGCGCATCGTATGACCGCTATCGCATATTCCGGGGAAAAATACGTACGTTCGTTCGAACGCACTTTTTCACGGACAACGTGAAAAATGCGTTCGTCTGACCCTAGCCTAAACCTGTTGAATGAAAACACTGAACAGCACGGCATTTCACTGACATTTCCCTGCTGTTCGGTGTCTGTGAATAGGTTAACCATTGCTTCTCTATGGAGGATTTCACTGCCGCCGAACAGCACTGCATTTTGTTAGCAGTTTGCCAAATAGCTTTCTGAATAGCCGAATGGCCACGAAATTGCACCGTATGGGGACATTCACTGTTTGGTGCAATGTTGTGGCCAATTCTGTGCTCTTTGAATAACTAAAGCCTTATATTCTATCCCCTGGTGATGTCCTTTGAATACATACCACACAATATAATGATGTGAGTCGGTGACTGACCCATTCATTCCATTCTATGGCCAAAGCCACACAGTGAGGAGCAAGTGATGGAAAGATACGGGTGGGGGGGCAGTTTACAACACAAAATATCACACAATGGATGCAACCAGTGACACATATAGAGGAAAATATCACACAATGGATGCAACCAGTGACACATATAGAGGAAAATATCACACAATGGATGCACCCAGTGACACCTATAGAGGAAAATATCACACAATGGATGCACCCAGTGACACATATAGAGGAAAATATCACACAATGGATGCAGCCAGTGACATATAGAGGAAAATATCACACAATGGATGCACCCAGTGACACATATAGAGGAAAATATCACACAATGGATGCACCCAGTGACACATATAGAGGAAAATATCACACAATGGATGCACCCAGTGACACATATAGAGGAAAATATCACACAATGGATGCACCCAGTGACATATAGAGGAAAATATCACACGATGGATGCACCCAGCGACACATATAGAGGGAAATATCACACAATGGATGCACCCAGTGACCCATATAGAGGAAAATATCACACAATGGATGCACCCAGTGACACATATAGAGGAAAATATCACACAAAGGATGCACCCAGTGACATATATAGGAAAATATCACACAATGGATGCATCCAGCGACACATATAGAGGGAAATATCACACAATGGATGCACCCAGTGACACATATAGAGGCAAATATCACACAATGGATGCACCCAGTGACCCATATAGAGGAAAATATCACACAATGGATGCACCCAGTGACATATAGAGGAAAATATCACACAATGGATGCACCCAGCGACACATATAGAGGGAAATATCACACAATGGATACACCCAGTGACACATATAGAGGAAAATATCACACAAAGGATGCACCCAGTGACATATAGAGGAAAATATCACACAATGGATGCACCCAGCGACACATATAGAGGGAAATATCACACAATGGATGCACCCAGTGACCCATATAGAGGAAAATATCACACAATGGATGCACCCAGTGACACATATAGAGGAAAATATCACACAAAGGATGCACCCAGTGACATATATAGGAAAATATCACACAATGGATGCATCCAGCGACACATATAGAGGGAAATATCACACAATGGATGCACCCAGTGACACATATAGAGGAAAATATCACACAATGGATGCATCCAGTGACACATAAAGAGGAAAATATTTTCTTAACTAAACAAACAAGAGAAAAACAAAGCACGTCTAAGATATCAGAAACATCAAATAAACACAATAAGGACATTTCATTTTTAGTGGTACTGGCCCTTTAAAAGTTAAATGGGAGGGGGACTCTTGGTGAGTTCCCACACTTATATTTTAGGACTTGACCTCTGATCTTGCCCACCTTTAAATTATAAGGTGGTCAGGATGTGGTGAGCGTCCCTTTAAATAAAAGAGCAGTGGTTAGTCCATACGTCCAGATGTGTTTGGAGATAGTGCTCTAACCTGATCGATGTAAGGAAGATATTATGGGATAGAGTCCCTTATGCATTGAAAGGCTTGGAAATGATTATGTAAAATACAGATGAGTCAGGATTGAAGTCACTGGAAGCCGCATTATTATTCCACGTCATTTCGAGCTGGATATTTCCATGTAACTACTTTGTAACTGCTGCCGCACAGATCCCGTTTAGTCCCTGGTACGCACGGCCGGTTTTGCATTTTAGGAGGCTGCGGGCACAGAAATGTGGAGCCCCCCAACAATAAAACCAATGCCCAAATGACTTTTTGGGGGGGGCAAACCATAATCATAAAAAAAAACCATTTAGAAAAATCAGACAAACGGCTTCTCTCAGCGCTCAAATCAAAAGAAGGGGCAGAATCTGTTGCCTTAGTTGAGTTAGTGCAGTGGCATTGTTTGTTTTATATGTAAGAGCATATATTGCCTCTGCCGAAGAACAGAGAAAAAAATACATTACACTTTCTTTAATTTTTTTTTATTTTTACACATTACTTGGTCATGTTTGTATCATTGTAAAGACCAGACTCTGACCTTTCCAACCACACCTCACTTAACCTTGTGCGGTGTACAATTCAAAGATGCAGGTTCAAAAATCCCCGTCTCTCCTCACTGCAGTGCTACAGTCTAGGTTGTCGATGAAACAATGCACCCATTGCCAGCTGCACACTTGCGGGTAGTGTGGGAAATGAGAAGGTGAGTTAGCGCAGCATCACTGTGCACTTTATAATTGTAAACTGAATATGAGAAAAATATTATTTTATTGGTTAGTTTTACATCAATCTAACCTGATTATATTTGGTATCACTGGAAAGGTACAGCATATGTCTGCATATGTCCGTAATCTGGCCTTTCTAATGATACCTCATATGTCCATAATCTGGCCTTTCTAATGATAGAGTGTATGTCCATAATCTGGCCTTTCTGATGATACCTCAGGTCCATAATCTGGCCTTTCTAATGATACTGCATATGTCCATAATCTGGCCTTTCTAATGATACCGCATATGGCCATAATTTAGCCTTTTTAATGATACCTCATATGTCCACAATCTGGCCTTTCCAATGATACCTCATATGTCCCTCTAGCCCTTAGGGTTCCAGAGATACAGTGGTCTAAATGATTGTAAGAAATCAAAAACATGCCTACTCTGCCTAGTTATAAATCTGGCCCTGTGCTATGTCTTAATGATGGCCAATGGATGTCACCCCGTTTCTGCATGATACAAACTCAAACATGGAGAAACAACACAGGACCTTACATTTGTGTAATTGTTTTTCCTTTTCACAGTAAGGGACGACTCCACTTCGACTTCCATTCTTTATAATGTTGACTGCCGTAGTCATGCGCTGTACGGTTACCTGCCGGGAGACGTTGGTCCTGCTCACCTACCTTTTATGTCTCCATCTACAGCAAGGATCTCAAAACTCTGGCCCCCCCCAGATGTTTATTGCCTACATTTCCCAGACTTCTCTGAATGCAATAAACAGGCAGAGAATCATGGGAGGTGTAGTTCAGAAACATCTGGGGGGGCAACATTTGAGATCCCCAATCTACTGGTTTTGGATGTTCCTAAATTGGTTTGTGATAAAGAACACAAGACGTGATGCCGACCCATCCTTCTCCTCAAGTACCTCCACATAGAGGCCCTTCCCTTGTCCTCACCATTTCTCTAACACTAGTGCTAGTGATCCTGATGACAAATAAAACACCTCTCGCCTTTCTCCACGTCAACTCCTCTAGATTGTAAGCTCCTCTGAGCAGGGACCTCGTGTTTCTGTTCTTATGTCTGTTTGTAATTTTGCCTTTCCCAATGGTTATTGCATAGTGCTGTGGAAACTGTTGGCGCCATATAAATGATAATAATAATGTGTCAATATGATTTCCAGACACAGGCATAATGTCACACACAGATAATATTTTTATATTCTATTGGTATTGTTTGGAAGCTGCATCGCAAACAATCGCATTATGATCACTACAAACCCCCATAAGCAGGCGATCTCACCATTTTATTATCTATCCGCATCACATTTACTGTATTTGACACAAAGGCCATTTCTGCCTGTACGCTGATAATGCAGACCCCGTGTGGCATTGTGCAAGATAAGGGACACCATCTAGATTTTAGAACCTTTCAACCCAGCAATATTTTTGTAAAGGACAAGCTGTAAAGAAAGGAAAAAATTAAAGACTGACAAAGTTACATTATTTTGATCCTCTCGGAATAACAGTCTTTATACAGAATTGCTGTTTCACCCTAGATTTACATGTATATAGTATTGGCGTGTGCAAGGGTGGAAAAGGCCCTCTTTCGCCTCCTTCATTGATATGTTAGACGTCCCTTATCTGGCTCATGATGAATAATATAAAAACTGACTGTATCTCTGTGATTACCGGCTTATTATTTCTAGTGAAAAATGTGCGTTTTGTGCAAAATCTCCTAATTAAGAAATGTTCCACGGGTGCACACCCTAATGTAACGGACTGTGCAGGCCGTTTTGTTTCAGCAAAAATCATTTGACAGTGAAAGGGTTAATGTAAAGGATTTGGGATAAGTAGCAGAAATGGCAGGCCGCGGAGCTGTAGCCGACAGAGGCTTACGAGGAGAGGGACACGCAAAGCCTGGATCTGAAGGTATGAGCACGTTTAGATCCGTGTGCAGGGAGCAGCTTCTAAACATCTTGCCTGCCACGAGAATATCTGGGTCAGCAGAGGTATTAAGCACAGCGAAACAAAACACACTCTACACCAACGTACCAACAAGAAACGAAACCAGCAGGAAGTCGAGGAAGGTCGGATGCATATTTTGAGATATTCTCTGGATGAAATCGACATATTTCATAGGGATAATTAAAGTGAAGTCCATCCCACGATTATATTGCAAGAAATTAAATATCCTCCATCGATAAACATATTAACAGACCGCGGTTCCGGTTCAAAGCTACAATGTACATTAAAAAAATCATTTGAAAGGCCGCAGTTGGCTTCGATGAGCGTACCATGCAGCTGTATTGGCTGTGACGCGTGCGATGTTAGCACCTCATGGGTGACATTCTCTCAGTGCTGTTAGATCGTTACCAAAGGATTTCACACGTGGGAGGGCGACAGCTTTTCTTCACAAGCGTTCCATGTTTCTTCACGAAACGTTCTTCATGGAAATGAGGGAAAAAAATAGATGAAGCCACTTCATCGAGCGTCAGTGTTCCACTGAACAATCCACATACACACGACTTCCCTGAATGAAGGTCTACGATCTTTGAGCAGGAATGGAAATGTAATTGTTTACTCATGCGTCATCTGGAAGAAAGATTTCACCTTTATTTGAGCCTCCTAGATGGGTGGCTCAGTAGGTGCGCCTGGGACCTCTTACGGTTGAGGGGGTCCTTCCTCGCAACTCCCGCAGCAGTAAATGTCTTCTCAGGATATAGTCCCCGGCTGGGAGAATTCCCACACGGATGGTGATATAATATACTCAGAAAGAAACTATTAAAATAAAACATTTATTTAAAAACTAAAGTACATTAAAAACGGAGACGCGTTTCGCCCGCCAGCTGCAGGCCTTATCAATCGGGTCATCCATCTTCTGTTTTTGAGATATAGGTGTCATGTTTAAAATATTCACCGACCATTTTTTCAACACCCTCACATTTTGAGAAATGGTGAATCGCATGTTTTTCTATTTTTCAAGAAGATTGTAATGTCACATCTCGGCGGCTGGCGCGGCTCCGGCGTCCTCCCCTGCGACCCCGGGGTCTGGGTCTCCCTTGCAGCCCTTCCTTGCGCCCTATGCGCGCGTGCCGCCGGCCTCTCCGGATTTAAGCTCCTGCCGGCGGCGCAACGTCATCACGCCTCCACCGTGGGTTTCCCTGCACCATGTGATCTTGTTGGCCAATCAGATTGCAGGGCGCGAGATTTAAACTTGCTTTTTGCCTTTTCTCATTGCCCTTTCAAGGTTTTGCTTGCCTGACCCTTAAGTGCTTATTTCTTATACCTCTGATTGATTTTCTGTGTATGACCTGGCTTTTGGATATTGACCTGTGTATCTCTATACTCCTTTGACTCGGCTTTTGGAACTTGACTTAGTATTCTGTTGTATCCCTACGACCTGGGCTTGTGTTAGACCCCTCTGGTACCTCGTACTGTTTCTGGTTACCGCCTCATATTTTTCCATACTTACCTGTCTCCATACCAGCCACTCTAAGGACTGGTTTCTGTCCTCCTTGCTTGTTGTCCCTGCCTTATAGGTTCACCTCTCGCTATTGCGTAACCCAGCCACCTCAAGGACTGGTATCGCACCTAGGCTTAGGGTTACCTATTGTTACGTATAGTACCGACCGTAGCACATCCTTGGACTTACGTGTGCTCGCCTGACATCATGAAAGGGCCATGGACTTAGCAGGGACTGCCCAGCAATTATCAGGTTTAGAGAGTCGTTTGGAGGATCAAGATCATCGATTTGATCAATTCGCTCAAGCCCTCCAAACTCTGTTAGCTCGTACCGCACCTACCCAATTAGAGGTTTCCCCTCCTGTTAATCCACCTCTTCCTGAACCATTTACCACACCGAACCCGTGCCCTAACTTACTACCACCGGTACGTTATGGGGGCGATCCTATTGCCTGTAGAGGATTCATAAACCAGATCTCTATCTACTTTGCGCTAACTCCGTGGTCTTACCCTACAGATCGTGCGAAGGTAGCCTTTGTTATCAATCATCTGACCGATAAAGCATTGTGTTGGGCTAACCCTCTCTGGGATACTGATAAACCCATTGTTTATAACTAATGGGAATTTATAACCGCCTTCCGCAGAGTGTTTGACCCCCCTGGTCGTAAGACTAATGCCGCTAAATCCTTGTTTCACCTGCGTCAGGGCACTAAATCCCTGGGTGATTACGCACTGGAGTTTAGATCCTTGGCTTCTGAATTGAACTGGAATAATGAGCCTTTGATAGCAGTTTTTTTAGAGGGTTTGAATGATGAGCTCTAGGACGAAGTAGCGGCCAGAGATCTCCCGGAAGATCTGGAGGATCTGATCACCTACTTGTCCTTCATAGATGAAGGTATTCGCCATCGTAAGAATACTAAAGATAAAGCTAAAAAAACACCTCTTAGGATGCCTCCCCGGTTCCCTTTACCCACGCTCCCAGAGTCTACTTCTCCTCCTAAGCCCATGCAGGTAGACAGCACTAAACTCCCTGAAGCTGAAAAGCAACGCCGCCAACGTGAGGGATTGTGTTTATATTGTGGGTTAGGGGGGTCATTTGCTTAAAGGGTGCCCCAAACGCCCTCAGGGTCCTGCGGGAAACTTGCATGCCTTAGTGCCCCTTGGGGACAGCTCTTAGGTACTTTTCCCTCATCCCCCAAACTTGAAAATAGACTCAGGGTTCTGGTCACTCTTTGTTGGGAGAATTCCCGTAACCTGGTGAATCTCTATGCCCTGGTTGACTCCGGTGCTGCCGATAACTTTATCGATCTTGTTTTCGCTCGTAAACATGCTATTCCTCTTATTAAGAAAGAAACTCCTTTACTCGTACAAGCCATTGATGGCGGACCACTTGAAACCCCTTTTGTCCTTTTCGAAACTCAAGACATTACTGTTAGGATAGGACTATGTCACAAAGAGAAAATGTTTTTCCATGCCATTTCTTCGCCTTCCTATCCCATTGTACTTGGGTACCCATGGTTAACTCGTCATAACCCTGTAATCGATTGGCGAGCTCGTCAAATCGCTAAGTGGGATAAAGATTTCATGTTTTCTTGTATTGAGGTCCCCTTGTCCGTCAACACCTTAAATGTACCCACAGCTCCTCCTCTGACCACTACTATACCTTCTCCATACTCTGATTTGGCACCTGTGTTCGATAAGAAAGAGGCCGATAAATTACCCCCACATCGTTTGTACGATTGCGCTATCGACCTTCTCCCCGGTACCACTCCTCCCCGAGGGGTAGTCTATTCGTTATCTGAGAAAGAGCATAGAGTATTGGAGGAGTATATTACTGATTCCCTTAACAAAGGGTTTATCCGCCCCTCTTCCTCTCTGGCAGGAGCAGGATTTTTCTTTGTTCAGAAAAAAAGAGGGAGACCTCAGACCCTGCATAAATTTTCAAGGGTTAAACAAAATAACCATAAAAAATGCCTACTCTATCCCACTCATCCCGAGTTGTTTGATCGCCTGAAATATTCTAAAATATTCTCTAAGCTGGATCTTAGAAGAGCCTATAACTTGATTCGAATCAGACAGGGGGATGAGTGAAAAACTGAGTTCAATACTAGATTAGGGCATTATGAGTACCTGGTTATGCCCTTTGGACTATGCAACGCTCCAGCAGTTTTTCAGGCATTTATTAATGATGTCTTATGGGAATACACTCCTTGTTTTGTCGTTGTATATCTTGATGATGTCTTGATACATTCTCCTGACCTGAAAACCCACCACCAACATGTACGACTTGTCTTGTCTAAACTGTTGTCCAACGGCCTTTATTGTAAACTCGATAAATGCTTGTTTGACGTACAACAAGTACAATTTTTAGGCTATGTAATCTCCTCTTCCGGCTTCATGATGGATCCTAAGAAACTAGATGCAATCGTTCATTGGCCTCTTCCCAAGGGTCTCAAGGCCATTCAAAGATTTATAGGTTTCTCTAACTATTATAGAAGATTTATCAAGGGTTTCTCGTCCATCATGGCACCTATTACAGCATTGACTAAAAAAGGAACTGACACACAGAATTGGCCCTCCAATGCATTAGAGGCTTTTGGGAAATTAAAAGCAGCATTTCCCACCGCACCCATCCTTCATCACCCTGATCCAACTAGACCCTTCGTGTTAGAAGTGGACGCCTCAGAGACTGGGGTGGGAGCTGTGTTGTCCCAACGCCCAGCTGACGACAAACCCATGCAACCTTGTGGTTTCTTCTCTAGAAAACTGTCACTTACCGAGACCTGCTATGACATTGGAGATAGGGAACTTTTGGCTATCATACTTGCCCTAAAGGAATGGCGTCACCCCCTAGAGGGTTCTAATTGTCCGTTCTCTATACTCACTGACCATAAGAATCTGGTCTATCTGTCCGAAGCCAAGAGATTGAACCCCAGACAAGCTCGGTGGGCTCTCTTTCTTACCCGATTTAATTTCGTCATTTCATACAGACCAGGGTTAAAAAATATTAAGGCTGATGCACTCTCCAGACAGCACGAGCCTCTATCTACTCAAATTTCGGTACCAGTTCCCATAGTGCCCGAGGAGAAAATCTTAGCCTCCCTGAGTACTCAGATCGATTCACCACTATGGAATCTGTTACTATCGAAAGAGCCACTAGCACCTCCGTCGAAACCACCCAAGAAACTTTTTGTTTCTCCTGAAGAGGTTCTCACAGTTTTACGACTATTTCATGAATCCAGATTTGCTGGACATTTTGGAGTAGAGAAAACTCTAACCCTAATCAAAAGAAACCTTTGGTGGCCTACACTTGCCAAAGATGTGAAAGAGTATGTTACTACCTGTTCCGTTTGTACCAGTTCTAAGTCCTCCCATCTTAGACCTACTGGTCTTCTCCAGCCTCTACCTGTTCCTGAACGTCCCTGGTCCCATTTAGCAATGGACTTCTTGGTGGAGTTAACCCCTTCGTTTGGCCATACAGTCATTTTTGTCGTTGTCGATCGTTTCTCCAAAATGGCACATTTCATTCCGTTAAGGAAACTTCCCTCCGAACGAGCTAGTACAAATCTTTACTAAAGAGATATTTAGACTACATGGTGTTCCAAATGTTCTCGTCTCCGATCGTGGTTCCCAATTTATATCGAAAGTTTGGAGAGGCTTCTGTCAACAATTAGGTGTTAAACTGTCCTTTTCCTCTGCGTATCACCCACAGACGAACGGATTAGCTGAAAGAACTAATCAAACACTTGAGACTTATTTAAGATGTTTTAATTCTGATGCACAGGATGATTGGGTCACTCTATTGCCATGGGCGGAGTTTGCGTACAATAATACCACATCTCAGTCGACTAAATATTCCCCATTCGAAATAGTCACTGGTATGTATCCCACCATTTTTCCATCCTCGTTTGTACCACAGGATATTCCTGCTCTAGAGGACCACCTCTGTAATCTACGTGTGATTTGGGAGAAGACCAAATTGAATCTCGAATCTGCTTCTTTGGCTCAGAAGCGTTCTGCAGACCTCAAGCGCAGACCTCCTCCGGTTTATCATGTAGGTGACAAAGTATGGCTCAGCACAAATCACATCCGGTTGAAGGTCCCTTCTATGAAATTTGAGCCCCGGTTCATAGGACCTTATAAGATTCTTAGGTGTATTAATCCCGTCTCGTACGCTCTGCAGTTACCTGCATCCCTTCGTATCCCTAACACCTTTCATGTATCCTTACTAAAACCCCTCCTGTGCAATCGTTTTACCCGTCCCGACTCTCTCCCCCCTCCTCCGGTTGTGGTAGACGGGAACCCCGAGTCTGAAGTTGAGTCCATTCTAGATTCCCGCCGTTCTCGGAACAGGTTGCAGTATTTAGTTCATTGGAAGGGTTATGGTCCCGCGGATCGTACGTGGGTCTCACTTCACGACATTCATGCTCCTCGTTTATTGTCCGCTTTTCATTGTCGTTTTCCTGCTAAGCCGGCTCCTAACCGCCCGGTGGGCGTTCCTCGAGTAGGGGGTGCAGTCACATCTCGGCGGCTGGCGCGGCTCTGGCATCCTCCCCTGCGACCCCGGGGTCTGCGTCTCCCTCGCAGCCCTTCCTTGCGCCCTATGCGCGCGTGCCGCCGGCCTCTCCAGGTTTAAGCTCCTGCCGGCGGCGCAATGTCATCACGCCTTCACCGTGGGTTTCCCTGCACCATGTGATCTTGTTGGCCAATCAGATTGCAGGGCGCGAGATTTAAACTTGCTTTTTGCCTTTTCTCATTGCCCTTTCAAGGTTTTGCTTGCCTGACCCTTAAGTGCTTATTTCTTATACCTCTGATTGATTTTCTGTGTATGACCTGGCTTTTGGATATTGACCTGTGTATCTCTATACTCCTTTGACTCGGCTTTTGGAACTTGACTTAGTATTCTGTTGTATCCCTACGACCTGGGCTTGTGTTAGACCCCTCTGGTACCTCGTACTGTTTCTGGTTACCGCCTCATATTTTTCCATACTTACCTGTCTCCATACCAGCCACTCTAAGGACTGGTTTCTGTCCTCCTTGCTTGTTGTCCCTGCTTTATAGGTTCACCTCTCGCTATTGCGTAACCCAGCCACCTCAAGGACTGGTATCGCACCTAGGCTTAGGGTTACCTATTGTTACGTATAGTACCGACCGTAGCACATCCTTGGACTTACGTGTGCTCGCCTGACATGTAAATACCAATTTTCACACCTGTAACATCTTTGGTTTTTGAGATACAGGTATCCCCCCCTTTTCACCCCCTTAGGGGCGGAATGTCCAAAACTCCTTCCTTAGTGGATGCATACGTCATAAAAACAATGTACCTTCAAATTTTCACGTTCCTAAGTTAAACGGTTTGAGCTGGGCGTTGAGTCAGTTAGGACTTTTCCTTTTATATGTATAGATTAGTGCAGAACATCTACACTATTACACATTACAAAGCCACATGCTCACATACTTACACAATGCCTGCATATACACACAGATGAGTGCAACGCTTAAAAAAACCCCACACACATGTATATTTATACACACATTTTAATACACACAACAAAAAACACATATACAAAAATGCAACATAAAACACAAAATACATATATTAGACACACAGATACATATACAACATGTGCATATATAACAAAATTATATATACGCACATATAAAACTAAGCATGTACTCTAATACACGTGCAACAAATATAAGAAAAACACAAAACACAGATACATATGCAGCATTTGCATAGCTATAAAAAACAAATATGGAAAGCATTAAAAAATAAAAATGTATGCAGATATATAGGAGTGTGTTGCATATGTTAAAAAACTATACAAAGATATATCTGCAACACACACACACAGAGTGTATACGGAAAGGGGTTTGCAATCAATATTGATATACACAGATCACACGTCACACTATGCATACATAGACACACAGGCAGATGTTTCAGGGTAAATATACACTAGTATTGATTCGTGGACAGGTTTGCGCCTGCCATTTATCAGTGTCTATTGTGTGTGAGGCATTACACTTTGTATTTATACACACACACACACAGCAAGAACTGTGTCATTCGGTGACTCATTCCTTTCCATGCGTCACAGAGAAATATTCTGTAAAAGTGTCTTGTGTATCACGGCAACGGCCAATCAGAGCAGGGGAAAGTCATGCGGAACGGGAAGGAGAGCTGTGTGCGACTGGGAGCGAAGGGAGGGCGAGAACGAAGTAGGGAAATGGGGAAGGAAGGCCAGAGGAGCTGGGACAACCAGCAGATGGCGCAGAACAGGAGAGGGACTTTAGGAATAACCCCGGGGTGAGACCTCAGGAAGGTGTTATTATAAATGTGATGGGGAGGGGCACAAATAAAAACTGGAGAAGTAGGTTTTATTTATTAAAAACGGAGGGCGAGGGGAAACCGGCCAGAATACGAAAAAAAGGGACAACACTGCGAAACCTTACCAGGGATATGTGTAAACAGCAACCACGGCCGACCAGTCCATGGTGCCAGATGGAGCCAAGGCTCCAGGCAGCACTTTGCCAGGGGCAGCATTTTGGGCCTCAACTAGGCACACCACACATTACTATGAGGTTTACTGCTGTGGAGCTCTGTGATACTTGCAGATACACACATTACTGTATGTTATATTGCTGTGGAGCTCTGATACACTCACAACGGCACATGTTTTTTTTTAAAGGGGGGGGCAGCATTTCATCCTTGGAACCAGGCAGCACAGTGTCTTGGGACGACCCTGACAGCAACATAGAGGGAATACATTTAAACGTGTATTTTAACCCCTTCACTATCAAACACTTTTTAAAATCATATTATGTATTTGAAACATGGAATGCAAAGTTAATTAAATACAGGGTAAAACAGACATTTTGCAGAGATTGTTGTTCTGGGATTTACATACATTTTTTAACTCATTTCTAATTTTTCTTGTATTTTTTTTATCCTTTACCGAAATATTGCTGGGATGAAAGGTTCTGAACTCTAGATGGTGTCCCTTATCGCGCATAATTTCACACGGGGGTCTGCATTATCAGCATACGGGATCAAAATAAGGTAAATTTGCCCGTTTTTAAAACAAAAATTACGCTGGTCTTTTACAAAAATATCACTGGGTTGAAAGGTTCTAAACTCTAGATGGCGTCCCTTATCTAGTACAATGTCACACGGGGTCTGCATTATCAGCATAGAGGCAGAAATGGCCATTGTGTCAAATACAGTAAATATGATAAAGATAAATAATAAAAGGGGTCAGATCTCCTGCCTGTGGGGATTTGTAGTGAATAAAATGAGATTGTTAGCAACGCAGCTTCCAAATATTATCAATAGAATCTATAAATAATATCCGTGTGTGACATTATGCTGTGTCTGGCAATTACAGCCACACTGTATCTGTACCGTACAGGAAATTTCAGTCTTTAAAAATGTTTCAGTCTTTATATTATCCCTGTACAACAGTGACTGACCCCAGAGCATCTCCCTGTATTCTGCCAAATCCCTGGCTGCTGTAATGCAGCAGTAAAGTTTCTGAACATTTTGTTACAGTGGGTGTGAGAGCTGCTCCTTGCAGCTTGTTTATAGTATGACAGGGTGAAAAGGAGAGACATAACAGTGGACAGGGGGCACACTAATCTCGCTTTTAAAAATGTAGGCAGAGTGATTTTTGATATGCTAATGATTGCTTTTCAATGTATTACAATGCAAAAGCGAATTAACTAGATTTTTGGAGTAAAGGGTTAAATCATAAAGATACGCTGGATGGAGTAGAGGTAACATCACTGCCCTATAACCGTGGAGGTGCAGGTTCGAATCCCAGCCAGAGCACTTCTCCAGTAAGTGTCCTTGGGCAAGACACCTAACGGTACATACTTGCCTACCACACAATATCGACTGGAGTCCAGTGGTAACGTTTCTGCTCTTCGACCGTGGAGAAGCAAGTCAAATCCCGTTCAGCACATCCCTCCAATACAACTGTGGAGAAGCAAGTCTCGACTTTACGAGAAGCGGGTTCAACCTAACCACCAGGTCGCTGCTCTACAATGATGGAAAGACGACTCGATCCCACTCAGAAGACACCACAAGCGAGTGGGCAGGACACCTAACAATATGGATGTGCCAACCTCCCAAAATACTTGTACATCTCATAGATTGTAAGATCCCTTGGGAACAGAATCCCCCTGAATCAGCCGTATCATCCATTTGTGGTATTCCAATGTATTAACCCCTTGCACACTGATCTTGTAAAGCGCTGTGGAATATGTGGTGCTATATAAATAAAGGATAATAATACAAACACAGACAGAAGACCATTGGGGTGTCATGGTTTAGTGTTGTTGCAACCACAATAAAGCATCACCCAGGGCCGGATTAACATAGGGGCTGATGGAGCAGCAGCTCCAGGCCCGTGCCCCAGAATAGGCCCAGAGAAAGAATAAATATGTCTGCATTTATGGCCATTTGGACCCCTGTATTTCCAACCCCATAGTGGCTACAGGGTCATGTGAGGTATCACTGGAAAGACCAGAGCATGACCTTTCCAATGATACCAAACATGACCAAGTTTTACTTAACAATAAAAATGTCTTTAATTTTTTTCTTTCTAACACAGCAATATTTTTCACTTCTCAATCATAAAGTGAACAATGATGCTGCACTAACTAACCATCTAATTTCTCATGTTACCAACAAGTATGGATGTGATGGCACAATCCATGGTTTACGAAACTGTACATCAAAAACCGAAACCGCTGTACTGCAGCAAAGATCACGGTGGGGGGGTGATTTTAGAACCCTGCATCACTAATCTTTACACTTGAAAATCAGTTCCAAAGCGATGGCATTGTCCATTTGTCACGTATAAAATGAGCAACACCACTGCCATTACTCACCTTTTAATTTCCCACGCTGGGAGCAAGGCCAGTGTTTTATATATAGTCATTATTCATAAAGCACCATCTTCCAAAACACAAGGGAAATATTTCCTTTTTTTAATTTTTTGGTTAAAATTGGATATTTTCTCAGAAAAATGCTGGAACAGGTTCCCATTTCAATTCTTTAACAAATATTCCTTATAGAATATATAACCACAAAAGTTTGGAAGATAAAATGTAAAACAATAATTTTACACTCTGTAAATGATTGAGATCTAAATGGAAATTTATTCAAAGTATTTGCCTGGTTAGATATACCCGTACCTGCACTATTAAATAACCTAAAATGTTTTCATTTCACTAAATGCCTTAAAAAGCCCACCAAAATCTTCAGCTCCAGGCCCATAGAGATCTTAATCCGGCCCTGGCTTCACCAATGCAGAGAGGGAAAAACCAAAGAGTGACAGGGGAAGCTGTCATCAGCAAAACGTCGGCTGCTGAGCTTTGATTTTCCCCATCATGAGCTCATGTTTCGCATTTTGACCTACAACATCCAATTTTCTTCTCAGCAGCTATACCCGGGCTTGTCGCAGGTATCAGTTAGACAAACTTTAGGAAAATAAGGAAATAGATCATATTATTTTTGATAAGGCACAACGTTTAAGAGAAGGGTGGGGGCGCAGCAGCTGTGGTATTATTTGCCGCTGGCCAATGTGGGCAGCCTGGTACAATAAGGCATCGGCTTTTTGTTTCACCTCTTGGTTTGAGGCCTCCACATGATAAAGGACATGTGTTTTTAAAATCGTGCGGTTGATGCAATCTCCTGTTTGTATCAATGAGAGTCCATCCTGTGCTGGTAGCTGTCGTCGATACCTACACGTCATGCCTGCTCGTAATGCCTTACCTGTGGTTGCTGGGATCCCAGGTCCTCGCGCTCCTTCTTGGCATCGGTCCACTGGGATTGCTACTTTTCATGTTGCTGAGCGTCGTTTTCCACCACATGTATTTAAACCTCCTCGGAACCTCATGTCAATTAACACCAACAACCACAAGCAGGTAACCGAGGTGTATTTAGCTCTGGTTTCTCCATGGTCTCACTGCCCCGTTGTGGTTCTAGTTACCCCTCAGGGCCCTGTATTTTCCCGATTGTCCTTACCGTGTACAGACCCTGGCTCGCTCTCTGACTCCTTGTGTCTCTCCTGTCCTGGACCTCATCTCTGTTTCACTGTTATTGTGTACTTGTTTTATCCCTACCACGGCTCATCTGACGCTCCTCCTATATAGTACACAGCTCACCAGGAGGAGAGCATTCCAGCCAACGAACAAAGATTTTACCAGTAGCCTATATATCCAAAGATTTATGTTAAAGGTGGGATACATTGGCGCTGTGACAGGCTTAAGCAATTTATGGCCATATCTTGTGAACTGAATTCCCATCATTTTTACAGAGCCATGGGTCAGAAACCTTGAAAATCTTAGGGCTCTATTACATTCTCCACGCAAATTCGTACGCGCAGCGTTAACGCTCGTAAATTAACGCAGTAATTGAATTTAAGCAAGCATGGGATAGGCATAAGGCTATCCTAAACAAAAGATAAATCCAGGTAAAGTATCCGTGTAATTGGGCAGACTAGATGGGCCGAAAGGTTCTTATCTGCCGACATTTTTTTCTATGTTTCTATGTTTCAGGTATTACGATCCGAGCACATTTTTTCATCCGTCAAAAAATATCACGTGTAAAAAAGGCGTGCAAAAACGAGCGCAAATTAACGTTGCGTGCAGAAATCAGTGGGCAGACTGGCTGAATCGCGTGAAAAAACAATCAGAATTAAGAACCACAATTGTCTCCTGTTCAGTTTTTGCGCCTGTCAAAATCAATCTGAGTATATATGCTGCAGCAATAAAAAAAACACGCACAACCACTCTATTTTATTGTTTGGGTATGTGTAGAATGTGTAACTATACTGTGCTGTATTTTTTATATTCGTGCTGGTGTTTCTCGTTTCGGCCAGAACGTTCAGATTTGCAGTTACCACCAGCTTTTCAAAGATGTTAAAATCATGCGCGCAAACGTCGTTCGTAAAAAGTTGCTCATCGATTGTAATACCAGCCGCGTACCAGCGCACGAATGCATTCGCACTCACAATGTTAAGTATGGGACGCGCGCACAAACTTACGCTCGCGCAGGGTAACTCGTGGTAGACGTTAACGCACATCGTATGCGCGAACGTCGTAATTTGACGGTCAGCGCGAAGAGCTTTTCCCCTCGCGTTAATGCGTTTTTGCGCACGCGCACATTTTTGCGCTTAGAATGTAATAGAGCCCTTAACTGGGTTGAGAACTGTTGAAATGCTATAACGGTTAAAAGTGGTTAGAATCTGTAAGGGGTTAAATTTTGGTAAAATCTTTATGTTTGGATACATAGGCTAGTGTTGAAATCTTTTGGTTTGTTGGCTGGAGTGCTCTCCTCCTGGTGGACTGAGTCTTTTATGTCTTGAGAAGCACCCGCCCGCTGTGCTTAGTTAAAGTTGAGTGCTGCCCTCCTGGTGTGTTCTCCTATATAGTACAGTAACCCGGCAGTTATAAGGACTGGTTCTCAGGTTTGGGTTTCTGGCCTCTGCATTTTGGGCCTAAATATCACCGTCACACTACAGGAACAAGTCCTATGCCTCTTGATGGCATGTACGGAAAAACGGAAGTCAGTACTTCTCAATCAAACAACTGATATTCTTAACACACAGCTCAAGGCATGGACTTCACTTTATGAGCCCAGAATCACGCTGGTAAAATCAGCATTAACAGGATAAGTCATGAGACGATGAAGGCTCTCTCTGCAGAAGACCAATTGCCCTCACTAGAACATTGTCTATGCAAAGGTTCCTTGAGAACCAGACCCAAAGATTTATATTGTAGAGCAGGGGGCAGCGACCTTGCCTCCCCACCTCCAGGAGTACTATGGGCAATGCGATTCCAGAACAACAGGAGGGCCCAGGTTGCTGACCCCTACTCCAAAATATCACTCAGTAATTTGTAATTTTCGCGTTGAGGCATGAGGAGCACAACCACTCCGAGCATAGTGTTATGGCTGCATTGAAGTCGTAGAGTGCATGCACTGGTCGTTTACCAAAGGATGACAGGTACCAGCCTGGTATACCATGACGGTTAATCTTCCTCCAGCAGGTCCTGAGAGAAACCCGAGTAGCAGCCTGTGAGATCTCCTAAGCATTTCTATGTTTGTGCAGCTCCAGTAGGATGGACACGCATCCAGGGCTGGCCCGTCCATGGGTCCTTTTGGAGCCACGGCTCCAGGCGGCAGATTCACACGAACGGTGTTCTGCCACCATTGTCAGACTCTGCAGAAGTTCCAGTGTTATGTGCTGGCTGAAGCTGTCGGCTCCAACACTCCACCAGGCTGATCGGTCAGCTCGGATAGCAGGGTGTGTGGCAGTGCTAATGAGCTGCACGCAGAGTGCTCACCCTGGGAGCCGCCTGTCAGTCTCTCCCTGCACTTGCCTGGTCCATAATTAAATGTGTGGGTGTGTGTGTTTAGAACATATTTATTTTAATACTAGCTTTAGAATTGTTTTGAAAAGAAACCAGGTTTTGTTGTCCAAACTGTACGAAATATATTTACAGGTTGATTACTTATTACTGTAAGACATGTTTATTGCAGACGTTAGTCACTGCGTATTTGGCTACAAAACAAAGTTGTTTCATTCATATGCGTCCATGAATTTTATTTTATCAAAACAGACAATGAAACAGACAAAAAATATGCATTTTTTTGTTTTGTTTGGCATCTGGACCGGGGGGGGGATTACTTTGAATACTTCTTTGTAAACTACATTAGTGGTTCTTCTTTCAGGTGCTCGGATCAGAGAGTTAGGTGAGCTCAGTCTGGAACAGGCAACGTAAAAATGCCCATGTGAGAAGCAGACTTCACTTAGGTTAATCCCAGCTACCTTCAAAGTCTGCCACAGAGACTTGTTGACGGTCATTGCAAAATAAACCTTTAGGGTGAACTGAAGTCTTTTTAATTGAAACGGATATTCTGAAGGTATAAGAGGTATTCGTGGTATGAACACCGAGTCCCCTGCCAGAACCGGTTAGCACCGTAGCCTGAATCACATTTCCATGGAGTTTCAATCTGGTGCCATTACAGAGCCTAGGTGGGTTGAGGTTCCACAACAACATCACAGGTGCTCCCACGCTGGAGCATTGAGGGTGTGTGTGAAATCTGGCTGTGAGGGGGAAGCAAACATGCTGGAGCAATGAGGGAGTGTGTGAGCCATGGCTGTGAGAGGGAAGCAGACATGCTGGAGCAGTGAGGGACTGTGAGCCCTGGGTATCAGATCAGCTGCATAGTGACTCCATTCTGTGTGAAGTAACAGCATCTCTCTGATCTGCTGATCCAGTGTATCAACTGGATTTTAGGGGGAGTTTGTAAATACCAATATTCACGACTGTAACATCTTTGGTTTTTGAAATATAGATATACTGATAAAAATCCCCCCCCCCTTAACTGGATTATCTGAAAATGGTAAAATGCTTTATTTTTTTTCAAGAAGAATCTAAATACCAATTTTCACATCTGTAACATCTAGGGCTGAAACAACTAATCGATGATTAAAATAGTTGTCAGCTATTTCCATTATCGATTAATCGGTGTGTGCTGTACACAGGACGATTAGAGTCAGACTGAGTTAACCGTAAATAACCTCAGCTTTAGAGCTGATTGGGGAAGACGCGCCGCTGCTGTACTAGGTATGATTTAGTTTTAGGGTTATGTCAGACACAACCAGTTTGTTTTTATACCATTTACAACTGTAGCAGAAGTATAACACAAACAATAGGATACTGCCACTGGGTGAAGGAGCTGTATGCCTGTGTTTTATACTGACTTGAAGCTGGAGTCCTGTTCCACCAGCCCACCCTCCCTACCACACCCTCTCTGGTCGGGAACTGCCATTCCCTCCCTTTGGTCTGGTCCCTTTCCCCAAACTCACTCCCACACTCAGATCCGGTCTTTTGTCCATACCCACTACCTCAAACACTCAGGTTAAGCCACTTGAGCAAAGTTACTCCCTTCCACCTCCTGTCCCTCCTCCCACAGTTTGTTCACAAAAAATTATTTAAAAGGAGCATTCTACCCACCCTGACCACTTTAGCTTATTAACCCTGATTTCATGCTAACATCATTATCTATGACCAAGTGCTTGCAGCCGCGTTCATTTGGAAAAAGCAACCATGGATTAAGCTTCCCTCCAGGAACGTCAACCCTGTTGCAAATCTTTGTGTCATCAGCAAAAAGACATACTTTTCCATTAATACCTTCTGCAATATCACTAATAAAAATATTAAATAGAATGGGTCCAAGTACTGACCCCTGAGGTACCCCACTGGTAACAAGACCTTGCGCCGAATAAACTCCATTTACCACAACCCTCTGTTGCCTGTCACTCAGCCACTGCCTAATCCATTCAACAATATTGGAATCCAAGCTCAAAGATTGCAATTTATTGATAAGCCTTCTATGCGGAACAGTATCAAAAGCCTTACTGAAATCTAAACAAGCAATGTCTACTGCACCACCTGTGTCTATTATTTTTGTTACCCAATCAAAAAAAATCAATAAGATTAGTTTGGCATGATCTCCCTGAGGTAAACACATGTTGTTTCTGATCCTGTAATCTATGTGTTTTTAGATGTTCAACAATCCTTTCCTTTAACATGGTTTCCATTAATTTCCCCACTACTGACGTAAGACTAACTGGCCTATAGTTCCCCGATTCCTCCCTACTACCCTTCTTGTGAATGGGCACAACATTTGCTAATTTCCAGTCTTCTGGGACGACTCCCATTAACAAGGATTGGTTAAATAAATCTGTTAACGGTTTTGCTATTACATCACTGAGCTCTTTTAATAATTTAGGGTGGATCCCATCAGGCCCCATTGACTTATTTGTCTTTACTTTAGACAGCTGCTGTAGAACCTCCTCTGTAAACTGATATGTAATTGTCTCGTTAGTGTTTCCTCCTAACTGAGGTCCCTTTCCTTCCTTTTCTTCTGCAAAGGCTGAACAAAAATATTCATTGAGGCAGTCAGCGAGACTTTTATCCTCTTCTACATACCTTCCTTCCTTTGTTTTTAATCTAACTAATCCTTGTTTTACTTTTCTTTTCTCGTTTATGTATCTAAAAAATGTTTTGTCCCCCTTTTTTACTGACTGAGCTATTTTCTCTTCTGCGTGTGCTTTGGAAGTCCTTATAAATTGCTTTGCCTCTTTCTGCCTAATCTTATAGGTTTGCCTATCTTCTTCACTCTGAGTTGTTTTATAATTATTGAATGCTGTCTTTTTGTTCTTCACTATTTTGGCCACTTCTGCAGAGTACCACAGTGGTTTCTTCCCTTTTTTGTTTTTGCTAACAAGTCGAATGCATTTGCCTGTGGCCTTCAATAATGCTTCCTTTAAATAATCCCATTTCTCCTGGACTCCCTTTAAAACTCCTCCAGTCTGATAATGACTCCTTCACACAAAATCTCATTTTAGACAAATCTGTTTTTTTAAAGTCTACTTTTGTAAACTTTAAACTTTTGTTTTTGTGTGGTGCGGCTCCATCCCTGTTCTTATATTAAACCATACTGACTGGTGATCACTAGATCCCAAATTTTCACCTACAACAACGTCTGATACCAAACCTCTATTTGTGAGTATTAAATCCAATATGGCCTCTTTACGGGTCGGCTCCTCAACTACTTGTGTTAGAGATAATCCCAGTAGGGAGTTTAGAATATTTGTACTCCTGGTGCACCCAGCTGTTTTGGTTTCCAGTTCACATCAGGAAGATTAAAGTCCCCCATGATAATAACTTCCCCCTTCATTGCCATTTTGGCTATTTCCTCAAGCAGCAGATTATCTAGCTCTTCTACTTGTCCAGGGGGTCTATAGATCACACCTACACGAGCTACTGTATGATTGCCAAATGTTAGCGTAACCCAAACTGACTCTATGTTCACCTCGCTCACTTTTATTTGGTTCGTTTTTATGTTGTTTTTCACATACAGGGCCACTCCTCCTTTTCTACCTTCTCTGTCTTTTCTATATAAAGAGTACCCCGGTATTGTTATGTCGCAGTTATTTTTCTCACTGAACCATGTCTCAGTAACCGCCACTAAATCTACTTTTTCAGCTGTCATCATTGCCTCCAGTTCATTGATTTTATTGACTAAACTGCGAGCATTTATAGACGCGACTCTGAGCTTGTCATTTTTTTCCCCGCATGTTGCTTGCACCCTCCGATTTAGTTTTGGGGGACAATCAGGCAGATTGTTTTTTACCCTTTTGTCCCCCCCTCCTAGTTTAAATATTTCTTTGCGAAACCTTTGAACTTCTCACTGAGAACATATGTTCCCCTATGAGTAAGATGCAAACCATCTTTTTTATACAGTTCCTTTCTGCTCCAATTAGAGCTATCATGGGACACAAAGCCAAATCCTTGCTCTCGACACCATTCCCGAAGCCACAAATTAAATTCCCTATTGCGCATCTGCCTATCCTGAATGTTATGCACAGGCAAAACTTCAGAGAATGACACAGTGGACGCAATCTGCTGTATTTCACCTCCAAGAACACAAAAATCTTCCTTAATCTCAGAAACCTCATTGCTAGCCAAGTCATTTGTCCCTAGATGGACTAGAACATCCACTTCCCCTTGCTGCTTTGCTTGTTTGACAATATTGAGAATATTGTTGGTCTATATTTGTTTATAAGTCATTGTTATAAGTCATTGTTTGAGTGTGCCTGAGTAAATCCTTCAGTGTCTGTGTGAATCTTTCCGGAAACAAGTATGAGCCTACTTCCGTCTCACCACTACACTCTGAAAGTGCCTCAAAAGAATTAAGAAGAGCCACAGACTGTGGGGCATGCCTTCTATCCACAACTCTAAGTCTACCAGATCCTACAGTAGTCCATCTGCCGCTCCTAGGAGGCCTCTGTGGCAGTGGCTTTGTAACAGTCATAGCCATAGCCTGAGTTTGTCTAACAGCTAATTTACAAATCTCAGACTTCAAACAGGCAATTAATTTCCTGCTGCAATAAAGAGAGCTGCCTACATATCAGGCACACTCCAAACCTCCAAAAATTGGATCTAAAAACAAATGCATGACAGCTCTTACACTGGACCAAGCCTGCCATTATAAAAGAATGGATTTAAACCAACAAATCTTACCTTTTTGTAGGTTTTCTACCTCCTGTCTAACCTCAGACTACCTCCAGAGTATCTCCAGGATATCTCTAAGTGCTCACTTAGAAGGCTTCCCAAGCTCAATTAGACCAAGCTAATATTCCACAAGCTTTATATAGTCACCTAAGAACACCTCCCCCAGCAAGACGTGGACAAGATTAACCACCTTAGCAAATAGCACCCAATTGATTCCAATTGTATGCTAATCAGTAAGAGGAATGAGTCACCAGCCTAACCTAATTTACACACAAAGACCTAATTTAAAACCTTAAAATGAATAGAAAAGATCTGTTTGAAACAAAAATCAAAATCACTCACCAGGATATCTCTAAGTGCTCACTTTGAAGGCTTCACTTAGAAGGCTTCCCAAGCACTCGCATACCTTGTGTGAAAGGTACGCAAGATATGCAATTTGCGTATTTATGTACGAAAGTTACGTACACTACGCAAATTGCTTATGAAAAAAGGGGGAGGGGTTGTGGTTATTTTTTTTTTTACATAAAATTCCTTTTAAGTAAACCAATTTTTTTCTAATTTTTTATCCGATGAATCGATTAATCAAAATAATAAATCGGCCAACTAATCGTTTATGAGAATAATCGTTAGTTGCAGCTCTAGTAACATCTGTTTTTTTAGATATACGTATCCTGTTTAAAATATTCACCACCCCTTACCTGGATTTTTGGAAAATGGTAAACACTTTTTTTTTCAAGAAGATTGTAAATACCAATTTTCACACCTGTAACATCTTTGGTTTTTGAAATATAGTTAACCTGTTTAAAATATTCACACCCCTTTTTCAACCCCTTTGGGGTGGAATGTCCAAAAAATCCTTCCTTAATATACCTTCAAAAACCTCCTAGGTTAAACAGTTTGAGCTGGGCATTGATGAGTCAGTCAGGACTTACGCATAAGGAGAGTAGCACTCAACCTTAACTAAGCTCAGAATGTGGCTGCTTCTCCAGACAATGTAATACAACAACCAAACCAGAAAGAGAGCGCTCCAGCTAATACATTTAAAGACTTCAACAGCAGCTTATACATTTAAACATTGAGCTTTTAATCAAATTTTAACCCTTCAAAGCTTCCAACAACTCTTACTCTTTTCAAAATTACAACAGATCTTTACTCATTCAAGACTTTTCACAGGTTTATAACCCTAAGCTCCGTTGAAAAATGGTGGAAATTTAGTTCACAATGCATGGCCATGGATTGCTTAAGCCTGCCAACAAACGCCAATGTACTCCACCCTTGGCAGGTTCCTATCATGTCAACCTAATGACTGCTCTTATGGTATCAACTCAGAGGACTGAAACCTTTCTGGGGCTCCCTGCCATTGACCAGAGAGGGAGTCCTCTGAGTGTCAAAATCATGCATACAGTATGTAAATGCATTGAAATGACACTACAATGGTGTGCGTGCGTGCGTGTGTATGAATGTGCGTATGAATGTGCGTGCGTGTGATCGTGTTAAGGAGTACTCATCTTATATAGAAAGATATCTATTGATAAATATTTTTTCCTGAAAACATTTTATAAAAACAAAGAAAATTAAATCTGTATTTAACATAAAAATCTATAAATATATTTAAAGACATTATTTACATTTAAAAACAATTTTAAAATGTAACATATAAACCTATATTTAAATAAAGACACGACATCAAGTGTTTGGTTAAACAACATTTATTGTAATATTTAGTTTTTTTTGGAACAGGAAGGGGAGAGGGCTAAATCAAGGGAAAACAAAGGAGAGAAGGGGAGATTTACCCCTTGGCCGGGCTTGTTGTCCCCCTCCGTCCATAGGAGTTATGGCAGGCAATGAGGAACATAACGGAATGTATGGGGGGTGGGAGCAGGGGATGTTGTATCTCTGCTATGTGCCTTATTGCCCTGGCTGGTGGCAGTAAAACAATTCAATCACCCTCAACAAGTAACGCTTGTTAACACTTTGTGTAGCAGAGGGCGGGTGCAAATGTTGCCTTCCTCCAGCTACCCCGGTAGGGTATTGCTTAGCGAATGCCAACCCCTCCGATCGGTCACTTCCCTCCAAAGCGACTCGAGTAGGTGGGGCAATAAGCTCGGGGCAACTTTGGATAACTGCCGCCCTCTGCTATTACAATTACCTTTCTCTAGCATACGGACACGGACACACACACACAGACACAAACAAAAGGCTGTAGCTCCCACTTTGCCCCTCTGGTGTTCCTGCACTGCCTTCCCACACCCCTGGCAAACACATCGCTGTAGCTCTGTACCTGCCCCGATGTTACCCTCCCCTTGCCTACAAATGGCTATCGCGCCCATCCTGCCCCTCTGCTTTTTTTTTTATTTTTGCTTTGCGCTGGAGTTCCCTTCCACACAGCCGGTGGCTCACGTGCTGTCTCTCGGCTAGTCATGCAGTTGACCTCCCCACCCAGATTGGAGACCCTCGACTCTACCCCTGTGCTTATCCAGTGATGTGTCTGTTCCTCCAGCCTCCTGCAAGGCTGGCACTTTGGGTGAGTAGAGGGTCTGATTTAGGGCAGTGATAGCGGGTGAGGGGGACATTGGGTATCGGGGTACCTCTGTCCTGACTTTATCCCTCCAGGTCAGTGTGACAGAGGTGCCCGGATATACCTCACTGCAACAAGACAGCACGCACACGAGGCAGGTGGAAGGAACCCAGCGTTGTTTGGAAGAGTCCTGCAGCAGGGGGTGGGGGATAAGTGACCCTGTAATATATTTTGTGATTCCACCACCACCATTTTGGTGTAATTTTTTGATATGGGGATGGTAAAGAGACCAGTTTTTGGGGTAACTGCCCCTCCCCCTCCTACAGGTTATAACATTACACACACGCACGCAGTCACAGGGGACAAGGTAACATAAAAACCTACACACGGACAAATTAAATATATATATTTGTGTGTATATAAGTTAAAAGGGAATCCAGTCAGTGAGTATTTACAACGGGGAGATGGGGAAGGAGGGGGAGCATCTACACAACACGGGATCCCCACTTCCCTGTGTTACAGGAGGAGGGGGAGAGGCAGGAGGGGAAGTTATGTTGAAGTTTGTCTGGTCCCAGCTGGGGGGGCAGATGAGAGATCCGGCGAGGGGGAGAAGTAGAGAGAGAGATGGAGAGAGCTCGCCGTCCTTAGGTGCTGAAGTAAACTGAAGGAGGAAAGATAAAAAAAACAAATGCGGGTAGAGGTGTGAGGTAGAATGTGCCGGGAAAGTGGTTATGATGGAAGAAGGAATGAAGGACAGGAAGAGGTGGAGAAGAAAGAGGAAGTGAAGGAGGGAATGGGACAGATGGAGAGAAGGGAGCGGAGGACAACGGAGGAGAGGGGAAAAGAGCGATGGATAAAAAAGGGGAAAAAAAAGAAAAGAGCGATGGGCAAAAAAGGATAAGAGAAAAAAGATGGGCAGAAAAAAAGAACAAAGGAAATGAGTGATGGGTAAAAAAGGAAAAGAGAAATGGGCAAATAAGTAATGGAGAATAGAGCGTTGGACAAACAAAGGAGAAGGAAAATGGATAGAAGCGATGGGCAAAAAAAAAAAAAAGGAAAAGGAAGGATGGGCAATACAGGAAAAGGGAAAAGAGGAAAAGTGAAAGTAGGGATGGGCAAAAAAGAGGAAAAGGGAAAGGAGGTATGAGCATAAAAAAAGAAAAGAGCGATGAGGAAAAAAGGAAATAAGAAAAGAGAAAGAAGAGACGATCATAGAAGAGAGGAAGAGGAAAAAATTGGAAAGGACAAGGTAGAGGACAAAGAAGAGGTTATAGAAAGGGGAAGAGGAGGAGCATGGTAGAGGAAAGGAGAGGAAGATGCAGGGCAGAGGAACAAATAAAAGGAAGGACAGGCAAAGGCAAATAGATGAGGAAAAGACAGAAGTATAGAGATAAAGGAAAGCAGTCATAGGCGAAGAGAAGCAAGAGTTTGCGCAGAGGAGGACGAGAGCAACAGGAAAAATAAGGAAGGGGCGAGAGGTCACAATAGAAAAAGAGGATGGAGAAAGGGAAAAAGAAAAGGCAACAAATTAACAAAGTCGAATATAGAGGATACAGGAAAAAAGTGCAGGAAACATAGGGGATGTGAAAAGTTGTTGAAAGGAAGATGTAGGACAAGAAAAAGGAATGGAGAAAAGACGAGAGAAAAATCAGAAGTTAGTACAGCCAGTTTAGTGTATACAGCACAGATACAAGAAGCAGGTATATCCATACGTCATATACAGAAACCTTACCAATTATTATGATGAGGATGATCGCGCATATCACACCGATAATGATCATCATCTGTGAATAGAAAAGGAGAACATTAGCTGGAACTACGACTGGTGCGGGTAAGGAATGTGTCCTGAAATTTCCAATTTTTCCTATCCTTTTTGACGGAAAGTTTGGATTGTAATAAGGACTAGGAGGCGAGTATTTGCATTCTCTTTATTACTCCTACTGCAGCAAAGGAACACATAAGAAAAAAACTGTAAACAACATGGGGATCCTCTCCTCTAGTTCATAGGCCACCCCACCTCAATAAAAGGACAGTGCAGGAGCGGCAAATCCTCTTTCTTTATCTGGAAAAGCTCAAGATCTAAAGAAAACGAACAACAGGGAGAGGTCAAACAACCAACAGCCAGAACTCCAGAAGGAGAGGATCACGAAGATGAAAAGGAAGTACAAAACACGAGCGAAATATAGCAGGGAAACCAACAGGAATTCCATCCACAGAAACCACCAAGAGCCTTAGCAGACAAACCTCCCAAAAGGGGGAGGGTATACACATTTAAGAGAAAAAGGACAAGTTAAGCGCAGAGCACACCATGTGAAATAATCAATGAGACCAACAAAGAATCAGACATATTTTATAGAAATCAGAACGAAAATAAAAACAAAAATTCCCCAAAAGGAAGGTGAGGCGAGAAATACTCACTTCCAATGCCTTATTAAAATCCAAACTTTACGCCAAAAAGGACAGGAAAATGTGGAAATTTTAAAACAGGAGCTCGGAGGCTCATGTTTGCAAATTCAACGCAATAAGGATTCAGACATACAGTTGTGTTCAAAATTATTCAACCCCCAATGCTGTAAAGGGTTTTAGGGAATTTAGTGTACATTTGTAATTGTATTCAGAATGAAATCCTACAAGGACTTTTTAAAGAACCATATGCAACTAAAATGACATCAATTGGTTTTGTAATACAGTAGTAAATGTTTCTTTTGTGAATTCTTCATTGACACAATTATTCAACCCCTTAAAGACTACCACTCTGAAGAACAGAGGTTCATTCAAGTGTTTTCAATCAGGTATTGAAAACACCTGTGGATGTCACGGAGCAGCAATAAAGCATAATAAGCACCAATTAGGCAGCTTTAAAATGACTGTGATACTCAGCTCCTTCTAGACATTTACTGGTGTGGTTACAAACATGGTGAAGTCAAGAGAATGGTCCAGGAAGACAAGAGAAGAGGTGATTACTCTTCACAGGAAGGGCAATGGCTATAAGAAGATTGCAAAGATGTTAAACATACCAAGAGAGACCATAGGAAGCATCATTCGCAAATTCAAGACAAAGGGCACTGTTGAAACGCTACCTGCTCGTGGCAGAAAGAAGATGCTGACTTCGACTGCTGTGCGCTACCTGAAGCGTAGAGTGGAGAAAAGTCCCCGTGTGACTGCTGAGGAACTGAGAAAAGATTTGTCAGATGTGGGTACTGAAGTTTCAGCTCAGACAATACGGCGCACACTGCGTAATGAAGGCCTCCATGCCAGAACTCCCAGGCGCACCCCCTTGCTGTCTCCAAAGAATAAGAAGAGTCGACTGCAGTATGCCAAAAGTCATGTGGACAAACCACAGAAGTTTTGGGATAGTGTTCTGTGGACTGATGAAACAAAATTAGAACTGTTTGGGCCCATGGATCAACGCTACGTTTGGAGGAGGAAGAACAAGGCCTATGAAGAAAAGAACACCTTGCCTACTGTGTAGCATGGCGGGGGTCAATCATGCTTTGGGGCTGTTTTGCTTCTGCAGGTACAGGGAAGCTTCAGCGTGTGCAAGGTACCATGAATTCTCTTCAGTACCAGGAGATATTGGATGACAATGTGATGCAGTCCGTCACAAACCTGAGGCTTGGGAGACGTTGGACCTTTCAACAGGACAATGATCCCAAGCATACCTCCAAGTCTACTAGAGCATGGTTGCAGATTAAAGGCTGGAACATTTTGGAGTGGCCATCGCAGTCACCTGACTTAAATCCGATTGAGAACCTCTGGTGGGACTTAAAGAAAGCAGTTGCAGTGCGCAAGCCTAAGAATGTGACTGAACTGGAGGCTTTTGCCCATGACGAATGGGCGAAGATACCCGTAGATCGCTGCAAGACACTTGTGTCAAGCTATGCTTCACGTTTAAAAGCTGTTATAACTGTAAAAGGATGTTGTACTAAGTACTAAGATTGAATGTCACTTGGGGGTTGAATAAAACTGATAATGATGTGAGCACAGAAAAGACATTTGTGGTTATTTCATTATAAATGTTATGTTATATTTGTCTGACCTACACGTGCCTCTTTGATTTAATTGTAAGCAAGGCTGAATGATCAAAATCAATGTCAAACTGGCCAAAACACTCAATTTCAGTGGGGGTTGAATAATTTTGAACACAACTGTATAAGTGATGGGCTTAAAAGTAGAACATACTAAAAGTCGACTCCCTCGGCCAATCAGCCGCCTTCATAAAAAGGTCCTCTAGATGGCAACCAGAAGCAAAGGCCTTAGAAGCCGATGCCCCTCTGATCGACTGAGCCCCGAACTGCAAAGTATCAATACCCACAGAAATCAAAAGCCAACGAGCCCACCTAGCCATATTAGTGGAATGGAACTCACAGGGGGATGAGGCCTGAAATGAGACAAACGAGGGGAAACCGCACCAGAGCGAAGAGCAAATGTACAAGCCTCATAGGATTCGCGGCAACAGACAGGGCATAACCAAGGATCCCACGGAAACAACGGGAAGAGAACCGAGCAAATAGAAGACTTAGTACGTCTAGACACATTAAAACGCACACCTTCAGAGGTGAAAGAATGAACTTGAAAGTCAAACGTCCAAAGCCTGAACATCACCAACCTTCTTACACGAAACCAAAGAAAAACAAAACCAATAACTTGGCAGACAATTGTTTAAGTGATAAATCATCGTTATCCGGCCAAGCCGTTAAGAAAACATAGAACTAGGGAAACATCCCAAGGCAAGGAGTACCTGGGCACTGGAAGGCTAGACAAATGAATACCCTTGAGCAACTGACAAATCAAAACCGACATGACCTGCTGATATTGCAGAACAGTAAATGTTAATCGTGCGATAAGCCAAACCAGGATCGAACAAGGACAAGAAATCCAATACAAAGTTCATAGGGGCAGTAAGGGAATCACAGTCCATTCCCAAACCCCTGTGATGCCAATGGCCCCAGGCAGAGGAATATGCCCCTCATGTGCCTGGGACCCACACCTGTTTCAACAATTCAGCAGTCCTGTCGATACTCCTGCGGTTTGCCAGGGGAACCGGAAACCAACCATGCCAGTATCGACAAACGACCGGTCAGTCATCAGAGGATGAGGGAAACCCACCAACAGTTCGCAGTGTCGAGGTAACGCCGTGGAACATCCACCGCCAGTTCCAACAACACGTGATAGCAAAGGTTGAGTTTGCCAAAAGGGAGTCAGCAGGACAATTTCCACGTCTTGTTCCTGAAGAGCGGACAAAACTCTGCATAACATCCGAAACGGAGGGAAGGCATAGAGTCGACCCGCCGGCCAAAGAAGTCGGAGAGCATTTGTGGCCAAAGCACCCAGATCCGGGAACAGCTGAAAAACTCTGATAGCTGGCGATTGAGTCTCCATGCCAAGAGATCCACACGAAGCAGACCCCACAGTTCGTTGATGGTGACGAACACAGACAGAAGGAGACGCCAGTTGCCGCGAGTTCCAGTCCGCTATATAGTTGGCAAGTCAAGGAATGAACTGGGCCACCATGAATAGGTAGGTTCTTGTGAAGGCAGAAATCCCACAACTTGCTCGCCATGTCGGACAATGCCAGTGATCAAGGATGTCCCAGGGCATCAATGTAGCGTACCGCGGAGAAGTTGTCCATCCGCATTAGAGCACAACGATAAGTCATTGATCCGGCGAAACAGTGAAGGGCAAAAACAACCGCCAGAAGCTCCAGAACATTGATATGGTGATATGGGAGGTCAACTCGAGACGACCATCTGCCCTCCTGTCTCCAATGTTCCACAGCGGGGTCCCCATCCTTTCCGACTGGCATCCGTCTCGTAGAAGAGATCGCACATCTTTTCGGATGGAACAAACCTTTGATGACGACACGCTCAGAGTCATAGCGACCGAGCCCACGAGCAAACCCAGGAACTCTATGCATTGGATCAGGAGCAGCAACGATTTTTCTTCATTGAGGAGAAACCGCAAACCTTGCAGGAGGGACATTGTCCATGACAGATGAACCCATGACAGATGAAAGAGCAATTGATTGACCATAGCTGACATTAGTAGAATGTCGTCCAGGATCATCAAATGAACACCCCAAGTGCAAAGCGATGCAACCACTGGTTTCAGCAACTTAGTGAAGCACCAAGTGGCAGAAGCAAGACCGAATGGTAGGCAGGTGAACCTCCACATTCAGTGACGCCACGGGCAACAGATAGTCTCGGGAGGCGAGCAGCATAGGGACGGACAGGTAGGCATCTTTTAGATCCAATTTTATCATACAATTGCCCATCCTTAGTGTATCTCTGAGGGTGTAGTGCCCTCTATTTTGAAATGGTTGAGTTCATACCGCCTCCCTTTTTGGCTACCCAAAACAAATTGCTGATAAATTTTCGGGTGAGATATGTGTCACCTCCTCTATAGCTCCCTTTCAGAGCAAGGCCAGAATCTCAGGCTGAACCAGCGCATTTTGGGCTTCGGAAAAACGCAGTGGCCGTGAGGGCATAACTGAGCAGGGGGGCATCGAAGAACTCTTAACGAGAATCCTCGAACTGTTTGCAACACCCAAGGGACGAGACTGATATGTTCCCATGCTAGAAGAAACTCCCCGAGTCGTCCCCCGACTGAGACCCGTAGATGACGTATAATTACTGGTAGGCTTACCTGGCGAATGTCTGGTGTAGAACGAGCCACGAGCTCCTCAGAAACCACGTCAGGAGTGGGAATGGAATGTGGGCCCACAGGGTCCCATAGATTGAGGCTCCTTCCACAACTCCTCATTTGCACAATCGCCACGGAAGAAACCCATGCGTCTGGCACAGCGACGTCGACCTCTGCCAGCCCTCCCAATAACTCTACGTGAGGGGAAGACTTTTTTAATATTGGATTCAACTTTAGCTAGGGCAGTGAACGCTCCTGTATATGCACACGTGATTTTTCTTTATGAAACATTCCCTGAAATGCAGGCCTTGAGCCTTGGCCCCAATTCTTTCACCGAAATGGTGGTGAGCTGTGGGTCCAAGCGTATAAGCGTGGATGTATGCCGTTCAGCGGCTAGGCTAGGGCAGCATTAGCGCCCCCCCCCAAGAGAGAAATAGACCTCTGGAGCCACCCAGAGACGTCAGCTGGGTCAAGAGGCTTTTCATTATGATGGTCCTCCTCGACCGTATCTAGCAGGTAGATAAGCAAGGCGGCCACAAACAGAACCAGATCCTCACACAGCTTAAATGTGTTATCAGTCTTCCAGTTGAAGTGGTAGAGGCCAAAACAGTGATTGAATTTAAGCAAGCATTGGATAGGCATAAGGCTATCCTAAACAAAAGATAAATCCAGGTAAAGTATCCATGTAATTGGGCAGACTAGATGGTCCGAAAGGTTCTTATCTGCCGACATTTTTCTATGTTTCTATGTTTCTATCAATGCCGCATTTAATGGATCAGCACTTTTTAGTAAGGTACTTAGCAAAATCTTCATCAACAGTGGAGGTGAGGCATGTTTTCTCCACTGTGGTGGGTCGGGGACATTCCACCTGGAAATTAGCTCTCGTGGCACTATCTATGGCAAAATGAAAATTAGCGTCTACCCACATTTCGAAGTGGGGCAGAGGTGTCCATGCAGAGGACATAGGGTGCACCACTTCCAAGGAATGGAAAATCGGATGACCACGGGGATCACAAACCATGTCTTTTTGGGATAAAAACGGGAATGGTGGGTCTTGCTGCTCCTCCTCAACCATCAGGTCGGTATCAATAGGTGCATGAAACTAACACTTCAGCAGCATCCTCCCCAGACTCGGGATCCTCACCCCTCAGAGTCCATAAAATCAAAGCAGACCAGAACCTGTGGGTTGGACCTTTTCTTGAGCACCTCAGTTTTCGCCCCAAGGTCAGGGCTCTTTTAGCGAGGAACCCTTGCTTTTATGGGAAAGCGGATTTTCAGGGTCAATAGCCCCTCGATGAGCAGAATCTAAGTGCTTTGTTTTCTCACGTTTTTTTTCAGACCCTGTCAGGCCTTCCACATCAGATGCTGCCAGAGCAGACACAGTCAAGGGTGTTGGGGCAAAAGGGGTAGCAGGAGCTTGCATGGCTTTAACTGAGGCCACCACATCCTCCATGGTTTTCTGGAATGACTCGTCTCGGACATGGAATGGATGGCAGATGCCAGAGAGGAAGCAATTGGGGATTGAAGGGAGGCCTCCATAGAAGCAAAACGAGTAGCAGTTTTAGAGTGGCGTTTTGGCGATGTAGGGGAAGGGGCAGACTCAGAATCAACTGAGCCGGCTCTGTAGGATGAACTAGCAGTGGAATCGGACTCCACTGCTGGGATGGAAGGGCTGCGGTCCAGTATTTTGGACAGGAGCATACTGAGATCAGACTCAAAGAAAAATTGCTGTAAAATGGCCACGATCAGAGGAAAGTTCCAAGATGGTGCTGACGAGATCTCGCAAAATCCCACAAGAGGTCGATGTCACCCAGCCAGACCGTGGGAAGCAGACTGAGTTCTCAGGCGGCGGCTCGAAAACAACCCGAGATCGCACAAAAGTGAAAGAAAAGCACACAACGATCTAAGGGGGTGGGGGAATATGGGGTCGGCAAACACTGCGACGCTCAGGGAGAGTGGGCGGTGAGCCGGTATAATGGGAAACGACCCCTGCGGTTACAACCTGGGTAAGTCGTATCCCAAAACAATAAAAAGGATATACACAAGATTTTTTTTTATAAAAAACTAAGAAAAACAGTAAATGCATGAAACAGCAAGGTATAATTTTCTTTGCTGATGCAGGAGCAGGAAAGATGGAGGATTTGCTGCTCCTGCACTGGCATTTTACGGAGAATGGGTGGCCTATCGACTTGTGGAGGGGATCCTCACGTTTGGGGAAGGGGTTTACAGTTTTTTTCTTATGTGTTCCTTTGCTGCTGTAGGAGTAATAAAGTAAAGAGAACGCAAATATGAGCCGCTGAGCTCCTGTTTTAAAATTAAACATTTCACTACCAAGTATACATTCTGGGGGAAAGGATTGTTATTCGGAGATGGTAAAAAAGATTAAATAAATTAGAAAATTTTGTGTGCATTTGTTTATACCTTGCAGAAGTATTGCTGGGATGAAAGGTTCTAAACTCTAGATTGCGTTGCTTATCTCATACAATGTCACAAATGGTCTGCATTATCAGCATACAGGCAGAAATGGCCTTTGTGTTGTCAAATACAGTAAATATGATACAGACAGATAATAAAATCGTGAGATTTCCAGTTTACAGGGATTCACAGCGATCATTAAGAGATTATTAGCATTGCAGCTTCCAAAAAAAACCAATAGAATACAAGAAAAAAAATCTGTATGTCTCACCACCCTGGTCTAGTGGAATACCCTATTCTGAGGGGTAAAAAAGGCAAGTCTTTAAAACTAAATGAAAAGGAAACATGAAAACAAACAATGGGCCTCACTGAGAGAATGGATTTTTAAATATCATTAGGAGGTAAAGGGACAATAAAAGAAAAAAAAGGAAAGAGTTGTCCAAGGAAAGAAAGACGGTAACGATGACCAAAATCAGACCCAGCAGAAGAAAAAAGTTGCTCGGAGAAGGTGGAAAGAGAAAGAGTGTCTGTTAAGGTAGAGAGTATCAACAGGAAAGAGAAACTTGGGAGGGACATCACATGACAGAAAGAAAGAGGAGGAGGCAAAACCAATAATCAGATACAAGCAGGAACGAGAGACCACAAATTTACAGAGTAAAGTATAAATAGTATCAGATGATGGCACAAAATTGTACCTTGAGGTTCTTCCACCAGTACTTGCGCTTGAGTTTTGCTGCACTGGTCTCAAACTGCGAGGCTCCGGCCTGCAGAGCGTCCGCGCGGTCATCTAGCTCGGACAGCTTCTGATCTCTTTCCAAAACCTTATCTACATTCACACGCATGAGACCCACCACCTTAAAAAGGAGAGATTACGGCATGTAAAAATCAGGCGGTCACACAAGGTCATTGGAAGCAACCCACCCAACTGTCGCAAACCCATCCACTCACCTCGTCGACCTGCGCCTGGGTCTGTTGGAGCCTCCGGTTGCTGGTGAGATTAGGAGGACCCTGGGGAGCTCCGGGGCCCCCTTCTCCGGGGGCAGCAGGGGGACCGGCAGGTGGTGCAGACCTGGAAACAGAGAATATAAATTAGAAAAGACATACGGAAAATGTGTGTGGAGTTTTGTAAGGACAGGAGATACACAAGGGTCAATTGATGTGGATTTTTTTTTATAAAAACATAAAAAACATGAGCAGTGAGGTGTGTAAAGGCTGAGTGACACATTGGCTGTGTGAAATGGATCAATATGTGGGGTGTTTGAAGTGTGCAAAGAAAGAAAAGAGGTGAGTGACGTAACAGAAGAGGAGCAGTATGTGGGGTGCCTGAAGTAACAGAAGAGGAGCAGTATGTGGGGTGCGTGAAGTAACAGAAGAGGAGCAGAAAGTGTGGTGCGTGAAGTAACAGAAGAGGAGCAGAATGTGGGGTGCGTGAAGTAACAGAAGAGGAGCAGAATGTGGGGTGCGTGAAGTAACAGAAGAGGAGCAGAATGTGAGGTGCGTGAAATAACAGAAGAACAGAATGTGGGGTGCGTGAAGTAACAGAAGAGGAGCAGAAAGTGTGGTGCATGAAGTAACAGAAGAGAAGCAGAAAGTGGGGTGCATGAAGTACCAGAAGAGGAGCAGAATGTGGGGTGCGTGAAGTAACAGAAGAGGAGCAGAATGGGAGGTGCGTGAAGTAACAGAAGAACAGAATGTGGGGTGCGTGAAGTAACAGAAGAGGAGCAGAAAGTGTGGTGCATGAAGTAACAGAAGAGGAGCAGAAAGTGGGGTGCATGAAGTAACAGAAGAGGAACAGTATATGGGTGTGTGAAGTACCAGAAGAGGAGCAATACATGGGCTGGGTGAAGTAACAGAAGAGGAGCAGAATGTGGGGTGTGTGATGTAACAGAAGAGGAGCAGAATGTGAGGGGCGTGAAGTAACAGAAGAGGAGCAGAATGTGAGGTGTGTGAAGTAACAGAAGAGAAACTGGTGTGTGAAGTACCAGAAGAGAAGCAATACATGGAGTGGGTGAAGAAACAGAAGAGGAGCAGAATGTGGGGTGCGTGATGTTACAGAAGAGGAGCTGAAGGTGGGTTGACTGAAGTAACAGAAGAGGAGCAGTATGTGGGGTGCGTGATGTTACAGAAGAGGAGCTGAAGGTGGGTTGACTGAAGTAACAGAAGAGGAGCAGTATGTGGGGTGCGTGATGTTACAGAAGAGGAGCTGAAGGTGGGTTGACTGAAGTAACAGAAGAGGAGCAGTATGTGGGGTGCGTGATGTGTGCATAGTAGTCCAGCAGGGAAGCAGCTGGGGGAGGGGGGCTTGTGTTTAATAAAGGCACAGGGGTGATAATTACAGATATTTATAACACAGTAAGATCACACAGCGTGTGTGCGTGCGCACGACTTTGTATCGTTATACCTCTATCACGTCGTCTGTAATCCAGATAATCTGGCTATATTATTCATGAAGAGATAGATTTGTACGTTAATCCAAATGTTATAATTAGAGTAAAGAAAAGGGAAAGATTGAAGGCTAAGGACACAGCTGAGTATAACCCAGGGACGGGGTGCTCGATCCTTCAACCAGAGGCCACAACAGAACATAAAAGCAGTTAAGGGGTGGCTGAGCCCTGAACAGAGCATAAACCCAGGGACAGGGTGCCCGATCCTTTAATGAAGGCCAAAACAGAATATAAACGAAGTTAAGGAGTGCTTGAGTCCTCAACAGAAGGTAAACCCAGAGACCAGGTGCCCGAGCCCTCAACGAAGGACACAACAGAATATAAACCCAGTGACAAGGTGCCCGATCCTTTAATGAAGGCCAAAACAGAATATAAACCCCAGTGACAAGGTGCCTAAAACCTCAACTAAGGCCACAACAGAATATAAACCCCAGTGATGAGGTGCCTGAGCTCTCAACTAAGGCCACAACAGAATATAAACCCAGTGACAGGGTGCCTGAGCTCTCAACGAAGGCCACAACAGAATATAAACCCAGTGACGGGGTGCCTGAGCCCTCAACTAAGGCCACAACAGAATATAAACCCAGTGACGGGGTGCCTGAGCCCTCAACTAAGGCCACAACAGAATATAAACCCAGTGACAGGGTGCCTGAGCTCTCAACGAAGGCCACAACAGAATATAAACCCAGTGACGGGGTGCCTGAGCCGTCAACTAAGGCCACAACAGAATATAAACCCAGTGACGGGGTGCCTGAGCTCTCAACGAAGGCCACAACAGAATATAAACCCAGTGACGGGGTGCCTGAGCCGTCAACTAAGGCCACAACAGAATATAAACCCAGTGACGGGGTGCCTGAGCCCTCAACTAAGGCCACAACAGAATATAAACCCAGTGACGGGGTGCCTGAGCCGTCAACTAAGGCCACAACAGAATATAAACCCCAGTGACGAGGTGCCTGAGCCCTCAACTAAGGCCACAACAGAATATAAAACCAGTGACGGGGTGCTTGAAACCGCAACTAAGGCCACAACAGAATATAAACCCAGTGACGGGGTGCCTGAGCCCTCAACTAAGGCCACAACAGAATATAAACCCAGTGACCAGGTGCCTGAGCCGTCAACTAAGGCCACAACAGAATATAAACCCAGTGACGGGGTGCCTGAGCTCTCAACTAAGGCCACAACAGAATATAAACCCAGTGACGGGGTGCCTGAGCTCTCAACTAAGGCCACAACAGAATATAAACCCAGTGATGGGGTGCCTGAGCCCTCAACTAAGGCCACAACAGAATATAAACCCAGTGAAGGGGTGCCTGAGCCGTCAACTAAGGCCACAACAGAATATAAACCCAGTGACGGGGTGCCTGAGCTCTCAACGAAGGCCACAACAGAATATAAACCCCAGTGACGAGGTGCCTGAGCCCTCAACTAAGGCCACAACAGAATATAAACCCAGTGAAGGGGTGCCTGAGCTCTCAACGAAGGCCACAACAGAATATAAACCCAGTGACGGGGTGCCTGAGCCCTCAACTAAGGCCACAACAGAATATAAACCCAGTGACCAGGTGCCTGAGCCGTCAACTAAGGCCACAACAGAATATAAACCCAGTGACCAGGTGCCTGAGCCGTCAACTAAGGCCACAACAGAATATAAACCCAGTGAAGGGGTGCCTGAGCCCTCAATTAAGGCCACAACAGAATATAAACCCAGTGAAGGGGTGCCTGAGCCGTCAACTAAGGCCACAACAGAATATAAACCCAGTGACGGGGTGCCTGAGCTCTCAACGAAGGCCACAACAGAATATAAACCCCAGTGACGAGGTGCCTGAGCCCTCAACTAAGGCCACAACAGAATATAAACCCAGTGAAGGGGTGCCTGAGCCGTCAACTAAGGCCACAACAGAATATAAACCCAGTGACGGGGTGCCTGAGCTCTCAACGAAGGCCACAACAGAATATAAACCCCAGTGACGAGGTGCCTGAGCCCTCAACTAAGGCCACAACAGAATATAAAACCAGTGACGGGGTGCGTGAGCCGTCAACTAAGGCCACAACAGAATATAAACCCAGTGACGGGGTGCCTGAGCCCTCAACTAAGGCCACAACAGAATATAAACCCAGTGACGGGGTGCCTGAGCCCTCAACTAAGGCCACAACAGAATATAAACCCAGTGACGGGGTGCCTGAGCTCTCAACGAAGGCCACAACAGAATATAAACCCCAGTGACGAGGTGCCTGAGCCATCAACTAAGGCCACAACAGAATATAAAACCAGTGACGGGGTGCGTGAGCCGTCAACTAAGGCCACAACAGAATATAAACCCAGTGACGGGGTGCCTGAGCTCTCAACTAAGGCCACAACAGAATATAAACCCAGTGATGGGGTGCCTGAGCCCTCAACTAAGGCCACAACAGAATATAAACCCAGTGAAGGGGTGCCTGAGCCGTCAACTAAGGCCACAACAGAATATAAACCCAGTGACGGGGTGCCTGAGCTCTCAACGAAGGCCACAACAGAATATAAACCCCAGTGACGAGGTGCCTGAGCCCTCAACTAAGGCCACAACAGAATATAAACCCAGTGAAGGGGTGCCTGAGCTCTCAACGAAGGCCACAACAGAATATAAACCCAGTGACGGGGTGCCTGAGCCCTCAACTAAGGCCACAACAGAATATAAACCCAGTGACCAGGTGCCTGAGCCGTCAACTAAGGCCACAACAGAATATAAACCCAGTGACGGGGTGCCTGAGCTCTCAACTAAGGCCACAACAGAATATAAACCCAGTGAAGGGGTGCCTGAGCCCTCAATTAAGGCCACAACAGAATATAAACCCAGTGAAGGGGTGCCTGAGCCGTCAACTAAGGCCACAACAGAATATAAACCCAGTGACGGGGTGCCTGAGCTCTCAACGAAGGCCACAACAGAATATAAACCCCAGTGACGAGGTGCCTGAGCCTCAACTAAGGCCACAACAGAATATAAACCCAGTGAAGGGGTGCCTGAGCCGTCAACTAAGGCCACAACAGAATATAAACCCAGTGACGGGGTGCCTGAGCTCTCAACGAAGGCCACAACAGAATATAAACCCCAGTGACGAGGTGCCTGAGCCCTCAACTAAGGCCACAACAGAATATAAAACCAGTGACGGGGTGCGTGAGCCGTCAACTAAGGCCACAACAGAATATAAACCCAGTGACGGGGTGCCTGAGCCCTCAACTAAGGCCACAACAGAATATAAACCCAGTGACGGGGTGCCTGAGCCCTCAACTAAGGCCACAACAGAATATAAACCCAGTGACGGGGTGCCTGAGCTCTCAACGAAGGCCACAACAGAATATAAACCCCAGTGACGAGGTCCCTGAGCCATCAACTAAGGCCACAACAGAATATAAAACCAGTGACGGGGTGCCTGAGCCGTCAACTAAGGCCACAACAGAATATAAACCCAGTGACGGGGTGCCTGAGCCCTCAACGAAGGCCACAACAGAATATAAACCCAGTGACGGGGTGCCGGACCCTTCGGCGAAGGTCAAAAAACGGAACATAACAAAAAAAGATGCAAGTGTGTCAACAAGTTATCAAAAATGCATTATATGTGGGAAATAACCACATTACAGCAATGCAGACCATGACTGGTCCTTTAACCATCATGGTAACTTGAGTTTATTATTATTACAGATTTAGTATCCTCTATTCATAAATCCAAAATGCTCCTAAATCCACAAATGTTTTGAGTGCCGCCATGCTGCCAGAAGTGGAAAATTCCACATCTGACCTCATGTGAGTCTAGAAATCTAAAATTTCTGGAAATTTTGAGGCCATGGAAAAAAAAAATAAAAAAAAATACATTTTTTTTTCCAGAAAAATTGGAAAAAAAGTTAAAAAATGCACCGTGGAGTAGTTTTACGAATTAAAATTAATTTTGTTACACTTGAAATAAAAGTACAGTTTATTCAGTAAATAAACTAAATTTGTTTTTTAAAACGTTATTTTTTGTTTCAAATGGAACAATAAGGAACCACTGCTCCTCTCAAGAGCAACAAAAAAGCAAGAAACCAAGAAAAGCAAGAAACCATCATCATAAAAAAAAATATCAAATTTGCCCCTTAGCACCAATAGGACAAAAAAACGTAAGTGCCATTATTTGTGCCGGGAGGATATGGACACATCAATATTTAAGCGCCATATTGAGGTTTAACTTCGGAATGGTGCTTTAAAACGTAAAGTGAGAAGAGGAAACCTAGAAAGACACCACGTATACATACAATTTAATCTACACCATTTTCCATTTCTTCTTCCTTATTTGTCATTATTCTTCTAAAAACTTACAGGGTTATTCAGAGAGCGTGAAAAGCAGGAGAATGACTGGAGAATGACTGGAGAATGACTGGAGAATGAAAAATTCTAGGTCAAAATAGCCAAACCAGAAAAATTCTCCCTTTCATCTCACTTTCCAAATCGGCTATTTTGACCTAGAATTTTTCATTCTCCAGTCATTCTCCTGCTTCTCACGCTCTCTGAATAACCATGTTAAGGTTTGCATGAGTAGAAACAAGCTTTTCTCCCCTTTCACAGGTCCGTTTGTATCTTGATTTGGTGTGAATATTACCAAACATAAAGCAGATTTTGTCACATCTGATGGAAGCGGGATGCAAGAGGTGTCAGAGGTTGTGTTGTGCAGAGACCTTACCAACATGTTGCAGGAGAGACAGGTTTTGCAGAATCCTGGCAGGGGTATGGAAATTATAAAAAAAAATTACTTGCCCAACGGACTAAAGTGGTGTCTGATCTACTTGCCCAACGGGCTAAAGTGGTGCCTGATCTACTTGCCCAACGGGCTAAAGTGGTGTCTGATCTACTTGCCCAACGGGCTAAAGTGGTGTCTGATCTACTTGCCCAATGGGCTAAAGTGGTGTCTGATCTACTTGCCCAACGGGCTAAAGTGGTGTCTGATCTACTTGCCCAACGGGCTAAAGTGGTGGTTGATCTACTTGCCCAATGGGCTAAAGTGGTGTCTGATCTACTTGCCCAACGGGCTAAAGTGGTGTCTGATCTACTTGCCCAACGGGCTAAAGTGGTGTCTGATCTACTTGCCCAACGGGCTAAAGTGGTGTCTGATCTACTTGCCCAACGGGCTAAAGTGGTGTCTGGTCTACTTGCCAAACGGCTAAAGTGGTGTCTGATCTACTTGCCCAACGGGCTAAAGTGGTGTCTGATCTACTTGCCTAACAGGCTAAGTAGTGTTTGATCTACTTGCTCAACGGGCTAAAGTGGTGTCTGGTCTACTTGCCAAACGGGCTAAAGTGGTGTCTGATCTAGTGGTCCTGATAAAAAAAAATCAAATTCTTTACTATATTACGTTTCTGCTTCTACGGTCACTGCGCACTAACTGCGCTCAGCGAGGTGGCCAGACGGGCATCAGACGGGCGTCAGAGTGGAAGGAACGTCTACTCTCCCACGGACGTTCCTTCCACTCTTTAAAACACTAGTCTGATCCAGGCCTTACCGGTCAATGAAGGCCTGAGAAGACCGTAACTATCATCAACTGTATGTATACCAACAATCACCCATTGTAGGAGGAACAAGATAGAGCGCACAATCAAACTAAACTGAAGCCTTTTCCCTGCAGTGCCCCCTAGAGGCAGAAATGCACATTTCTGATATCTGTTCATTGCAGTGAGAGAGTACTTTAATTATATTCCAGGATTTGTTTGTGAAAGGATTTTACCAGGAAGGATACATTGAGATTTCTCTTGTTTTCAAGCATGTCCTGGGTGGCGAGTATGTACCGTTGGGTGTCTTGCCAAGGACACTTACTGGAGAGGTTGCTCGCTGGGATCGAACCCATGACTCCACAGGCTCTCTCCATGCAGAGCGGTGACATTACCTCTACTCCCCCCAGCCGGTACTATTTGCTTGTCTTAAGCTGAAAGAACTTGCAATGATTTAAGACTTTACATAAAGTCTAGAAGTCTTTCATTAAGGTCTTCAAGCTATATAGATTGAACAGCATGTCATTAGACACATTATTTATCATCGTAAAAGAACATATTCCACACTTTTTTTTTTTTTTTAATTCTTCTGGGAATAACAGTTTTTCCCCAATTCTTCTATTTTTTTTACCCAGGCCTTCCCATCTCTAGACTAGACCACTGCTTGGCGACTCGAGGAGCAGAGATCCACTGGCTACTAAATGTCAATGATGTTCGTTGATCTATATACAAAATTTTGGCTGTTTAATTAAAAAATAAGGTCTATAAAACTAATACGTCTTATAGACATTCGTCAAGTTCAAGGCTAGACACAATGGTCAAGAACGTATGCTCCATGGCAAACCTACAAATGTTTTGGTCAAGCTCTCCGACAGTTGGTGGTTTGGTTGTGATTAGATGACACAGCAAGGTCAAAGGCAAATTTTACGACACAGAAAACTAGAAAATGACAGCACAAAAGGGACCAATCACAGGTCCGTCTTGGACATCCAGAAGAGAGCTTGTCAACTACAGAAACCAGGAGTAGCCATTGGCTCCTAAAATTTACCTCTGGTTCCCTAATGTCTCCGGTTTACTTGACACAAGTCTGTAAAATAAAAACATGGCCTGACCTACAAATTTGTAGTTCTCAGTAGACAAGCCCCATTCTTGACGGTAATACCACTCACCAAGACTTCGATGTCCAGAAGGAAACTTGTCAACTCTGGAAAAAAACTCTCAGATAAATCATTCTATGAGAACTGTCAAATCACATTGGAGAAGATCTGGAAGAGCTTCAAGTAGCAACCCATCAAAATCAAACTGGTTATCATTTTAAAAAAAAGGAAAGTCTTGTGTGGGTCCTAAAATACACAAAAAGAAAATGCCAGGCTGGTCGGAGAGCGAGATACAAGATAAATAATGTAACGGAGCAGGCAAACACTTAAATATACCACGAATGGGTAAGGAAGTCCACCAAGCACTGAAGCAAGTCAAGAGATGTTCCTTCATTTGTAGCACACATAAAAAAAAGAAGTACATTACCTAGTCCAAGGTCATATAAATCTGGGCAGCAGGTGGCCCACTGGCTCCTAGAATTTTACATATGGCTCTAAAAAAGGTATTTGATTACTATTCTCCCCCATCTCAAGGAAATGCCAAGATATGGCTGCCCTTGCTCTTTGGCAGAATCACTGTCAAACAGTGGCTGGGCCAGGCGATCAGGAACAAAAGCCAGCCTCCAACAGCAAGAGTCAAGGAAGGGTCAGTTACAGTGCTTAAGTAGGGGCAATCCATTTGGCAGATTCGATCCAGTAAGGGTCTTGGCAGCAGTTACGGCCCTCACACCCATATTGAGGGTCTTGAGACACCACAGCTGAGAGAAGTGAATGGTACACAGAATAATATCGGTCATGTTGGCCTTTGGCCAGTCTAAAGAATGCTCCAATAGATCATGGCTCGACAAACAAATCAAAACTAGAAGCCCGTAAGAATATGGAGGAGCCAACGAATATGGTTTTTTGAGCTGGTCAAAATATTCAATACGGAAATATGTGAAAACAGAGCTTGTTTTTTTGAGAAAGGATTTTACCAGGAAGGATACATTGAGAATTTTCTTGTTTTCAAGTATGTCCTGGGTGGTGAGTATGTACCGTTAGGTGTCTTGCCCAAGGACACTTACTGGAGAGGTGCTCTTGCCGGGATTGAACCTGTGTCTCCACAGTTAGAGCAGTGATGTTACCTCTACTCCACCCAGCCGGCACTTATGTCCAAGCTGTCCTTCACTGCCTAGAGTTCAAAATCTGGCTCCTAAATTTCTTGGTTATTCTATCCAAATCCACACACATAACGTTCCCTGGATCCTCAAAACATGTAGGTGCCTGCTAAGGTTCCTCCCAAGTGTAATATAAAAATTGTCATGTTCTGCTTTACAGAAAAAAGTCCATGGACCAAATAACCTTGGATTACTAGATAGATGCCTCCTGAACATCTGAACTCGTCTATGCTCATCCATACACAAAACCTTGCCTGGCTCCTAGAGATATGTACTTCGATGGGTTGAGTACAACGCCACCATTAAAAAAGTTGTGTTTGCATGGTGATTGGTATTTTTTGCCCCTGGGGTCTGCATGGTGGGTGGCTGTTGGCGGTGAGGAGTACAATACCAGCATGCGCATCTCTCACGCTGTCAACGTCCAGGTTGGCGAGTGGCCTATGCGGCAAAAGCAAGGTGTGCCCACTAGGGAATACAGCCCTTATTTAAAACCAACCGCTGACCAGACCACCAAGAGCAAGGTCCCTCCCTCCCCCGGGGACAAGGTAAGCAAGTACAGGAGGATCTGGGCAAGGAAGTGAGTGCGTGACATAGGATTAAGTTACAGGAAAGACGAGTCGGAGAGGGGGGATAAGAAATCGTGATAGGAGAGAGGCAGAATAAGCTATAGCGGTACAGGATGGGGTTGGGCATAACTGGAAGAGAATAGGATTGTAGCATGGGTTGGTGAGAGCTGGGACATGGCAAGGGCGTAATAAGGAACCGTGATATAAACCCAACCCTGTCACTTATGTCTACATTTGAGCCAAACCAGTCGGCTCTGAGCCTGTCATGTTACATCTCCGGCTCTTTGATTGGTGCATCTGTCCTTTGAATGTGACGCAGATCAACGAATAGAAGCCCAGCGCAGACCTGTTACGTCCGGTACCCAGGAGGCCTTCTCCAGCTACCAACCATTCTTAAACATCAACATGCAAAAACATAAACCCAAAACTGAAAGAGTCACTGGTCGGCAAGGGTAAACACGGGCACACCGAGCAGTGATGGCAGCTCACGCCCCCGGCGGCATGTTGGGAGGCATAAGAATAGAGGAGGCCTGCTCCCTATAATTACAAACATCACAACCCACCCCTCCATTCCAGCGTGACGCTGCGCACATAGGACACGGAGAGGGGGCTTCCAGATATACATTGTATGCTAGCAGGCATGTCACACGTCTCCACACACACAGACGGGAAGCTGCACATCCCACTGTATATACATCAGGGAGGGAAACCCCTGCCCCCTCGTGTCACCCGTTACTCTGTGCCCCTTTCTTATAATATCATGACCCCCCCCCAATACAAATATGATGCTGTATGTAAAGACCATATAGGTTGTGTATCGTGTTGTGTAATTGGTTTTAGTGTGAGGTGGAGAGTGTGGAGAGAGAGAGAGAGAGTGAGAGTGAGAGAGTGAGAGAGTAAGAGAGAGAGTGAGAGTGACAGAGAGTGACAGAGTGAGAGTGAGAGTGTGAGAGAGTAAGAGAGAGAGTGAGAGTGACAGAGAGTGACAGAGTGAGAGAGAGACAGAGTGAGAGTGAGAGAGTAAGAGAGTGAGAGAGAGAGTGAGAGAAAGAGAGAGAGTGAGAGTACAGAGAGTGACAGAGTGAGAGAGAGTGACAGAGTGAGAGAGAGAGAGAGAGAGTGACAGAGTGAGAGAGAGAGTGACAGAGAGAGTAAGAGAGTGAGAGAGAGTAAGAGAGAGTGAGAGTGGAGAGAGTGTAAGAGAGAGAGTGAGAGAGTGACAGAGAGAGTGAGAGTAAGAGAGTGAGAGCGTGGAGAGAAAGAGAGAGAGTGAGTGAGAGTGAGACAGAGTGGAGAGTGTGACAGAGAGAGTGAGAGAGAGAGTGGAGAGTGAGACAGAGTGAGAGAGAGTGACAGAGAGAGTGAGAGAGAGTAAGAGAGAGTGACAGAGATAGTGAGAGAGTAAGAGAGTGAGAGAGTGGAGAGAGAGTAAGAGAGAGTGGAGAGAGAGTAAGAGAGAGTGAGTGAGAGAGTGAGAGAGAGTGGAGAAAGTGAGAGAGAGAGAGAGTGAGAGAGAGTAAGAGAGTGAGAGAGAGTGGAGAGAGAGAGAGTAAGAGAGAGAGTAAGAGAGTGAGAGAGAGTGGAGAGAGTAAGAGAGTGATAGAGAGAGTGAGAGAGAGTAAGAGAGTGAGAGAGAGTAAGAGAGTGAGAGAGAGTGGAGAGAGAGTGGAGAGAGAGTGACAGAGAGAGTGGAGAGAGTGAGAGTGAGGAGAGAGTGAGCGAGAGTAAGAGAGAGTAAGAGTGAGAAAGAGTGAGAGAGTGGAGAGAGTGAGAGGAGAGAGAGAGTGAGAGAGTGAGAGAGAGTAAGAGTGAGAGAGTGAGTGAGAGTAAGAGAGTGAGAGAGAGAGTGTGGAGAGAGTGAGAGAGTGGAGAGAGTGAGAGGAGAGAGAGTGAGAGTAAGAGTGAGAGAGTGTAAGAGAGTGAGTGAGAGTAAGAGAGTGAGAGAGTGAGAGAGTGGAGAGAGAGAGAGACTCTCACACTGGGACAGACACATAGGGCCCTATTACATTCTTCACGTAAAAATGCACAGTAAACGCGTGAATTTTTGCACGAAGCGTTAAACGTTAACGGTCGTAAATCAGCGCTGGTATTACAATCCTCGCGCATTTTTTCATCCGTCAAAAAATAACGCGCATAAAACGGACACGCAAAAATGCGCACGCAGTAGCACAGAAATCGGTGGGCGGACTGCTTTTTTCATGCGATTCAGCCAATCAGAATTAAGAACCTTAATTGTCTCACATTAAGTTTTTGCGCCTGTGAAAGTCAATCTGTGCATATATGCTGCATCAAAAACAAAAAAAAACGAGCACAACTTCTCCATTTTATTGGTTTGGGTATGTGTAGAATGTGTAACTATACTTTGCTGCGTATATTTTTTTTGGGCTGGTGTATTTGGGTTCGGCAGGTTGATAAAATTTGCCATTAACACCAGCTTTTAGGAGTTGCTAAAATTATGCGCGCAAAGGCTGTGCGTTACAAACTGCACATAGATTGTGATACCATCCGCGTACCAGCGCACAAACGCATTTGCGCTCACAATGTTAATTATAGGACGCGCGAAGTACAGTAAGCTGACGCAGCGTTCGCGCAGGTTCACCGGCGGTAGAGGTATACGCGCCTTTGTTGCACTGACATTGTAATACGACGTTCAGTGCAAAGGGTTTTGCCTCTCACGTTAATGCGTTTTTGCACGCACAAACGTTTGCGAGAAGATTGTAATAGAGCACTTTGTATGCACACTGTAATATAAGAGCAGAGTGTGTGTGTGTGTCACACTGGAACAGACACTTTGTATGCACACTGTATTATGAGAGCAGAGTGTGTGTGTGTGTGTCACACTGGAACAGACACTTTGTATGCACACTGTATTACGAGAGCAGAGTGTGTGTGTGTCACACTGGAACAGACACTTTGTATGCACACTGTATTACGAGAGCAGAGTGTGTGTGTCACACTGGAACAGACACTTTGTATGCACACTGTATTACGAGAGCAGAGTGTGTGTGTGTGTGTCACACTGGAACAGACACTTTGTATGCACACTGTATTATAAGAGCAGAGTGTGTGTGTGTGTGTCACACTGGAACAGACACTTTGTATGCACACTGTATTATGAGAGCAGAGTGTGTGTGTGTGTGTGTGTCACACTGGAACAGACACTTTGTATGCACACTGTATTACGAGAGCAGAGTGTGTGTGTGTGTGTCACACTGGAACAGACACTTTGTATGCACACTGTATTATAAGAGCAGAGTGTGTGTGTGTGTGTGTCACACTGGAACAGACACTTTGTATGCACACTGTATTACGAGAGCAGAGTGTGTGTGTGTGTGTCACACTGGAACAGACACTTTGTATGCACACTGTATTATAAGAGCAGAGTGTGTGTGTGTGTGTGTCACACTGGAACAGACACTTTGTATGCACACTGTATTATGAGAGCAGAGTGTGTGTGTGTGTGTGTGTCACACTGGAACAGACACTTTGTATGCACACTGTATTATGAGAGCAGAGTGTGTGTGTGTGTGTGTGTGTGTGTCACACTGGAACAGACACTTTGTATGCACACTGTATTATGAGAGCAGAGTGTGTGTGTGTGTGTCACACTGGAACAGACACTTTGTATGCACACTGTATTATGAGAGCAGAGTGTGTGTGTGTGTGTGTGTGTGTCACACTGGAACAGACACTTTGTATGCACACTGTATTATGAGAGCAGAGTGTGTGTGTGTGTGTCACACTGGAACAGACACTTTGTATGCACACTGTATTATGAGAGCAGAGTGTGTGTGTGTGTGTCACACTGGAACAGACACTTTGTATGCACACTGTATTATAAGAGCAGAGTGTGTGTGTGTGTCACACTGGAACAGACACTTTGTATGCACACTGTATTATGAGAGCAGAGTGTGTGTGTGTGTGTCACACTGGAACAGACACTTTGTATGCACACTGTATTATAAGAGCAGAGTGTGTGTGTGTGTCACACTGGAACAGACACTTTGTATGCACACTGTATTATGAGAGCAGAGTGTGTGTGTGTGTGTGTGTCACACTGGAACAGACACTTTGTATGCACACTGTATTATAAGAGCAGAGTGTGTGTGTGTCACACTGGAACAGACACTTTGTATGCACACTGTAGGGGTTTATTCTCTAAGCAGTGATTTTCACGTTGTTGTGAATAAGGTAAACTCTCGATACACAGCAGCAAAATCCAACGTCGGCAGGTGAAGTGAAATGTAAACAATGGCGAGCAAGACTGAACAGCAGCACCACTGTCACCCTATAATAGAAAGTGTAAACTGCGGCCACTGTGCATTCAGCGCGTCTGTAACACCCGGGGACATACATTGATGTGAGCTCCCACACAAACTGACAACAATGTGATACAACTTCAGCTAAAACACCGCTGGAAGCTACACTACACCAACACAGGAGAAACTACGGGGAAAGAACGGCAGCAAGTACAACAAGTGGGAAATGCCAGATGTGTGTAACACTGAAAAGGACAGAGGACACAACAAATTGCCAGCCTCAGTGTGTGTCTGAAACACTAATACCTGATGCAGTGTGTGTCTGAAACACTAACACCAGGTGCAGTGTGTGTGTGTCTGAAACACACCTGATGCAGTGTGTGTGTGTCTGAAACACTAACACCAGATGCAGTGTGTGTCTGAAACACTAACACCAGGTGCAGTGTGTGTGTGTCTGAAACACACCTGATGCAGTGTGTGTGTCTGAAACACTAACACCAGATGCAGTGTGTGTCTGAAACACTAATACCTGATGCAGTGTGTGTCTGAAACACTAGCACCAGGTGCAGTGTGTGTGTGTCTGAAACACACCTGATGCAGTGTGTGTGTCTTAGGCTAGGGTCAGAGTGGGGCAGTCGGAACGCGCGTGCAGGCGCACTAAATCACGGCGGCAGTAGCAGCACATAACGGCCAATGACGGCCAATATACGCAGTACGTGCGTACAAAAGTGCGCCGACACCACGCAACCGGCAAATGAACGCATTTTTCTCAGAACGTGAAACCGCTGCTACAGACGTACAGAGTGCGCTGCGGCCGCATGGCAGCGTGTGTGCGTGATTAGGAGACGTCAGACGCTGTTAGTGTGCGGCCAACATAACGTTCAAACAGCCGGATTTCCCTAGAATTGCGTTGGTGAGTACCTGCGACTGTGCGACTGTGGTCGTCTGACCACTTAAGCGTATTCCGTGAAAAAATGCGTGCGCACACATCGACGTACATTTTGACGGTGGCCGCAGAAAATGCGCTCATCTGTCCCTAGCCTGAAACACTAACACCAGATGCAGTGTGTGTCTGAAACACTAACACCAGATGCAGTGTGTGTCTGAAACACTAATACCTGATGCAGTGTGTGTCTGAAACACTAACACCAGATGCAGTGTGTGTCTGAAACACTAACACCAGATGCAGTGTGTGTCTGAAACACCAACACCAGATGCAGTGTGTGTCTGAAACACTAATACCTGATGCAGTGTGTGTCTGAAAAACTAATACCTGATGCAGTGTGTCTGAAACACTAACACCAGATGCAGTGTGTGTCTGAAACACTAACACCTGATGCAGTGTGTGTCTGAAACACTAACACCAGATGCAGTGTGTGTGTCTGAAACACTAACACCTGATGCAGTGTGTGTCTGAAACACTAGCACCAGGTGCAGTGTGTGTGTGTCTGAAACACACCTGATGCAGTGTGTGTGTCTGAAACACTAACACCAGATGCAGTGTGTGTCTGAAACACTAACACCAGATGCAGTGTGTGTCTGAAACACTAATATCTGATGCAGTGTGTGTCTGAAACACTAACACCAGATGCAGTGTGTGTCTGAAACACTAACACCAGATGCAGTGTGTGTCTGAAACACCAACACCAGATGCAGTGTGTGTCTGAAACACTAATACCTGATGCAGTGTGTGTCTGAAACACTAATACCTGATGCAGTGTGTCTGAAACACTAACACCTGATGCAGTGTGTGTCTGAAACACTAACACCTGATGCAGTGTGTGTCTGAAACACTAACACCTGATGCAGTGTGTGTGTGTCTGAAACACTAACATCAGGTGCAGTGTGTGTGTGTCTGAAACACTAACACCAGATGCAGTGTATGTCTGAAACACTAACACCAGATGCAGTGTGTGTCTGAAACACTAACACCTGATGCAGTGTGTGTCTGAAACACTAACACCAGATGCAGTGTGTGTCTGAAACACTAACACCTGATGCAGTGTGTGTGTCTGAAACACTAACACCAGATGCAGTGTGTGTCTGAAACACTAACACCTGATGCAGTGTGTGTCTGAAACACTAACACCTGATGCAGTGTGTGTCTGAAACACTAACACCTGATGCAGTGTGTGTCTGAAACACTAACACCAGATGCAGTGTGTGTCTGAAACACCAACACCAGATGCAGTGTGTGTCTGAAACACTAACACCAGATGCAGTGTGTGTCTGAAACACTAACACCTGATGCAGTGTGTGTCTGAAACACTAATACCTGATGCAGTGTGTGTCTGAAACAATAAGGCTAGGGTCAGACGAACGCATTTTCGCGTTGTCTGTGAAAAAGTGCGTTCGAACGAATGGACGCATTTTTTCACGGAGTACGCGACAGCGGTCATACGATGCGCCTTTTCGTCCGTGGTTTTGTACGGATCATCAATAAAACACTTTTTGTGTCTGGACGTTATGTTGGCCGGACATTAGCAGCGTCTGACGTCTCCCAATCACGCACACACGCCTATAGCGGACGCAGCGCACTCTGTACGTCCGTACTAGAGGTTTGACGTTCTAGAAAAAATGCGTTCGTTTGCCACTTGCGTTGCGCGGACGAACTTTTGTGCGGCCGTACTTCGTGTGTTCCCCGGCATTGGACGTCATTTGCTGCTAGCACGGCCGTGATTTCGTGCGTCTAAACGCACGTTAAGACTGCTTTCGTCTGACCCTAGCCTTATACCTGTTGCAGTGTGTGTCTGAAACACTAACACCTGATGCAGTGTGTCTGAAACACTAACACCTGATGCAGTGTGTGTCTGAAACATTAATACCTGATGCAGTGTGTGTCTGAAACATTAATACCTGATGCAGTGTGTGTCTGAAACACTAACACCTGATGCAGTGTGTGTCTGAAACACTAACACCAGATGCAGTGTGTGTCTGAAACACTAACACCTGATGCAGTGTGTGTCTGAAACACTAATACCTGATGCAGTGTGTGTGTCTGAAACACTAACACCAGGTGCAGTGTGTGTGTGTCTGAAACACTAACACCAGATGCAGTGTGTGTCTGAAACACTAACACCAGATGCAGTGTGTGTCTGAAACACTAACACCAGATGCAGTGTGTGTCTGAAACACTAACACCAGATGCAGTGTGTGTCTGAAACACTAACACCTGATGCAGTGTGTGTCTGAAACACTAACACCTGATGCAGTGTGTGTCTGAAACACTAACACCAGATGCAGTGTGTGTCTGAAACACTAACACCTGATGCAGTGTGTGTCTGAAACACTAACACCAGATGCAGTGTGTGTCTGAAACACTAACACCTGATGCAGTGTGTGTCTGAAACACTAACACCTGATGCAGTGTGTGTCTGAAACACTAACACCTGATGCAGTGTGTGTCTGAAACACTAACATCTGATGCAGTGTGTCTGAAACACTAACACCTGATGTAGTGTGTGTCTGAAACACTAACACCTAATGCAGTGTGTGTCTGAAACAATAATACCTGATGCAGTGTGTGTCTGAAACACTAACACCTGATGCAGTGTGTCTGAAACACTAACTCCTGATGCAGTATGTGTCTGAAACACTAACACCAGATGCAGTGTGTGTCTGAAATACTAACACCCGATGCAGTGTGTGTCTGAAACACTAACACCTGGTGCAGTGTGTGTCTGAAACACTAACACCTGATGCAGTGTGTGTCTGAAACACTAACACCTGATGCAGTGTGTCTGAAACACTAACACCTGATGCAGTGTGTCTGAAACACTAACACCTGATGCAGTGTGTGTCTGAAACATTAATACCTGATGCAGTGTGTGTCTGAAACACTAACACCAGATGCAGTGTGTGTCTGAAACACTAACACCTGATGCAGTGTGTGTCTGAAACACTAACACCTGATGCAGTGTGTGTCTGAAACACTAACACCTGATGCAGTGTGTGTCTGAAACACTAACACCAGATGCAGTGTGTGTCTGAAACACTAATACCTGATGCAGTGTGTCTGAAACATTAACACCAGATGCAGTGTGTGTCTGAAATACTAACACCCGATGCAGTGTGTGTCTGAAACACTAACACCTGTTGCAGTGTGTGTCTGAAACACTAACACCTGATGCAGTGTGTGTCTGAAACACTAACACCTGATGCAGTGTGTGTCTGAAACACTAACACCTGATGCAGTGTGTCTGAAACACTAACACCTGATGCAGTGTGTCTGAAACACTAACACCAGATGCAGTGTGTGTCTGAAACACTAACACCAGATGCAGTGTGTGTCTGATACACTAACGCCAGATGCAGTGTGTGTCTGAAACACTAACACCAGATGCAGTGTGTGTCTGAAACACTAACACCAGATGCAGTGTGTGTCTGAAACACTAACACCAGATGCAGTGTGTGTCTGATACACTAACGCCAGATGCAGTGTGTGTCTGAAACACTAACACCTGATGCAGTGTGTGTCTGAAACACTAACACCAGATGCAGTGTGTGTCTGAAACACTAATACCTGATGCAGTGTGTCTGAAACATTAACACCAGATGCAGTGTGTGTCTGAAATACTAACACCCGATGCAGTGTGTGTCTGAAACACTAACACCTGTTGCAGTGTGTGTCTGAAACACTAACACCTGATGCAGTGTGTGTCTGAAACACTAACACCTGATGCAGTGTGTGTCTGAAACACTAACACCTGATGCAGTGTGTCTGAAACACTAACACCTGATGCAGTGTGTCTGAAACACTAACACCAGATGCAGTGTGTGTCTGAAACACTAACACCAGATGCAGTGTGTGTCTGATACACTAACACCAGATGCAGTGTGTGTCTGAAACACTAACACCAGATGCAGTGTGTGTCTGAAACACTAACACCAGATGCAGTGTGTGTCTGAAACACTAACACCAGATGCAGTGTGTGTCTGATACACTAACGCCAGATGCAGTGTGTGTCTGAAACACTAACATCAGATGCAGAGTGTTTAATACAATGAATAATATGTGTGTGTGACACAATATCACAATACGCAGTGCGTGTGTTGTGTGACACTATATCACAATACGCAGTGCGTGCGTTGTGTGACACTATATCACAATACGCAGTGCGTGCGTTTTGTGACACTATATCACAATACGCAGTGCGTGCGTTTTGTGACACTGTATCACAATATGCAGTGCGGGCGTTGTGTAACACTATATCACAATACGCAGTGTGTGCGTTGTGTGACACTATATCACAATACGCAGTGCGTGTGTTTTGTGACACTGTATCACAATACGCAGTGCGTGTGTTGTGTGACACTATATCACAATACGCAGTGCGTGCGTTGTGTGACACAATATCACAATACGCAGTGCGTGCGTTGTGTGACACAATATCACAATACGCAGTGCGTGTGTTGTGTGACACTATATCACAATACTCAGTGCGTGCGTTGTGTGACACTATATCACAATACGCAGTGCGTGCGTTGTGACACAATATCACAATACGCAGTGCGTGTGTTGTGTGACATTATATCACAATATGCAGAACGTGCGTTGTGTGACACTATATCACAATGCGCAGTGCGTGCGTTTTGTGACACTGTATCACAATACGCAGTGCGGGCGTTGTGTAACACTATATCACAATATACAGTGCGTGCGTTTTGTGACACTGTATCACAATACGCAGTGCGGGCGTTGTGTGACACTATATCACAATACGCAGTGTGTGCGTTGTGTGACACTATATCACAATACGCAGTGCGTGCGTTTTGTGACACTGTATCACAATACACAGTGCGTGTGTTGTGTGACACTATATCACAATACTCAGTGCGTGCGTTGTGTGACACTATATCACAATACGCAGTGCGTGCGTTGTGTGACACAATATCACAATACGCAGTGCGTGTGTTGTGTGACACTATATCACAATACGCAGTGCGTGCGTTGTGTGACACTATATCACAATACGCAGTGCGTGCGTTTTGTGACACTGTATCACAAAACGCTGTGCGGGCGTTGTGTAACACTATATCACAATATGCAGTGCGTGCGTTTTGTGACACTGTATCACAATACGCAGTGCGGGTGTTGTGTGACACTATACCACAGGACGCAGTGCGGGCGTTGTGTGACACTATATCACAATACGCAGTGCGTGCGTTGTGTGACACTATATCACAATATGCAGTGCGTGCGTTGTGTGACACTATATCACAATACGCAGTGCGTGCGTTGTGTGACACTATATCACAATACGCAGTGCGTGCGTTGTGTGACACTATATCACAATACGCAGTGCGTACGTTGTGTGACGCCAAATCACAGGACGCAGTGCGGGCGTTGTGTGACACTATATCACAATATGCAGTGCGTGCGTTGTGTGACACTATATCACAATACGCAGTGCGTGCGTTGTGTGACACTATATCACAATACGCAGTGCGTACGTTGTGTGACGCCAAATCACAGGACGCAGTGCGGGCGTTGTGTGACACTATATCACAATATGCAGTGCGTGCGTTGTGTGACACTATATCACAATACGCAGTGCGTACGTTGTGTGACGCCAAATCACAGGACGCAGTGCAGGCGTTGTGTGACACTATATCACAATAGGCAGTGCGTGCGTTGTGTGTGACGCCAAATCACAAGACGCAGTGCGTTCGTTGTGTGACACTGTACCACAGGGTGTGGTGTGTGTGTGTGTGACACTGTAACACAGGGTGTGGTGTGTGTTTTAACACTGTATCACAGGGTGTGGTGTGTGTGATCCCTATATTTTGCTTGGTGTTGTTTGTGTATATCATTTCAGTGTGTGTGCATTGTTAAGTGTGTCTGGGCAGTATGTGTGTGTTAGTGTGTGTGACAGACATTTTGCTGGCTGTGCTGGGGCTGCCTGTTGCACAGTGTGGGGGTACAGGGGGACAATATGGCGGTATGGTTGTGGTGTTGGGGTCTCTGCAGGGTGCTCGGGGTCTGGGTCACACTCACATTGTGCTGCTGCTGCTCAGGCTCGGATGCTTCGGCTGTTGCTTCTTCTCCACACAATCTGACAAAAGATGGCTCCCTATGACGTCACTAACATCCGGGCCACTGGAGGGGGATGGGAATTAGGGAGGGGGAGTAGGGGTCCATGGAGACTGCCTTATCCTCCTCATCATCATCATCACTCATATATATAGAGAGACATGTATATATATAGATAAGTAATGAGAGAGACCCGCAGCCAGGACTGTCTATAATCTCTACCCTGTATGTCCAACAGGTCTGTGTGTAATGACCCTCTATATATACATATTAATAATATACACTGACCCTCTATATATACATATTAATAATATATACACTGACCCTCTATATACACATATTAATAATATATACACTGACCCTCTATATATACCTATTAATAATATATACACTGACCCTCTATATACACATATTAATAATATATACACTGACCCTCTATATACACATATTAATAATATATACACTGACCCTCTATATATACATATTAATAATATATACACTGACCCTCTATATACACATATTAATAATATACACTGACACTCTATGTATACATATTAATAATATATACACTGACCCTCTATATATACATATTAATAATATATACACTGACCCTCTATATATACATATTAATAATATATACACTGACCCTCTATATATACCTATTAATAATATATACACTGACCCTCTATATACACATATTAATAATATATACACTGACCCTCTATATAAACATATTAATAATATACACTGACCCTCTATATATACATATTAATAATATATACACTGACCCTCTATATATACATATTAATAATATACACTGACCCTCTATATATACATATTAATAATATATACACTGACCCTCTATATACACATATTAATAATATATACACTGACCCTCTATATACACATATTAATAATATATACACTGACCCTCTATATACACATATTAATAATAATACACTGACCCTCTATATACACATATTAAATATATACACTGACCCTCTATATACACATATTAATAATATATACACTGACCCTCTATATACACATATTAATAATATATACACTGACCCTCTATATACACATATTAATAATATATACACTGACCCTCTATATACACATATTAATAATATATACACTGACCCTCTATATACACATATTAATAATATACACTGACCCTCTATATACACATATTAATAATAATATACACTGACCCTCTATATATACATATTAATAATATATACACTGACCCTCTATATACACATATTAATAATATACACTGACCCTCTATTATACACATATTAATAATATATACACTGACCCTCTATATACACATATTAATAATATATACACTGACCCTCTATATATATACATATTAATATATATACACTGACCCTCTATATACACATATTAATAATATATACACTGACCTCTATATACACATATTAATAATAATATATACACTGACCTCTATATATACATATTAATAATATATACACTGACCCTCTATATACACATATTAATAATATATACACTGACCCTCTATATATACATATTAATAATATATACACTGACCCTCTATATACACATATTAATAATATATACACTGACCCTCTATATACACACATATTAATAATATATATACACTGACCCTCTATATACACATATTAATAATATACACCGACCCTCTATATACACATATTAATAATATATACACTGACCCTCTATATACACATATTAATAATATATACACTGACCCTCTATATACACATATTAATAATATATACACTGACCCTCTATATACACATATTAATAATATATACACTGACCCTCTATATACACATATTAATAATATACACTGACCCTCTATATACACATATTAATAATATATACACTGACCCTCTATATACACATATTAATAATATATACACTGACCCTCTATATACACATATTAATAATATATACACTGACCCTCTATATACACATATTAATAATATATACACTGACCCTCTATATACACATATTAATAATATATACACTGACCCTCTATATACACATATTAATAATATACACTGACCCTCTATATACACATATTAATAATATATACACTGACCCTCTATATATACATATTAATAATATATACACTGACCCTCTATATACACATATTAATAATATACACTGACCCTCTATATACACATATTAATAATATATACACTGACCCTCTATATATACATATTAATAATATATACACTGACCCTCTATATATACATATTAATAATATATACACTGACCCTCTATATATACATATTAATAATATACACTGACCCTCTATATATACATATTAATAATATATACACTGACCCTCTATATATACATATTAATAATATACACTGACCCTCTATATACACATATTAATAATATATACACTGACCCTCTATATATACATATTAATAATATACACTGACCCTCTATATACACATATTAATAATATATACACTGACCCTCTATATATACATATTAATAATATATACACTGACCCTCTATATACACATATTAATAATATACACTGACCCTCTATATACACATATTAATAATATACACTGACCCTCTATATACACATATTAATAATATATACACTGACCCTCTATATACACATATTAATAATATATACACTGACCCTCTATATACACATATTAATAATATATACACTGACCCTCTATATACACATATTAATAATATACACTGACCCTCTATATACACATATTAATAATATATACACTGACCCTCTATATACACATATTAATAATATATACACTGACCCTCTATATACACATATTAATAATATACACTGACCCTCTATATATACATATTAATAATATACACTGACCCTCTATATATACATATTAATAATATATACACTGACCCTCTATATACACATATTAATAATATACACTGACCCTCTATATACACATATTAATAATATACACTGACCCTCTGTATATACACATATTAATAATATATACACTGACCCTCTATATACACATATTAATAATATACACTGACCCTCTATATACATATTAATAATATATACACTGACCCTCTATATACACATATTAATAATATATACACTGACCCTCTATATACACATATTAATAATATATACACTGACCCTCTATATACACATATTAATAATATATACACTGACCCTCTATATACACATATTAATAATATATACACTGACCCTCTATATACACATATTAATAATACACACTGACCCTCTATATACACATATTAATAATATATACACTGACCCTCTATATACACATATTAATAATATACACTGACCCTCTATATACACATATTAATAATATATACACTGACCCTCTATATACACATATTAATAATACACACTGACCCTCTATATACACATATTAATAATATATACACTGACCCTCTATATACACATATTAATAATATACACTGACCCTCTATATACACATATTAATAATATATACACTGACCCTCTATATACACATATTAATAATATATACACTGACCCTCTATATACACATATTAATAATATATACACCGACCCTCAATATACACATATTAATAATATATACACTGACCCTCTATATACACATATTAATAATATACACTGACCCTCTATATATACATATTAATAATATACACTGACACTCTATATATACATATTAATAATATATACACTGACCCTCTATATACACATATTAATAATATATACACTGACCCTCTATATACACATATTAATAATATACACTGACCCTCAATATACACATATTAATAATATATACACTGACCTCTATATACACATATTAATAATATAATACACTGACCCTCTATATACACATATTAATAATATACACTGACCCTCTATATACACATATTAATATATATACACTGACCCTCTATATACACATATTAATAATATATACACTGACCCTCTATATACACATATTAATAATATATACACTGACCCTCTATATACACATATTAATAATACACACTGACCCTCTATATACATATTAATAATATATACACTGACCCTCTATATACACATATTAATATATATACACTGACCCTCTATATACACATATTAATAATATATACACTGACCCTCTATATACACATATTAATAATATATACACTGACCCTCTATATATACACATATTAATAATATATACACTGACCCTCAATATACACATATTAATAATATATACACTGACCCTCTATATACACATATTAATAATATACACTGACCCTCTATATATACATATTAATAATATACACTGACACTCTATATATACATATTAATAATATATACACTGACCCTCTATATACACATATTAATAATATATACACTGACCCTCTATATACACATATTAATAATATATACACTGACCCTCTATATACACATATTAATAATATACACTGACCCTCTATATACACATATTAATAATATATACACTGACCCTCTATATATACATATTAATAATATATACTGACCCTCTGTATACACATATTAATAATATACACTGACCCTCTATATATACATATTAATAATATATACACTGACCCTCTATATATACATATTAATAATATATACACTGACCCTCTATATATACATATTAATAATATACACTGACCCTCTATATATACATATTAATAATATATACACTGACCCTCTATATATACATATTAATAATATATACACTGACCCTCTATATATACATATTAATAATATACACTGACACTCTATGTATACATATTAATAATATACACTGACACTCTATGTATACATATTAATAATATACACTGACCCTCTGTATATACATATTAATAATATATACACTGACCCTCTATATACACATATTAATAATATACACCGACCCTCTATATATACATATTAATAATATATACACTGACCCTCTATATACACATATTAACAATATACACTGACCCTCTATATATACATATTAATAATATACACTGACACTCTATATATATACATATTAATAATATATACACTGAGCCTCTATAAACACATATTAATAATATACACTGACCCTCTATATATACATATTAATAATATATACACTGACCCTCTATATATACATATTAATAATATACACTGGCCCTCTGTATATACATATTAATAATATACACTGACACTCTATGTATACATATTAATATATACACTGACCCTCTGTATATACATATTAATAATATATACACTGACCCTCTATATATACATATTAATAATATACACTGACCCTCTATATATACATATTAATAATATAAACTGACACTCTATATATACATATTAATAATATACACTGACCCTCTATATATACATATTAATATATACACTGACACTCTATGTATACATATTAATAATATATACACTGACCTCTATATATACATATTAATAATATATACACTGACCCTCTATATACACATATTAATAATATACACCGACCCTCTATATATACATATTAATAATATATACACTGACCCTCTATATACACATATTAACAATATACACTGACCCTCTATATATACATATTAATAATATACACTGACACTCTATATATATACATATTAATAATATATACACTGAGCCTCTATAAACACATATTAATAATATACACTGACCCTCTATATATACATATTAATAATATATACACTGACCCTCTATATATACATATTAATAATATACACTGGCCCTCTGTATATACATATTAATAATATACACTGACACTCTATGTATACATATTAATAATATACACTGACCCTCTGTATATACATATTAATAATATATACACTGACCCTCTATATATACATATTAATAATATACACTGACCCTCTATATATACATATTAATAATATAAACTGACACTCTATATATACATATTAATAATATACACTGACCCTCTATATATACATATTAATAATATAAACTGACACTCTATATATACATATTAATAATATACACTGACACTCTATATATACATATTAACCTATCAGCTGAGTGCTGGTGGAGAGTATTAAAATCCAGCCCTCCTACCCCCACACAAAGATTTAAAACTCTGCAACCACATTACCAAAAGAAAACTCTGTCCAAATTCCTATTTATCCTGCTACTTTCCCTGGCAAACGATGTGGAAACTAATCCTGGTCGTATAGGTGACACAACCTTTAGTCTCCCCACTAAAAAAGGCCTCTCAATTGTGCACTGTAACATCCGAAATTTACTGCCTAAATTGGATGAGCTTCAAGCCTGGTGTTGCTATTACAAACCCAAAGTCATTGTGCTCACAGAGTCATGGTTAACCCCAAAAGTACCAGACTCTGCCATATCAATACAGGGGTATTCATGTTATAGAAAAGACAGAGCAAAGAGAGGAGGGGAAATTGTTATTTATGTTGAGGAGTACATAAAGTTCACTCCCTTACAGACTTCTAGCTCTCCTGTCACCTTTGATTTCCTTTCTGGTATAATTGAGATCCCATTCAGTTAATCAATCATTGTTGCTGGATTCTATCGTCCACCGAGCTCTCCAGTGAACTCCCTCTCTGACATATCTCAAATCCTTAATAACCTACTTGCCCAAAACCAAAAGAGTGAACTGCTGGTCCTTGGCGATTTTAATATTAAGATTGGCTAAATCCTAAAAACAATAAACACCGCTCACTGTTTAAAACTTTGCAGCTAACTCAATTAATCTCCTCCCCCATTCGCATTAATATGAAAAGCCATAACCATACCTTGCTGGACTGGATTCTCTCCTCATCTCCTGATAGAATACAGGAGGCAGGCGTTCTTGCTAATAGCTTTAGTGACCATTGTCTAGTGTACTGCATGCGCAAAATAAAGGCCATGAAATCTCCCCCAAAGGTAATAACCACCAGGTCTTTCAAGAAATTTATTCTTGAATTCTTCCTAAGTGATCTCAAACAGCTCCCCTGGTACAGACTAAACCTAATCCCAGACCTAGACTGTGCAGTTGAATACTTTCAGTCTGAGCTCCTGCAAGTCTGGAATTCCCATGCCCCGCTGCGTAAAGTGCGAGTAAAAGGGACCCTTCTCTCCTGGGTCACAGCTGATCTTACACTAATGTACCAGCTTAGAGATTCACTATGGTCAAATTTCAAGAGTACTGGTTCCATGAACGATCACTATGAATCCCGAAAATGCCGGAATGAATGCACAAAACAAACAAAAATGGCTAAAGCCCATTACTTCAATGAAAATCTAAACAATAACATATCAAACCCTAGAAACTTTTGGAGAACCATAAGTAACATACAAGCACCCCCAGTCCACTCCCAGCCAGCTGCTGTCAAAGTAAACAACCAAACCCTGCAACACCCCTTAGATGTAGCAAATGCCCTTTAATGATTAATTTGTTGGATGTGCCACCACTTTGATTGCCAAGCTAGAAAATGACATGCAATCAGAGAGGCCTCATGCAGGTCAGGCCCCTCCAACTGCGCAAAGTCACTGTATCAATCAGGAATTCAGTTTTAGACCAGTGCCTGTCAGTGTCGTTACTAAACTTCTCCGTAAGCAAAAAATGAAATACCAGTCTGGACCTGATCAAATACCAGCAATGCTGCTGAAAATCAGTGTGCCAGCAATTGCAAATCCTGTCGCAACCCTAATCAATGAATCACTGGCGACTGGATACATACCCAAACTCTGGAAGACTGCGAGAGTGGTACCTATCCATAAAAGTGGTGACAGTACTTTGGTATCCAATATCATTGCTCCCTGTAATGTCAAAAATTTTGGAAAAATGCGTCTATGCACAATTACGTGATTATTATCAATATTGGAACTACTTAACCCCAGATCAATCAGGTTTTCGTCCAAATCACTCAACTACAACCGCCCTTTTAAAAGTCTGCAATGATATCCAAGCTGGGATGGAACAAGGAAACCTAACTGGAGCCATCTTCCTTGTTTTTGCCAAGGCCTTTCACACAGTAGACCATGGCATATTGTTAGAAAAACTTAAAAACTCCGGCATTGGTGATCGCACGCTAACCTGGTTTCAATCATATGTATCCGACCGATCACAATATGTGTCAATTTCTGGCAGCTCCTCCCTTCCCCTCCCAGTCACTTGCGGTGTACATCAAGGCTCAATACTAGGCCCCCTGCTATTCACAATATTCATAAATGATCTGCCCAATGTCTGCAAAGCCTCAACTGTACACATGTATGCAGACGACACTGTAATCTATACCAGCAAACCAAATCTCCCGCAGCTGGAGGCCGTGCTGCAAGAACAATTCACAGAGGTAGAAAAGTGGATCAAACACAACAAACTTTTTTTAAATACTGACAAAACTATAACGATGCTCTTTGGAACAGCACCTAAACTACACAAATTGCAAAATCCCCATCTATGTATTGAGACAAAATCAAATGGCACGCTGACCACAGTCACTTCTCTCAAAATATCTAGGTATGTGGTTGGACCCTAATCTATCTTTTGGCCCCCACATTGAAAAACTGTCCTCTAAAATTTACCCCAAATTAGGTGCCCTGTACAGAAACAAATCCTGCCTGAGCCCTGCGGTAAGAAAGCAGATTGTACAGCAAATGCTTATGCCGGCTATTGATTACGGAGATGTAGTGTATGCAGCCGCCCCGCAAACACACCTTCAGAAACTTACTACATTGTATAACTCATTCTGCCGCTTTGCATTACAATGTAACTGCATGACCCACCATTGTGACATGTTAAAAGAGTTAAACTGGCCATCACTGGAGTCTAAACACACCCTTCACCTTTCGAGCCTGGTGTTTAAGAGCATTTCTGGGAAGCTACCACCCTACCTGAATAGACTGCTTCCCCCAGCAGCTCCCTCATCCTATAACCTCCGATCCAGGACCAGCACCTTACTTGCAATACCACAATACAAAAAGACAGTGGCTCGGTCCTCATTTTCCTACAGAGCACTGCAAATATGGAATAACCTCCCAGACGCCATCATATCTTCCACCAGACTTAAGTCACTCAAGAGCTCCTTACTAACATACCTCAATACAGAATGCACCTGTAAACATGTAACATGGTGACTATATTTCCTACATATTTATTGTCTGTTAATCTGTATATTTGTGTTGTTTTTTTAATATATTGCATTGTATTACTTTGTGTTTCTGTAACTGTAACACTTCAATGTTCTTGAACCCAGGACATATTTGAAAACAAGAGAAATCTCAATGTATCCTTCCTGGTAAAATCCTTTATAAATAAATAAATAAATAATAATACACACTGACCCTCTATATATACATATTAATAATATATACACTGACCCTCTATATATACATATTAATAATATATACACTGACCCTCTATATATACATATTAATAATATATACACTGACCCTCTATATACACATATTAATAATATACACTGACCCTCTATATATACATATTAATAATATACACTGACCCTCTATATATACATATTAATAATATATACACTGACCCTCTATATATACATATTAATAATATATACACTGACCCTCTATATATACATATTAATAATATATACACTGACCCTCTATATACACATATTAATAATATATACACTGACCCTCTATATATACATATTAACCCCTTAAGGACGGGAGCAATTTTACAACTTTGGCGCTCTTTCGGAAGTGAAGTTTGGTGAAGTTTTTGCTCATCATGTTTAAACGCGGTTTTAAGTCACATATTATTATACCACCCAGACAAATTATATATCGTTCTTTCCGGCAGACTCGGCAGATTAATAATATATCATAATTATATATAAACGTCATGTCCTGCCAGAATGCTATAACAAAAAATGTAAAAAAATGAGAATTTTCAATAAAATTTCAATTATCCACAGTGTGTAAAGTGTTTTTTTTCTCAGATTTTATTATCCGATCCTTTGCGGTTATATTCCATGGGGTAGACTTGGGAACCCATTTTTTTTTTTTATTTTTTTTTTTGGGGGGGGAGAAATTACGTGATTTTAGCTAAACCCCCCCAAAAAAAAATCATTGGTGAAGCATCATTGTTCACATTATAATTGAAATGTGAACAATAATGCTGCATCAAAAAAAAAAAAAGCACGTTTTTATTTTTTAATTAATTAATTAATTAATTTTTTATTTTTATTTTTAAACACATTTATTTCACTTTTTTCATTGTCATGTTTGATATCGTTGGAAAGGCCATGCTCAGACCTTTCCATCGATATCAGGCATGACCCCCTAGCTGCCACCGTTCAAGAGATAAAGGGGTTCAAAGAACCCCCCTATCTCCTGCAAGGGATTTCCTTAGGAAATCCCTTTGCAGCTAGGGGGTTCCCCGGTTAACTGACATCATCGCGCATGGCGCGATGAGTCAGTTGACGCGGGGGGGGGACCCAGAGGTGGGGGCTGCCATCCAAGATGGCGGCCCCCACCGGAAATAGGCCGCGATCGGGCACAAATTAGTGCCCGGTCGCGACCTGGCAACTAATGGGTTAACCCCATACATCGCTGGAAAGGTCAGGCTGTGACCGTTCCAGCGATGCTGGCCACAGCCTTGTAGCCCCCGGCGATGGGGAGATAGAGGGATCCTAAGGATCCCTCCCCTCTCCTCCATGCGCTTCCCCATGCTCCGGCGGGGGGGGCGCCTGAAACTGACGTCATCGCGCCAGCGCGATGACGTCAGTGCGCCGGGAGGCTAGAAAAGACGCAGATCAGAGGCCTGTTCAATACCTCAGCAGCTGCTGAATTGCTGCAGCGCAGCAATTCAGTTTGCTGCAGCAGTGTCGTTGAACCCTTTGGATGCGAATTTTGAATCCAAAATGGCCGACAATTTCTTAATGAAAAATTCAGATTGTTTTTCGGATCACTCGGACAAAAAATAATAAAGAGAAGCAGTCGGCACAATTCCGTTTTGTTTGCACACACCACAAATGATAGTTTTTAATGAATAAACGTTATGTTTACTTCTGAAACAATATATAAATTGAACTGTAATATATGTCTATGTGCAGGGGGAAATAATAAATAAATATTTTGTGCTTTGGTGAACAAAAACCTCAAAATTAACATTGCTGTAGGGAATTATTACTTGCTTCGAGGCGGCGGCCATCTTGCTGTAGGGCATTGTTACTGGCTTCATGCGGCGGCCATCTTTAATACGTCACACGAAGCATCTCCTCGGGTCGCTGCAAGTGCTAGGTTAGCACTGCTGAGCGCTGAGCGGTTGAACGGCGTTCAATGCAAGTTGCTAACTTAGCACTTGCAGCGGCTGAGGTATTGAACAGGCCTCCGGCTTCATTGAAGCCAGATCTGCGTGGGAGCCGCCGGGGAGGTAAGTATTACCGCCGGCTGGGCTCCTAACGCCGAGGACGTTCCATGCCGTCCTGCGGCGTTAAAGCCCACCAAATGCAGGACGACATGGAACACCCTGCGGCGTTAAGGGGTTAATAATATATACACTGACCCTCTATATATACATATTAATAATATATACACTGACCCTCTATATATACATATTAATAATATATACACTGACCCTCTATATATACATATTAATAATATATACACTGACCCTCTATATATACATATTAATAATATATACACTGACCCTCTATATACACATATTAATAATATACACTGACCCTCTATATATACATATTAATAATATATACACTGACCCTCTATATATACATATTAATAATATATACACTGACCCTCTATATATACATATTAATAATATATACACTGACCCTCTATATACACATATTAATAATATACACTGACCCTCTATATATACATATAATAATATACACTGACCCTCTATATATACATATTAATAATATATACACTGACCCTCTATATATACATATTATATATTAATAATATATACACTGACCCTCTATATATACATATTAATAATATATACACTGACCCTCTATATATACATATTAATAATATATACACTGACCTCTATATACACATATTAAAATATACACTGACCCTCTAATATATACATATTAATAATATACACTGACCCTCTATATATACATATTAATAATATATACACTGACCCTCTATATATACATTATAATTAATATATACACTGACCCTCTATATACATATTAATAATATATACACTGACCCTCTATATATACATATAATAATATACACTGACCCTCTATATACACATATTAATAAATACACTGACCCTCTATATATACATATTAATATATATACACTGACCCGCTTTATATACATATTAATAATACATAATATAATATAATATACACTGACCCTCCATCCCTCTCTAATATAATACATATTGATATACATATATTTATATATATATAGACCCTCCATCTCTCTCTATATAATACATATATATAAGTATGTATTATATAGAGAGGGATGGAGGGTCTATATATATATATCAATATGTATTATATAGAGAGGGATGGGGGTCTGTTATATATATATAATATATATATATCTCAATAGTCTGTATATGTATATATATATACATCAATATATATTATATAGAGAGGGATCTGGGTCTGTATATATATATCAATATTTATTATAGAGAGAGGGATGCTGGGTCTGTATATATATATATATATCAATATGTATTTTATAGAGAGAGATGGAGGGTCTGTATTTATATATGTATCAATAGGTATTATATAGAGAGGGATGGAGGGTCTGTAGATATATATATATATATGTATATATCTACTGACACTCCATCCCTCTCTATATAATACATATTGATATGTTTACTGACACTCCATCCCACTATATATAATACATATTGATATATATATACTGACCCTCCATCCATATATAATACATATTGACATATACACTGACCCTCCATCCCTTTATATATAATGCATATTGAAATATATATACGGACCCTCCATCCCTCTATATATAATACATATTGATATATATATACTGACCCTCCATCCATATATAATACATATTAATATATACAGTCAGGTCCAGAAATATTGGGACATCGACACAATTCTAACATCTTTGGCTCTATATACCACCACAATGGAGTTGGAATGAAACAAACACAATGTGCTTTAATTGCAGACTGTCAGCTTTAATTTGAGGGTATGTACATCCAACTCAGGTGAACGGTGTAGGACTTACAGCAGTTTGCAGATGTGCCTCCCACTTGTTAAGGGACCAAAAGTAATGGGACAGAATAATAATCATAAATCAAACTTTCCCTTCTTAATACTTGGTTGCAAATCCTTTGCAGTCAATCACAGCCTGAATTCTGGAACACATAGACATCAGCAGATGCTGGGTTTCATCCCTGGTGATGCTCTGCCAGGCCTCTACTGCAACTGTCTTCAGTTCCTGCTTGTTCTTGGGGCATTTTCCCTTCAGTTTTGTCTTCAGCAAGTGAAATGCATGCTCAGTGGGATTCAGGTCAGGTGATTGACTTGGCCATTGCATAACATTCCACTTCTGTCCCAACAAAAACTCTTTGGTTGCTTTTGCAGTATGTTTTGGGTCATTGTCCATCTGCACTGTGAAGCGCCGTCCAATGAGTTCTGCAGCATTTGGCTGAATGTGAGCAGATAATATTGTCCGAAACACTTCAGAATTCATCCTGCTGCTTTTGTCAGCAGTCACATCATCAATAAATACAAGAGAACCAGTTCCATTGGCAGCCATACATGCCCACGCCATGACACTACCACCACCATGCTTCACTGATGAGGTGGTATTCTTAGGATCATGAGCAGTTCCTTTCCTTCTCCATACTCTTCTCTTCCCATCACTCTGGTACAAGTTGATCTTGGTCTCATCTGTCCATAGGATCTTGTTCCAGAACTGTGAAGGCTTTGTTAGGTGTTGTTTGGCAAACTCTAATCTGGCCTTCCTGTTTTTGAGGCTAACCAATGGTTTACATCTTGTGGTGAACCCTCTGTATTCACTGCCATTGGCATCAATCCCAGTTATGGGACCAATTGTTCACCGTATCGAGCAAGCCTAAGAATAATTTTGTTAGTTAGCACTCTGTAATTGCGCTATGTTGCACCTCTATTTAGATTGTTAGCTGAGTGCTATACGTACTTTCAATTATCGGCTGCCAATGAATGTATCAATGTGTAAACAATTATGGCCATAAATACCAATATGTATTATTGGGTTATAGTGGAAGTCTAAGCCACTTGTGTGTGTCTAGCATTGACCCTGCTCTTATACCAGTGATTTTGAATACGCCCTACTACAGCTCTGTTTTGTGTATATGTTTTTATGCATTCGTTTGTTCCTTTTTATCGTAATTAATAAAAGTTATGTCTTATAATTCAGCATCCTGATGTCCGTTTGAGGAAGCTTGACTTTCTCTTTTTTTGCCATATGGTTTATATATATATATATACACAGTCCTTTTTTTCTGGAAAAATAAGTGGGGGTTCTCTCACGCCCAGGGAAAAACTGATTATTATGACGATTATTCATGTCCTAATAAATACTCTTTTACTAACCCTTTAGGGACAGAGGCAATTTTACAAATATGAGCATACCACAGAATCCACAGCAATAAAACCCACAGTAATGTGCAGTGTGTATGAGTGTACCACAGAATCCACAGCAATAAAACTCACAGTAATGTGCAGTGTGTATGAGCGTATCACAGAGCTCCACAGCAATAAACTCACAGTAATGTGCAGTGTGTATGATCGTATCACAGAGCTCCACAGCAATAAAACTCACAGTAATGTGCAGTGTGTATGAGTGTATCACAGAGCTCCACAGCAATAAAACTCGCACTCATACACGACGCACATTACTGTATCCCAGAATCCACAGCAATAAAATTCACAGCAATGTATTTGATTTATTCAACCCCCCCAGCACATCAATTCATCACCCCCCAAAGGATATCAATTGTCATTTTATTCATCACCCCTCCCGCGCACAATATCAATTATGAATTCATCACCCCCTCACCATATCAATTCATCACCCCCCCTCACCATATCAATTCATCACCCCCCCTCACCATATCAATTCATCACCCCCCCCCACCATATCAATTCATCACCCACCCGTATCAATTCATCATACTCTCCCCCCCAGGAACAAATCCATCACACTCTCTCCCCCCCGTATCAATTCATCACACTCTCCCCCATCAATTCATCACCCCCACATCAATTCCTTCACACTCTCTCTCCGCATCAATTCCTTCACACGCTCTCCCCCGCATCAATTCCTTCACACTCTCTCCCCCACATCAATTCCTTCACACTCTCTCCCCCACATCAATTCCTTCACACTCTCTCCCCCGCATCAATTCATCACCCTCTGCATCAATTCATCACCCCCTTCCCCTGCATCAATTAATCACCCCCGCATCAATTCCTTCACACTCTCTCCCTCGCATCAATTCCTTCACACTCTCTCTCCGCATCAATTCCTTCACACGCTCTCCCCCGCATCAATTCCTTCACACTCTCTCCCCCACATCAATTCCTTCACACTCTCTCCCCCGCATCAATTCATCACCCCTGCATCAATTCATCACCCCCTTCCCCTGCATCAATTAATCACCCCCGCATCAATTCCTTCACACTCTCTCCCTCGCATCAATTCCTTCACACTCTCTCCCCCGCATCAATTCATCACCCCTGCATCAATTCATCACCCCCTCCCCTGCTTCAATTAATCACCCCCGCATCAATTCCTTCACACTCTCTCCCCCCGCATCAATTCCTTCACATGCTCTCTCCCCCTGCATCAATTCACCCCCGCATCAATTCCTTCACACTCTCTACCCCTGCATCAATTCATCACCCCTGCATCAATTCATCACCCCCTCCCTCCCCCGCATCAATTCATCACCCACATATCAATTCCTTCACACTCTCCCCCGCATAAATTCCTTCACATGATCTCTCCCCCCGCATCAATTCACCCCCCTGTATCAATTCCTTCACACTCCCCCTCGCCCCCCAGCTCACCATGCACTAGTGAAAAAATAGACACAGCCGCTCTGCCTCATGCTGGCTGGCTCCACCGGACCTCTCCCGCGTTAGTCCTCTTCTTCCACTGCGCGGAGTGCGCACATTCCAAGAGGGGTCGGCGCCAGTGCAGCGTGCTCATATTGTGCGAGACATGCTGCAGCACCACCGTGGCGGTTTGACTGGGCGCCGCCGCGTGCAGCCGAAGGACGCCCCTGCCTCCAGCAAGTGCTGACGCGGCAGCACCGGTAACAAAATAGGTCCTGCCGAGAGGTGCCGGTACACCGTACCGGCACGTACCGCCTCAAAAAAAAACTCTGTACACATACAGTCATGGCCGAAATTGTTGGCACCCCAGACATTTTTTCTGAAAATCAAGTATTTCTCACAGAAAAGTATTGCAGTAACACATGTTTTGCTATACACATGTTTATTCCCATGGTGTGTATTGGAACAAAACAAAAAAAGGCAGGAAAAAAAGCAAATTGGACATAATGTCACACAAAACTCCAAAAATGGGCTGGTCAAAATTCTTGGCACCCTTTCAAAATTGTGGATAAATAAGATTGTTTCAATCATGTGATGCTCCTGTAAACTCACCCGGGGCAAGTAACAGGTGTGGGCAATATAAAAATCACACCTGAAAGCAGATAAAAAGGAGAGAAGTTCACTTAGTCTTTGCATTGTGTGTCTGTGTGTACCACACTAAGCATGGACAACAGAAAGAGGAGAAGAGAACTGTCTGAGGACTTGAGAACCAAAATTGTGGGAAAATATCAACAATATCAATGTTACAAGTCCATCTCCAGAGATCTAGATTTGCCTATGTCCACAGTGCGCAAAATTATCAAGAAGTTTGCAACCCATAGCACTGTAGCTAATCTCTCTGTGGGTGGACGGAAGAGAAAAATTGATGAAAGGTTGCAATGCAGGATAGTCCGGATGGTGGATAAGCAGCCCCAAACAAGTTGCAAAGAAATTCAAGCTGTTCTGCAGGCTCAGGGAGCATCAGTGTCAGCGCGAACTATCCGTCGACATTTAAATGAAATGAAACGCTATAGCAGGAGACCCAGGAGGACCCCACTACTGACAGAGACATAAAAAAGCAAGACTACAGTTTGCCAAAATGTACTTGAGTAAGCCAAAATCCTTCTGGGTAAACGTCTTGTGGACAGATGAGACTAAGATAGAGCTTTTTAGTAAAGCACATCATTCTACTGTTTACCGAAAACGGAATGATGCCTACAAAGAAAAGAACACAGTACCTACAGTGAAATATGGTGGAGGTTCAATGATGTTATGGGGTTGTTTTGCTGCCTCTGACACTGGGTGCCTTGAATGTGTGCAAGACATCATGAAATCTGAGGATTACCAAAGGATTTTGGGTCTCACTGTAGAGCCCAGTGTCAGAAAGCTGGGTTTGTGTCCGAGATCTTGGGTCTTCCAGCAGGACAATGACCCCAAACATACATCAAAAAGCACCCAGAAATGGATGGCAACAAAGTGCTGGAGAGTTATGAAATGGCCAGCAAGGAGTCCAGATCTAAATCCCATTGAACACCAGTGGAGAGATCTTAAAATTGCTGTTGGGAAAAGGCGCCCTTCCAATAAGAGAGACCTGGAGCAGTTTGCAAAGAAAGAGTGGTCCAAAACTCCGGGTGAGAGGTGTAAGAAGCTTATTGATGGTTATAGGAAGCGACTGATTTCAGTTATTTTTTCCAATGGGTGTGCAAACGAATATTAAGTTAAGGGTGCCAGGAATTTTGTCCAGACCATTTTTGGAGTTTTGTGTTACATTATGTCCAATTTGCTTTTTTTCCTCCCTTTTTTTGTTTTGTTCCAATACACACAAAGGTAATTAACATGTGTATAGCAAAACATGTGTTACTGCAATACTTTTCTATGAGAAATACTTGATTTTCTGGAAAAATGTCTGGGGTGTCAACAATTTCGGCCATGACTGTATATACAGGTGCATCTCAATAAATTAGAATATCGTGGAAAAGTTCATTTATTTCAATAATGCATCTCAAATTGTGAAACTTGTGTTAATAAATTCAATGCGCACAGACTGAAGTAGTTTAAGTCTTCGGTTCTTTTAATTGTGATGATTTTTCTCACATTTAACAAAAACCACCAATTCACCGTCTCAACAAATTCCAATACGTCATAAGACCAATAAAATAAACATTTTTAGTGAATTGTTGGCCTTCTGGAAAGTATGTTCTTGTACTGTAAATGTACTCAATACTTGGTAGGGGCTCCTTATGCTTTAATTACTGCCTCAATTCGGCGTGGCATGGAGGTGATCAGTCTGTGGCGCTGCTGAGGTGCTATGGAAGCCTCCAGCTCATCTGCGTTTTTTGGTCTCTTGTTTCTCATTTTCCTCTTGAAGATACCCCATAGAATAGATTCTCTATGGGTTCAGGTCTGGTGAGTTTGCCGGCCAGTCAAGCACACCAACACCATGGTCATTTAACCAACCTTTGGTGCTTTTGGCAGCCAAATGTGAGCCAAATCATCATAATTAAAAGAACCAAAGACTTAAACTGTTTCAGTCTGTGCGCATTGAATTTACATAATACACAAGTTTCACAATTTGAGTTGAATTATTGAAATAAATTAACTTTTCCACCACATACTAATTTATTGAGATGCACCTGTATATACTGACTCTCCATCCCTCTATATAAAATACATATTAATATACAGTGGCAAGAAAAAGTATGTGAACCCTTTAGGATTACGTGGAGTTTTGCATGAATTGGTCATAAAATGTGCTCTGATCTTCATCTAAGTCACAACAATTTGAAAAACAGTGCAGGGTGGAAAAAGTATGTGAACCCCTAGCCTAATGACTTCTCCAAGAGCTATTTGGAGCCAGGAGTGAGCCAACCTTGAGTCCAATCAGTGTGATATTATTGGATGTGTTGCTGAAAGCTGTCCTGCCCTTTAAAAACACACACCAGTTTTGGGTTTACTGGTTTCAAGAAGCACTGCCTGATGTGAACCATGCCTCGCAGAAAAGAGCTCTGAGAAGACCTACGATCTAGAATTGTTGACTTGCATGAAGCTGGAAAGGGTTACAAAAGTATCTCCAAAAGCCTTGATGTTCATGTGTCCATGGTAAGAAAGACTGTCTACAAATGTTGCTACTCTCCCTAGGCGTGGTCGTCCTGTAAAGATGACTGCAAGAGCACAGCGCAGAATGCTTAATGAGGTAAAGAAGAATCCTAGAGTGTCAGCTAAAGACTTACAGAAATCTCTGGCACATGCTAACATTTTTGTTGACACATCTACAATAAGGAAAACATGAAACAAGAATGGAGTACATGGGAGGACACCACGGAGGAAGCCATTGCTTTCCAAAAAGAATATTGCAGCACATTTGAAGTTTGCAAAAAGAGGACCTGGATGTTCCACAGCACTACTGGCAAAATATTCTGTGGACAGATGAAACCAAAATTGAGTTGTTTGGAAAAAACACACAACACTATGTGTGGAGAAAAAAAGGCACAGCACACCAACATCAAAACCTCATCCCCACTGTAAAACATGGAGGAGGGAGCATCATGGTTTGGGGCTGCTTTGCTGCCTCAGGGCCTGGACGGATTGTTGTCATTGATGGAAAAATGAATTCCAGAGTTTATCAAGACATTTTGCAGGAAAACGTAAGACCATCTGTCCACCAACTGAAGCTCCGCAGAGGATGGGTGAAGCAACAGGACAATGACCCAAAGCATACAAATAATTCAACAAAAGAATGGCTTCAATAAAACAAAATACGCCTTCTGGAGTGGCCCAGTCAGAGTCCTGACCTCAACCCGATGGAAATGCTGTGGCATGACCTTAAGAGAGCGATTCACACCAGACATCCCAAGAATATTGCTACACTGAAACAGTTTTGTGAAGAGGAGTGGTCCAAAATTACTCCAGATCGTTGTGCAGGTCTGATCTGCAACTACAGGAAAGGTTTGGTTGAGGTTATTGCTGCCAAAGGAGGGTCAACCAGTTGTTAAGTCCAAAGGTTCACATACTTTTTCCACCCTGCACTGTGAATGTTTACATGTTCTGTTCAATAAAAAACATGAAAACATATAATGTTTGTGTTGTATTATTTTAAGCAGACTGTGTTTTTCAAATTGCTGTGACTTAGATGAAGATCAGAGCACATTTTATAACCAATTCATGCACAACTCCACGTAATCCCAAAGGGTTCACATACTTTTTCTTGCCACTGTATATACTAGGGAGGTGCATGCCGTTTTTTTTCTGTTCGGTTCGTTTTTTTTTTTTTTCTCTGGTTTTTGTTTTCGTTTCAGGTCATTTCGGCAGGTTTTTGTTTTGTTTCTGTTCGTTTTGTTTCATCAATTCGGGTCAATTCGGCAGTCTGTTTCAATGGGTTATTTCGTTTTCCCGTTTTTGTGAGTAGTATATTTATAAATATTTATTAAACCGTTTATTTTTTCCACTTACAGCATGAAGTGTTTGCATTTATTTATTTGATAGGATGATTTTGGAATTTTTATGGAATTTTTGGGTTAATCTTTAGGTTTTCTAAGTAATTTTAAAGAAACTAGCCCACCATAGCTTTTAATGTTAAAAAAATCCCCATTTTTGGGGGCGTGGCCGGCTGTTAACAGGAGCAGACGTGTCTCTGTGGAGCTCCGCACGTCTTCTCCTCTTGGGGACCACCAGAGGACTTTGCACACAGTGTTTTTGTGAGGATTGTGGTTCCTGAGAGGCTGGTCACCGGTTTGAGCTGTCCGGAGACCGTTCGGTCATTTGGCCACTCTTTTATTTTGCCCCCCTCCTTTTTTTTTTTTTTTGAGTGCAGGACGATAGGTTGCCCTGGGTGAGCCATTGAAGCAGCTACCATGGCTCTGACCGCTTCCTCTGGCCCCAGGGCACCTAGCCCAGTGGCCTCTTCCGTGGCCTCCAGTCTCCTTGTGAGGTTGATGGAGTGAGCCAGGAATGCCACTTTTTCCCGGGCTATCCTCCACCTTTCCCCCTTATGCCCCCCCTTTTTTTTCTAGTGGTTGCTTTGCCCTATGTAGGTTTGATGACTATACCACCTCCCTAGTCACTTATGCCGAGTGTCCCTCCCCCGTCCCCCCCTTAATGTTGTTAACTTTGTGGAACCTTGCTGACTATTTTTGTTCTTTTTATTGACGCTGATTTGCCTGATGACTAGTCCCATGTGGCCCTGCGAGGCCTTTTTCCTGTTTGTTGTACCGCTGACATTTACAAAATAAAAATTTTGAATATAAAAAAAATCCCCATTTTTATTAAATATAACGTAAAGCATTTACTTTTTTCACTTATAGCAAGAAGTGTCTGCATTTATTTATTTGTTAGGATTATTTTGGCATTTTTCGGGAATTTTTGGGTGAAAGTTTAGGTTTCCTAACTTACACTATATTGTCAAAAGTATTCACTCACCTGCCTTGACTCGCATATGAATTTAAGTGACATCCCATTCCTAATCCATAGGGTTCAATATGACGTCGGTCCACCCTTTGCAGCTATAACAGCTTCAACTCTTCTGGGAAGGCTGTCCACAAGGTTTAGGAGTTTGTTTATGGGAATTATTGACCATTCTTCCAGAAGCGTATTTGTGAGGTCACACACTGATGTTGGACGTGAAGGCCTGGCTCTCAGCCTCCGCTCTAATTCACCCCAAAGGTGTTCTATCGGGTTGAGGTCAGGACTCTGTGCAGGCCAGTCAAGTTCATCCACACCAGACTCTGTCATCCATGTCTTTATGGACCTTGCTTTATGCACTGGTGCACATTCATGTTGGAAGTGGAAAGGGTCAGCTCCAAACTGTTCCCACAAAGTTGAGAGCATGGAATTGTCCAAAATGTCTTGGTATGAGGAACCATTCAGAGTTCCTTTCATTGGAACTAAGGGGCCAAGCCCAGCTCCTGAAAAACAACCCCACACCATAATCCCCCCTCCACCAAACTTTACACTTGGCACAATGCAGTCAGACAAGTACCGTTCTCCTGGCAACCGCCAAACCCAGACTCGTCCATCAGATTGCCAGATGGAGAAGCGCGATTCGTCACTCCAGAGAATGCATCTCCACTGCTCTAGAGTCCAGTGGCGGCGTGCTTTACACCACTAGGGATGTGCGTTTCGGGTTTCGGAATTTCGGAATTTTCACGAAATTTCCCGATTCGTGTTTTCGGATGCGGCCGATTTTCCGAAAAGTTTTAGATCCAAAAATGGCAGATCCGAAAAGTTTTCCGAGCCGAAACAAAATATTTTCGGAATTTTCAAATGGACTTGAAATGTGTCAAATCGAAATTTATTTTCACTCTATTCATGATTTCGGTTCCAGCTGTTTTATTCTGAAATTCGATGATGACTGTCCACTTCAAAAAAGTTGTTGGGAAATTCAGGAGTGATCTTCAATACTCTATGTCCAAGACTTAAACCAAAAGAACATCTCTTGGTTGAGGTTAATTAAGAGGTTAACACCTGTCCTGGCCAAACCTCTGCAGGAACCCAAGATCCTACCCTAACCATATAACAGAAACTGTAAAAAACAGTTCACATTTTTTTCCTCTAAATAATTGGGCAGATCCTGCTGACAGCCTCTGCTATATATATGTGAATTTACACGCGAGCAGCTCCTCCTCTTTGGTTCAGGGACTACCAAACTTTGAAACGAGGAGAACAGAGGTTCCGAAAAATACGAAAATTTCCGAAATCTCGAAATGTCGATACAAAAAACGAGCTAAGTGACCCGAAAATACGAAAAATGGTTGATATTACGAAAAAAAAATGTACACGAAAAATGAGTCGAACCGAACCGAATCGAAACAGAAATCGGTCGAAACGAGCCGAATCGAAAAGTTTAAACATCCGAACGAGCCGAACTGAATCGAACCGAAAAAAAAATCGGTGCACAAGCCTATACACCACTGCGTCTGACGCTTTGCATTGCTCTTGGTGATGTATGGCTTGGATGCAGCTGCTCGGCCATGGAATCCCATTCCATGAAGCTCTCTGCGCACTATTCTTGAGCTAATCTGAAGGCCACATGAAGTTTGGAGGTCTGTAGCGATTGACTCTGCAAAAAGTTGGCGACCTCTTTGCACTATGCGCCTCAGCATCTGCTGACCCTGCTCCGTCATTTTACGTGGCCTACCACTTCGTGACTGAGTTGCTGATGTTCCCAAACACTTCCACGTTCTTATAATACAGCTGACAGTTGACTGTGGAATATTTAGGAGCGAGGAAATTTCACGACTGGATTTGTTGCATCCTATCAAAGGTCCACACTGGAATTCACTGAGCTCCTGAGAGCGACCCATTCTTTCACAAATGTTTTTAAAAACAGTCTGCATGCCTAGGTGCTTGATTTTATATACCTGTGGCCATGGAAGTGATTGGAACACCTGATTCTGATTATTTGGATGGGTGAGCGAATACTTTTGGCAATATAGTGTATTTTAAATGTAATAATGAGGTCTGTTTTTCTTTGCTGAACGCATGCAGCTGGATTATTTTATTACAGTCTGTGTGCTTTCAGCAAGATACATTACATTACATTGTGTCAGACCTTGGACAGTTCCACTTGTGAAATAGATTGATAAGATGTTCCACCTTTCAGACCTTGCACAGTACCTGAAAAGTGGAACATGACATGTTATCAATCTATTTCACAAGTGTAACTGTATTATAATATGTATTATATATACTGTAGAGGGATGGAGGGTCAGTATATATATCAATATGTTTTAGATATAAAGGGATGGAGGGTCAGTATATATATCAATATGCGTATGTATCAATATGGTGTGTGTGTATGTGGTTGTGTGTGTAGAGGACATAAAGTGAGATTAAAAGCCTCCACGCTATAATGGTTATGTTTATTATTGCAGAAACCATCTGCACATCACAGCAATTCAAAGAATTGCACCCCAGAGCTCCTGTGCTACATTCCCCATATGCAGCAAGGAATTCTGGGTAGGACATGCAAATGACATCTGTCTCACTTTTATGCATCCTGGGTCTGTTATTACACAGAACCCGTAAATCAATGCCACGCCATTCTATATATATATTACTACTGACTTATACTTACCCTCTCTATCTGCATACATAAAATCTCCTCAATCTCCACACCATCTCCTGTAAGGTCCTGATACTCTGGCGCTGGACCTTGACCCACAGGATAAATAGCCACCAATAGATCCACAACTCAGCGTCACAGTGTTACAAAATTACTCAATATTTTATTTTAGAATATTCGACGGTTCAATCCAGTAGAACTTTTCTCAAGACAAATGTTTCTGTATGTATATATACTGTATATAATCAAACCTATAGCCCTCTATATATACACATATTAATATATATCCTCTAGACTGTAAGCTCCTATGAGCAGGACCCTCTACACCTCTTGTTTCCATCTTGTCGGTTTATTTGTATTTCGTTCCCTTTGGTTATTGTAAAGCGGAACAGAAACTGTTGGCACTATATAAATGATGACAATAATAATAATATGCTGATTGCTGACGTTTTCTTTATTTATATATATTCATTGAAGTTATGGTGGAGGGAAAAAATGAGATTAAAAGCCTCCACACAGCAAATGATAAAGTTTATTATTGAAGAAGTCATTTACACAGTCCAGCAATTCAGAGAACTGCTTCACAGAGCTCATGTGCAACATTACCCATATGCAGCATAGAATTCTGGGTAAGACATGCAAATGACGTTTGCAATGATGAGGGCACAATAAGCTCGAAAAAGCTGTAGAGGAGCAGCTATGACCTGTTGCATAAATCTGACCTTTGCTAAAACAAAGCCATCTAGTATGGCATGGTGCTAGTAAGAGGGTTCTGTGTTAAAACAGACTTGGGATGCAACAAAATGAGAAATGCAAATGTCATCTGCACGACTTACCCAGAGTTCCGTGTTGCATATGGGGAATGTAGCACATGAGCTCTGTGAAGCAGTTCTCTGAATTGCTGGGACGTGTAAATGATGTCTGCAATTATGATCTTTGTTTGCTGTGTGAAGGCATTTAATCAAATTTTTCTGCTCTCCACCACAGCCTAAATGAGTGTGTATATAATAATAAACTTTATTATATATATATTTATAGATGTTGGTGTAGCCCTGTGTATAAATGGACTCAGAGAATTGCAGCGTTATGCCTCCAGGGGGAGCCAGAGCGTAATGTATGTTAAAGACTTTAATGGACTTATGGACTACATCCCCCAGAAACCCCTGGGAGAGAGGAAGGAATAAAGCTCTGGGGAGGCAGGAAGTGAAGAGCCTCGTGTGCAGTGTGGGGGGAACTGAGAAAGCAGTGAAAGAAGGCAGTGGCTCCTGGGGACTTTCTGAGACTTTCTGGGATCTTGGACAGCGGGAGCGTGGAGAACTAGCGGCATCCATTGGCTGGAGTGATCGGGGAAAGTGTGGATCGACTTGCTGCATGTCACGCTGAGCTGTTCCCGTGACAAGTGCATTCCTGAAGGACCTCGTGTAAGGAGGCCGCGGACGGTGCAGAATGCTGGCGGCATTCGTCTTCTGGCTGAGGAAATTTCGGCTCAGGAGCGTGGATTTTGGCAGCATCGGGTTCCAGGCGGCAGAGGAGGACTTTCCTGCAGAGTTCATCGGTCCGGGACAAGCTGTTTCGCCGGTTGGGTGAGAGGCCTTTCGGCCTATGACTTTGCTATCAGTGCGCACTTGTTTGATTGCTTCAATTTCAGGGCCCTACGTTGACTAGTCGAAGATATTCGTCCATCCATTGGCCATTGGACCTAGTACCCGGGTACCCTAAGACTTAACTAACGAGCATTCTGAGTGGGACTTTGAACTACCGAACTGAGAGTCACATTAACGGTTTAGTCGCCATATATCGATATCCACATTTCCTATTACCGTCATCTATTTCCTTACTTGCTTTATTTTCATGCTTAAAGTAAATGTATATTTAATGCCATTTATTGCTTCAGTAAAGTACACTGAGAAAAATCCATAAAGGTGCTGGTGTACAGTGAATTGTTAGTGCGGTGAGACCAATCCTGGGGTTATTCAGCAGCTCATTCGGGGGTGAGCGCTACATTGGTATATATAAACTGACCCTTTATCCCTCTGTATGTATATATATATATGTATATGTGTGTGTATATAGATTTACGCCCCTAAGTGAAAATGTCCAAATTGGGCCCAAAGTGTCAATATTTTGTGTGACCACCATTATTTTCCAGCACTGCCTTATCCCTCTTGGGCATGGAGTTCACCAGAGCTTCACAGGTTGCCACTGGAGTCCTCTTCCACTCCTTCATGACGACATCACGGAGCTGGTGGATGTTGGAGACCTTGCGCTCCTCCAGTTTCCGTTTGAGGATGCCCCACACATGCTCAGTAGGGTTTAGGTCTGGAGACACGCTTGGCCAGTCCATCACCTTTATCCTCAGCTTCTTTAGCATGGCAGTGGTCATCTTGGAGGTGTGTGTGGGGTCGTTATCATGTGCGGCCCAGTCTCCAAAGGGAGAGGATCATGCTCTGCTTCAGTATTTCACAGTACATGTTGGCATTCATGGTTCCCTTAATGAACTGTAGCTCCTCACTGCCGGCAATCCCAGACCATGACGCTCTCACCACCATGCTTGACTGTAGGCAAGACACATTGTCTTTGTACTCTTGCTGTTTCTTTGCCCTGTGGCGGTCCTTACCCTGTGGCCAACTCCACGGCCCTCTGGACCCCTGAGGAGGATTAGAGGTATGCCGGACAGTGCCACTCCTTATTGTAAGGTTGCTCCGTCCTATCTTTTCTACCCCTATCTCCCTCTCCACACTGCAGTGGATGCTTTCAGCACCTCCTGCTCTTACTGTTTTTTGTTGTTTGTTTGTTTTTTCTCCCTTTGTGTATACCTTAATATCTCTTTGTTTATTTTATTGTTTTCTTGTATACCCGTTTCTACCATGTTGGTCCTTGAAGAGAAATAATGGTCTCCAATTGTCCGTCCTTAACCCCTAAGACCCTGTCTTAGGCACACCTTGAGTTAACTCTCATTCTGCGCAGGAGAGAGAGAGAAATCAAAACACACGAGGCATTTTTTTGTCTGGCATCCCTCTCTCTGCCTTCCAACGTTCTTGACACTTATTTATACCCTGTGTCAAGGCGCTGGCTCTTTATTTCATTAGTTCATTTCAAAACATAACATCGTTCATTGGCTAGTTTCAATACAGGTCTGGTGACACATTTCTGGACAGTCCCGTGGCCTCGGCATGTGATTTCTTGTGACATGCTATCTCTTGAGAAATGCTAGCCATCAGTTCATTTCTTCAGACATCTCTAAAGAACATTTCTAAAGACCAGTATCTAAAGACATTTCAAAAGAACATTTCAAAAGATCAGTATCTAAAGATATTTCAAAAAAACATTTCTAAACATCTTGAGAAATGAGCCCCAGTCCTAATATACTGCTGATTATCAATTTATCTTAAATTAATATTATAATTCACGGGGTGTTATTTAACTACTTATAGGGTCCTTCTTATAGGTCAGCAGATGGTGGTCTGAGGATTCCTTTTCCTTCAATCCCCTCTTAGAATCATAGTATGATCATACTATTTGATTCTTTCTTTGTTTCATCTATCTACTGAAAGTTAGTATGGGTTGGGGAGCGAGACCCTCAATACCCATGTGGATCAATATAGAACCAGCGGGAGCTGTACCTGCCACGGAACTGGTAACACATGGCAGTCTCCCAGTGCCTATTTATCTTCCTAACCTACCTTTTTCAGCCAATATCATGTCCAGAGCCATCCGGTTCTGGAACGTCATAATGGATGTGGATTGTAGTTGGTCAGCGAGGCCCTGTAAAGCTTCGCGAGTATAATTAACAAATCTCTGCTGGTTATAATATAAATAGTTAATCAATCTACATTCTTATTAATAGTAACAAGAGGTGCTAGGAATGACTCAAACCCTGCCTTTACCTGATCCCTTGCTTTAAACTCATCAGGGACCCCTCTTGGTACCCCTATAGCATCAATATAGACATGCGGATCAAGACTACCTTGTGGGCTTGGGACTTCCCTTTTCCTGCGACGTGAGCTAATATTTGGAATTTCCTCAGGATCCGAAACAATATGAAATCCCATTATGGCCTTAGCCAGGGCACATTCACCTGACCATTGAAGGGGCAGACGCGCCCTAATCTTGAGGTCTCCACATATCCAGTAGAGATCCCCAATCAGAAAAACTTGATTCTGTAACTTAATACTGTTGATATTGCTATAATTGGCACAATAACCCTCGGGGAAGAAGGTGAGGTTCCTACCTTTTTCTACTGACCTATAGCAGGTATAGTTCCCTGGGTAAACATGTATCCCTTCTCCTGGTTCTGGGAGGCGTTAGTATGGGGTAGCTATTCTTCCAATATTCACATAAACTCTGGCTATCAGTGGTGTTAGTATATAAACTAAGAAAACATTCTTCTTCATCTTGCGGAATATTAAAAGGTACGGTGCCTAGATGTGGCCTAGCAGCACCACACACATAACAATTTGTACGGTTATTGTTTAGGGCACTAAATTTTACCCATTCTATCCAAACATTTACATCTGAAAATCCTGTTTCCATTACTATACTGTCTTCATAGGTGGGATTGGCTATTGATTTGGTGTTAGGTAGGAGAGGAGGAGGTCTCACTACCTCTCCATATTTCCTGGGTAGGAATGGGTTCTCTTCCTTCTTATAAATGGCCATATCTTGGAGTTTGAACTTGTATCAAGGGAATTTGGTTGTGGCAGTTGCGTATATTCCCATTACATAGACACCCATGTCGGCCTGGGAAGGGTGTTGTATAGTCAGCGTCAATTGTACTGACTGAGCTCCGCTTCTGATTGAGCACCGCCACCCACCTCTCCCAATTAAAGTCATACGATTTAATAGGCTTTGTCCCTCGGAACTGCGTCGTCGTGCGGCGCTATCTGATTTATATCCCCATCTGTTAACTTCGGCATAAGAGGTACCATATCCCATATTGCCCGTGTCCCACCCCACTGCGCCCCAATAATCACAATTATGTCCCCAGTACTCATCGGTTACACATATATATACAGTTGCCTTGTACCGTATCATACTGTAGTAATGGTGGACAATAAAAAAAAAACAACAGTGGCCAGACAGTGATGGTTTGGGTTGGGGTTGTTTCTGGTAGGGGGTGTGGACAATAGGGGTTGTGACATATATGTTCCGAAGGGGGGGGGTAAACATATTATTTCAGTCTTTTTCTTCCCCCACATGCGTCTCCATACTCTTCGAAAAGGATCATTGGTTGTCATCTTCTCTTTGTTGGAAACCAGGGCTATCTGCCCTCGTGAGTGTCTCTTGGTCCGGGTCCTCTTCCTGATGGAGGCCAGGGCTATTAGCTGCCCCCGTTAGTACCCCTTGTTGAGTCCTTTGTTGAATCCGCTTGACTCGAGAGGGTCCCTTGTTGAATCCGCTTGACTCGAGAGGGTCCCTTGTTGAATCCAGACTGGGCTGTCCTCTGTCAGTATAGCTGTGCGGGTTACAGCTACCACCGTGGTCTCTGGTCCATAGGCGAAATCCTCTGGTCTTTTTCCTTTCTGTAGCCGCTTTACCAGCACCTTGTCTCCTGGATTAAATGGGTGGGTTTTTGTCTGAAAGAAAGGGGAACTTAAATATAACTTCGTCTCTGGTTGTCTCGAGGGTTGAGATCAGCTGCCTAACATATTCATCCCTTATCTGCTCTAAGTCCCCTGTCTCCACTGTTAGCCTACCTGTAGACCATGGTAATGGAAAGGGTCTGCCCATAAATATCTCGAAGGGGGAGTAGCCTGTGTTCCTATTAACCGCCATTCTGATTTCAGCCAGAATGATGGGGAGTACCAATTTCCAATTCTTTAGCTCTTCTGTGGTTGCATATTTTTGTAAAGTACAAAATAATTGGTCCCTATCCATTGTGGGAGGTCGCAAAACCCGGCATTACTAGTTTAGCTATGTCCTGTTGTGCTGCTCGTTTAGCTGCTTGGTCAGCCAGATGATTCCCTTTTGGAATAGGATCTGACGCTCTGGTGTGTGCTCTACAATGTAACACCGCTATCTGAGAGGGCATAAGAATGCTTGCTAGGAGGTCCGTGACCAGGGTCGAATGGGAAATCTTCTTGCCATCTGCGGCCACAAATCCCCTCTTTTCCCATATCGTCCCATGGTCATGGACCACACCATAAACATATTTGGAGTCAGTGTATATCGTGACAGGTCTACCCGCATAGAGCCTGCATGCTCGTGTTAATGCAATCAGTTCTGCTACCTGGGCAGACTGGTAGGGTACAGGCCCTGACTCTAGAACAGTGTCAGGGAGTTGAACCTACTGCATAGCCTGCATAATAAGTGTTGTCATTGTGGCGGGTACAGGAGCCGTCAACAAAGACAACATCTGCGTCCGGAACAGGTGTTGACATGAGATCAGTGCGGGGTGCAGTTTCAGACTCAATGGAGAGAGCACAGTCATGTTCGAGTGGGATGGTATCTGAGGGATTCTTAAGACCCAGTAAAGCGTCTAGGATTGGTGCTGGACCAGAGACACTTGAACTGTATGCTATGTGCAGTGCAGGGTTGCTTAGCAGTGTGACCTCATATCCACTAAAGCGCTGCGACATGTGCCGTGTATGTATGCCCTTAAGTAAAAATAAAACATCATGGGTTGTGGGTAGATGAGGATCGTACCCTAATGTGTATTGGCTTGCCATACCAACGACCATTGCACATGCTGCCAGGGCACGCAAACAGGCCGGCATCCCTTGTACCGTTACTGGCAAAATCTTTGAAAAAAATGTTATGGGGCTCAACCGGCCCCCCATGTTCTTGCGTCAGTACCCCGGCCTTGGTTGTACAATTGTCCCTTGCAAACAGATGAAATGAAAGTACATAATCAGGGAGGCCTAGCGCGGGGCTTATTAACATCATTGCATTTCTGAGAACCTTAAAAGCATTTAACATTTCATTAGACCACGTTATCACATTGGATTGACCCAACAGGGTGGCTTGTCTCAGAATGTTATCATAATAGGAGCAGTCAGGGATCCACTGTCTGCAATAGTTTATCATGTCTAAGAATGACAACATGTCCTTCTTAGTTTTCGGGTTGACCAGGCCCGTGACAGACTGGACTCTCTTCTGACTGATGCTCCGTTCCCCCTGTCTGAGAACAAACCCTAAATATTCAACTTGCGTTTGACACCACTGCATTTTTCATTTTAAGGGAAACCTTGTACCACATTCCTGTAACCAACGAGGAAGTGTTTTACCATCCTCCCGGCAGGCCTCCTCTGATGAACTGCATACGAGGAGATCATCCACGTATTGCAGCAGGACAGAACCATGGCTGGGGTGCCAGAATTTCAAAGTGGCCTGCAGTACAATACTGTAGACCACTGGGGCATCAATGTACCCCTGAGATAACCTTTTCCATGTAAATTGGGTGCCTTCAAATGTGAATGCGAACAGCAATGCCGTTTCCAGATGTACAGGGATGCTAAAAAATGCATTCTTCAGGTCAATTACAGAAAAATGTGTATGTGTCGCTGATATTGATGACAGAAGTGACGTGACATCTGGGACAATTGGCGCAATTAAAATCACTAGGGAATTAACTGCGCGCAAGTCTTGAACGAACCTGACAGTCCCGTCAGCTTTGTTCACGGGGTTAATTGGGGTACTGAAGGGGAAGACTACAGGTTCCAGGATACCATCCTGTAGAAACTGGTCAATCATAGGACGTAGTCCGTCCTCTTTCTCTTTTTGACAATGTTTAAAAATTCTATTAATATCTTCTATTCCTAAGTAACTTATTCCCCACGGTCATAAATGGAAAATGGGTTTTGTTGGTGTTATTCTCATATCTTAAGGGCTTATTAATGGCGATCCTTTGTTATATACGAGTGGCCATAATAACGAAAGTCAGTATATATTCTTCTGCTTTTTTTTTTCTATTTTCTCTTTACTTCCTCTTTTTCTTCTGCTCTTATCTCGTCTATCATTTTTATGTCCCTAGTATCTTCTATTTGTGGTTTACTAGGGGCTGACGATGTACATTCGATTGCTGCAACAGCACCGAGTATTTCGGTGTCTTGGAAACCAGCAAGTGAAGGATACATTGAGTATTTGTAAGAGGGAGGGGTGGGGCGAGGGCCCCAGTCCGCTCGTGGGACTTCCTGTTTTCTCCGTAATATGCTTAATTCTATTTTATGCAGTCTGGCGCTGTCAGAGGACAATGGGGTCCCTCTTCTACATTGTTTCACCATTAATCATTGTCCCCCCCTCCCTAATTTCATATATGTCATATCCCATTGAGGGTCTCCTGCATAGTGGGGCCATGCCTCGGTGTCACCAAGACATAAGCCCTTTCACTATATCCATATAGAATGGGCTGTGGTCTCCCTGTCTGAGGAAAGGATCACAACTCCCACTGCTTCTGTCCATCCCGCCATACTATCTATCCATGGGTTAATTAAATAGCAATCTGTACCCCCTACTCGTGCTACATAATCTTTACAAAACTCTCCTATTTTCAGTAAGGGATATTCTTTAACCTTGCTACTTTGAATACCCATGGTTAGTTGAACAATTGAATAATCAGGCAGGTAAAATAGAGAAAGAAAGAAAAAAGAGAGGCTCTTCACAGTGCTCGAAAAGAAAAACAATTTAAATTCTTACTATATATATATCTCTATGCTACATGGATCAACAAAAAATGAGCTAATTTAAGGATAAGTAATAAAAACTTATTTAGTGAATCCTCCCCTAATCTCGAGAATCAAACTTCTAATCTTTTACTTTTATTTTGTAGTTATATAATTCCTTCATATCATAAACAAAAATTTATAAACCACAATCCAATAGTATATAAAAACTAGCTTCACAATATATGTATCTCCGGTTAGTAGCTGCATACATGACCAACATCATCCACCCCATCAGTCAGCAACTAACACACAAATGGCCAACAAACACCTCTGCTTAATACAACATACACCTCACAGCAAACAATGTCCAACCAGTCAGCTCATATATATATATATATATACACAGTACCATCAGTATACAAAGGGGCAAAAGTCTGCATACTTTACAGATTTTCCTGCCACCCAATTAACTTATCACTCTAATAATATATACTTTAACAATATATACATATACATAACGACTTTTCCGCCTCACCTTGCGGATTGTTCGTTATTTTAACTTATAACTCTATTATCACAACTGATGGACGTCTGTTTTACCTTACAGATCGTTCAGCAGTGAATCTTAACACTCTAATATTCTTATACTGTAATATTCTTATACTCTAATATTCTTATGAGGGTTAACGCAAGGTGTGATCAATTGGACATATAATGTCCCTTCTATTGAGTGTGGTCCCTGACCCACTCCATCTTTAAATAAACGGCCCCTGGCAACGTTTTCTTTTAACTATAGGACATGGACAACTAACTTTAGTTCGAGATGAACGCTGTCATTGCCCTCATCCAGACAAGACAATATACTCACCAGGACGAGGGGTGACCGTTCATCTCAGCAGTGCCTCCAGATTGAAGAGAAATAATGGTCTCCAATTGTCCGTCCTTAACCCCTAAGACCCTGTCTTAGGCACACCTTGAGTTAACTCTCATTCTGCGCAGGAGAGAGAGAGAAATCAAAACACACGAGGCATTTTTTTGTCTGGCATCCCTCTCTCTGCCTTCCAACGTTCTTGACACTTATTTATACCCTGTGTCAAGGCGCTGGCTCTTTATTTCATTAGTTCATTTCAAAACATAACATCGTTCATTGGCTAGTTTCAATACAGGTCTGGTGACACATTTCTGGACAGTCCCGTGGCCTCGGCATGTGATTTCTTGTGACATGCTATCTCTTGAGAAATGCTAGCCATCAGTTCATTTCTTCAGACATCTCTAAAGAACATTTCTAAAGACCAGTATCTAAAGACATTTCAAAAGAACATTTCAAAAGATCAGTATCTAAAGATATTTCAAAAAAACATTTCTAAACATCTTGAGAAATGAGCCCCAGTCCTAATATACTGCTGATTATCAATTTATCTTAAATTAATATTATAATTCACGGGGTGTTATTTAACTACTTATAGGGTCCTTCTTATAGGTCAGCAGATGGTGGTCTGAGGATTCCTTTTCCTTCAGTCCTGAATGACCGATTTCCAATCTGCTACTTGACTATGCATTGTATGACAAATTTCTATAAATAATTTTAAAACATGGAGGACAGGGACTATAGTGGGAATAAACGGAGGAAAGGCACTAAAGATAGAATAAAATGGTGGAAAGAAGCTACCTTGGGAATAAGATGGAGGGAATGGACTAAGGATAGAATATAATGGAGGAAAGAGACAGGTGGGAATAAAATGGAGGAAATGGACTATGGATATAATATAATGGAGGAAAGGGACTTGTGGGAATAAAATGGAGGAAAGGGACTAAATAAAGAATAAAATGGAGGAAAGTGACTAAGATAGAAATAAATGGAGAAAAGAGGCTATAGTGGGAATGTAATCGAGGCAAAGCATAGAGCTGGAATCAAGTGGATGGAAGAGGACACAACTTGAATAAAATGGAGGAAAGATGGTGTTGGGATAAATATGGAATCTAGAAAAAAGTATTCGGGAGAATGGATTAGACAGTGTTTGTAAGGAAGGAGGAGCGACGAGATCGAACATCCATAGGAAAGACCAAAAAAGAAAATGGAAGAAAAGAAACGGGATGAAATGTGAGCTGAATGAGAGTCTCTGACTACAGAACAACTTAAGTAACGAAAGCAAAAGAGAGATAAACTTTATAATTATGGGAGAAAGAGAAAAAGAGAGCAGCACGACATATATGGGCTGAGGTCATTTGTCGGTGATGGCACTAGGGTTGGTGTCTCATGTCACAGGTCCCAGGAACGAGAAAAAGATAAGGAAAGATGCATTTTCAGAGAACACCTAGTAGATCCACAGGATTCTGCCTTCAGTATTTACGTTTGGAACCAACCCCTCCAGAACCTGTCCAAGAATTTACGATTTAATCCCTGCACTACCCAAGACCCTTTTCTCGAAAAATATACATACAGGTGAAACTCGAAAAATTAGAATATCGTGCAAAGGTTCATTTATTTCAGTAATGCAACTTAAAAGGTGAAACTAATATATGAGATAGACTCATTACATGCAAAGCAAGATAGTTCAAGCCGTGATTTGTCATAATTGTGATGATTATGGTTACAGCTCATGAAAACCCCAAATCCACAATCTCAGAAAACTAGAATATTACATGCAATCAATAAAACAAGGATTGTACATAGAACAATATCGCACCTCTGAAAAGTATGTAGCGCTCACCCCTGGAGGAGCCGCTGAGTAAACCTCGGGATAGTCTCACCGCACTAGGAAATACTATACACCAGCACTGTTGTGGATTTTCTATTTTATATACTTTACTGGTCTCAATAAAGCAGCATATAATACACATGTACGGTATTTGAATGACCAGAATTCGTAACGCGGGAAAAACACGTGGTGGAAAAGAAACGGTTAACCCCCTCAGTTCTGGAGTGTAAGTCCCATGAAATGGCTCAAAAATATACAGTCAGGTCCAGAAATATTGGGACATTGATACAATTCTAACATCTTTGGCTCTATACACCACCACAATGGAGTTGGAATGAGACAAACACAATATGCTTTAACTGCAGACTGTCAGCTTTAATTTGAGGGTATGTACATCCAACTCAGGTGAACGGTGTAGGATTTACAGCAGTTTGCAGAAGTGCCTCACACTTGTTAAGGGACCAAAGGTAATGGGACAATTCGCTTCTCAGCTGTTCCATGGCCAGGTGTGTGATATTCCCTCATTACCCCAATTACAATGTGCAGATAAAAGGCCCAGAGTTCATTTCAAGTGTGCTATTTGCATTTGGAATCTGTTGCAGTCAACTCTCAAGATGAGATCCAAAGAGCTGTCACTATCAGTGAAGCAAGCCATCATTTGGCTGAAGAAACAAAACAAACCCATCAGAGAGATAGCAAGAACATTAGGCGTGGCCAAAACAACTGTTTGGAGCATTCTCAAAAAGAAGGAAACGCACCGGTGAGCTCAGCAACACCAAAAGACCCGGGAGACCACGGAAAACAACTGTGGTGGATGACCGAAGAATTCTTTCCCTGGTGAAGAAAACACCTTTCACAACAGTTGGCCAGATCAAGAACACTCAGTACCAGAGTGATGGGAAGAGAAGAGTATGGAGAAGGAAAGGAACTGCTCATGATCCTAAGCATACCACCTCATCAGTGAAGCATGCTGGTGGTAGTGTCATGGCGTGGGCATGTATGGCTGCCACTGGAACTGGTTCTCTTGTATTTATTGATGATGTGACTGCTGACAAAAGCAGCAGGATGAATTCTGAAGTGTTTCGGGCAATATTATCTGCTCACATTCAGCCAAATGCTGCAGAACTCATTGGACGGCGCTTCACAGTGCAGATGGACAATGACCCAAAGCATACTGCAAAAGCAACCAAAGAGTTTTTGAAGGGACAGAAGTGGAATGTTATGCAATGGCCAAGTCAATCACCTGACCTGAATCCCATTGAGCATGCATTTCACTTGCTGAAGACAAAACTGAAGGGAAAATGCCCCAAGAACGAGCAGGAACTGAAGACAGTTGCAGTAGAGGCCTGGCAGAGCATCACCAGGGATGAAACCCAGTGTCTGGTAATGTCTATGCGTTCCAGACCTCAGGCTGTGATTGACTGCAAAGGATTTGCAACCAAGTATTAAGAAGGGAAAGTTTGATTTATGAATATTATTCTGTCCCATTACCTTTGGTCCCTTAACAAGTGGGGGCACATCTGCAAACTGCTGTAAGTCCTACACCGTTCACCTGAGTTGGATGTACATTCCCTCAAATTAAAGCTGACAGTCTGCAGTTAAAGCACATTGTGTTCTTTTCATTCCAACTCCATTGTGGTGGTGTATAGAGCCAAAGATGTTAGAATTGTGTCGAAGTCCAAATATTTCTGGACCCGACTGTATATATGTGTTGTCTAGGGTACCCGGGTACTGTGTTCAACTGGCCAGTGAACGAAAAAAGCAATCTTCGACTAGTTACCGTTGGGGCCCTGTGAATTGAAGCAATATGACAAGTGTGCGTTTTCGTTTCGGAAACGTGGGCCTGGAGGCCTCTCACCCATCCGTTGAACGAACTGTCCAGCACCCAATGCCTCGACCAAAGGATCTTTTTCCGCGGTGAACTGGGACTCTGTGCCAACGAATCTGCTTCCCGCTTGCCGAATCTCCGCAACTGGAACAAACAATCCCCCGTCTGCACTCCCGATCGATCGTCACGGCCTCCTAACTCGAGGTCCTGCTGGAACCAGCTTGTCCTCCAAATCTCTCAGCGCTGCGTATGTAGGTCACAGTACGATCTCTGTCCCGATCTCCAGCACGAATAAGACAGCGTCTCCACTTTGGCCTGGTTGTGATCCTTGACAGCTCCAACGTGCGTCCTCCACCTCTCGTTGCTCCGCTCACACCCCCCGCACCAAACACAAGGCTGCTGATGTATATCCTCCGTTCATTGACCCCACTTCCTTTCTTCACGCAAAGGGTGCTGAGAGATGAAGTCTGCTTTGTCCAGCATAGTCCACAATGTCTCCAGCACTATCTCCCTCTAGTGGCAGCCATAGTCCAGCACACTAAAGCACATTTTTAAGGCAGCGCAACAAGTATAAGCATGCATATGTACTCAGTACTTGGTTTGGGCCCCTTTTGCAGCAATTACTGCCTCAATGCGTCGTGGCATGGAAGCTATCGGCCTGTGGCACTGCTGAGGTGTTATGAAGGATGCCTCAATAGTGGCCTTCAGCTCTTCTGCATTGTTCGATCTCATGTCTCTCATCTTTCTCTTGGCAATGCCCCATAGATTCTCTATGGGGTTCAGGTCAGGCGAGTTTGCTGGCCAGTCAAGCACAGTAATCCCACAGTCAGTGAACCAGGTTTTGGTGCTTTTGGCAGTGTGGGCAGGTGCCAAGTCCTGCTGGAAACTGAAGTCAGCATCCCCATAAAGCTCGTCTGCAGAAGGAAAGATGAAGTACTCCAAAATCTCCTGGTAGACGGCTGCGTTGACCCTGGACGTAATGAAGCACAGTGGACCAACACCAGCAGATGACATGGCTCCCCAACTCAACAGACTGTGGAAACTTCACACTGGACTTCAAGCATCTTGCAGTGTGTGCCTCTCCATTCTTCCTCCATACACTGGGTCCTTAGTTTCCAAATGAGATGCAAAAGTTGCTCTCATCAAAAAAGAGGACTTTGGACTACTGAGCAACAGACCAGGTCTGTTTTTCTTTAGCCCAGGTAAGACGCTTCTGATGTTGTTTGTTGTTCAGGAGCGGCTTGACAAGAGGAATACGACATTTGAAGCCCATGTCCAGGATCCGTCTGTGTGTGGTCACTTTTGATGCACTGACTCCAGCCTCAGTCCACTCCTTGTGAAAGTCCCCAACACTTTTGAATGGCCTTTTCCTGACAATCCTCTCCAGGCTGCGGTCATCCCTGCTGCTTGTGCACCTTTTTCTTCCACACTTTTCCCTTCCACATAACTTTCTATTAATGTGCTTTGATACAGCACTTTGGGAACATCCAACTTCTTTTGCAATGACCTTTTGAGGCTTCCCTCCTTATGGAGGGTGTCAATGATGGTTTTCTCACAACTGTCAGGTCAGCAGTCTTTCCCATGATTGTGATTCCTACTGAACCAGACTGAGAGATGATTTAAAGGCTCAGGAACCCTTTGCAGGTGTCATGGCTTAATTAGCTGATTAGAGTGGGCCACTTTGAGCCTAGAATATTGCACCTGTCACAATATTCTAATTTTCTGAGATTTTGGATTTGGGGTTTTCATGAGCTGTAAGCCATAATCATCACAATTATGACAAATCACATCTTGAAATATCTTGCTTTGCATGTAATGAGTCTCTCATATATTAGTTTCACCTTTTTTTTTATTGAGAGGTGTGTACATCGTAATCACTGTAAATAACATACAACAATCGTATGAAATATTCAAGTATAAGTGCAGCTGTATCGCTCAAACATTTTTGTAATGACATATAACTATAATGAAATAACATAAAAATAAAAATAAATAAAAAAAATAAAAGATTTAAACCGGAAAAGGGAGGGGATCTCAGGATCAGCAGGGGAAGGCAACTTCTCTGAGGCAGAGAGTGCACAAGAAGCTCTCCTTATACCTCGTGTGAAAGTAACCTAGAGCCGTAATTCTACTATCAATGTCATCACAAACCACAAGCCTTGTAAATTTTATGAATATCCCATATAGCCCATGGATCCTGTTTAGGGGGGTGAAAACCCCACGCCGAGTTAGCTTTAGAGTCGAAAGAACGATATTGAGATAATAACGTTGCTATCTGTCTTTGCGTTGGGACGACGGTCAGTTTCCAGTTCCGGGCAATAAGCAACATCGTCGTAGAGACAATTATAAATAACATTTTGAGGTGTGATCGAGGAAGGTGGACCATTCCCAGCAATAGGATCTCCGGTGCGCACTGTATCTGACTGCCCAAGACTTCCGCTGCAAGAAGAGATATATCTTTCCACAATGGTGCTATCAGTGGACAGTGCCACCAGATATGACCCATCGTGCCCGGGGCAGACAAACATCTCCAGCAGACGTCCGAAGCGTTTGGGGCAAAACGACTAATCCTTGAGGGCGTAAGATACCAACAGTATAGTACTTTTCTTTGCGTTTCGATCAGCGTTGCACACCTCGAGGCTCCAGACGAAAACAAATGTGCCATGGCCCATTGCGAGGGGGTAAATTGCATAGAAAGGTCTTTTTCCCAAGTGTTGTGAAACTTCCAGCGTATTATTCCAGTCGGTGTATTGAGCAATCGATAAAACAACGAGATGGGTTTCGTGGTGGTGTGCGGGTCTAGCCAAAAAAGTTCAGTGTCCGAGAGGAGCGGCAATGTGGTACGTAAATTAGATATTATTGCATTGGATTTAAAATAGGAATAGAGTTGCATGTATGACAAAAACATTGAGGATGGTACTTTAAATTTCGTTTGTAAAGTGTGGAAGGACACGACGTCCGGCAGCGAAAAAAGATGGTGCAGAAGTGTGACCCCCGATTGAATCCAAGGCCCAGCTCTAAAGTGAGGCAGCAAATATGAAATAGATGTTAGAGGTGTGGCCATGGATAATGGTTTGTAGTTTTGAAATAAGTGGGCATATCGGTCCCACGCCTTAAGGTACAGAATCGTGGAGGGTAGGACCTCTGGCAGACGTGGTCTCTTTTTACGAGGCACAAATAATAAGTCGGCCAAAGTGTGTCCGGGAATAAAAGTATATTCCACTACCAGCTGTCAGGTCCCACGGCGACGCCGTGGCAAAAAGTCCAAGTCATGAGACCAACCCTGGTGGCAAGCTCCTGTACAGCAGTATGCCTTAGCCCAGCTTTTGTATACTGCATCAGGTGGATGTAATGAACACTGGCTGGGTTCCTTAAAAGAACCACTCCCACATCCAGGCAGTGCTCTGTCATTAACGTTGGATTCCTGATCAAAGAAAGGTGCCTGATCTATCCCACGAGCCAAGTGACCAGCCTTGCCGTTTATTCTTATTCACGTGTACCGGACCCCTGGCTATTCCTCTGGACTTCGCTTCTCTTACTCCTTGCCGGTACAGTCTCAAGACCCCCTTCTACATTATCCATCCCAAGACTTTACATCATCTGCGTTTGTTTTCCAAGGACTTATTATTTATACAGATTCCTGCCTTTTATTTGTATCCAGTTATTCAATATAAGTTTCTGCTATTTTCACCAAGCCTTTTGTTGTTGCCTTATTTACTGCATCCTGGGTTCATATTCACGTCACCGGTGTCACAAGAACCCGGTCCCTGACACCAGCCATTGAGGCATAGGGTGGGTGTGAACCAGTTCAGCTAGTGATGCCAAACATGTGGCCCAATAATAGTTATGTATATGTGTAACGTTAAGGCCTCCATCCCTGTGGCGGTAGTATAATAGTTTTTTCGGTATTCTGGGCCGTTTATGGTTCCAAATATATCTCATTATAATAGACTAGGTGTAAAGCCTGCCCAGAGGGCAGTCTATTGATAAGTGTGGTGCGTTGTGCTTGGTTCGGTGCCATTTATTGTGCTGTGTTTGGCTCTGTGCTCGGCTCTGTGCCGTTTATTCTGTTGTGCTCGGCTCTGTGCCGTCTATTGTACTGTGCTCGGCTCTGTGGCGTTTATTGTGCTTGGCTCTGTGGCGTTTATTGTGCTTGGCTCTGTGGCGTTTATTGTGCTCGGCTCTGTGGCGTTTATTGTGCTCGGCTCTGTGGAGTTTATTGTGCTTGGCTCTGTGGCGTTTATTCTGTTTTGCTCGGCTCTGTGCTGGGCTCTGCACATCGGCTCTGTGCTCTGCTCCGTGCCGTATATTGTGCTCTGCTTTTTATTGTGCTCTGCGCCGTTTATTGTGTTGTGCTTGGTTCTGTGCTTGGCGCCGTTTATTGTGCTGTGATTGGCTGTGCCGTTTATTGTGCTGTGCTCTGTGCCGTATATTGTGCTGTGCTCGGCGCTGTGCCGTTTTTTGTGCTTGGCTCTGTGGCGTCTATTGTGCTGTGCTTGGCTCTGTGGCGTTTATTGTGCTGTGCTCTGTGGCGTTTATTGTGCTGTGCTCTGTGGCGTTTATTGTGCTCGGCTCTGTGGCGTTTATTGTGCTCGGCTCTGTGGCGTTTATTGTGCTCGGCTCTGTGGCGTTTATTGTGCTCGGCTCTGTGGCGTTTATTGTGCTCGGCTCTGTGGCGTTTATTGTGCTTGGCTCTGTGGCGTTTATTCTGTTGTGCTCGGCTCTGTGCCATCTATTGTACTGTGCTCGGCTCTGTGGAGTTTATTGTGCTTGGCTCTGTGGCGTTTATTGTGCTATGCTTGGCTCTGTGGCGTTTTTTTGTGCTCGGCTCTGTGGCGTTTATTGTGCTCGGCTCTGTGGCGTTTATTGTGCTCGGCTCTGTGGCGTTTATTGTGCTCGGCTCTGTGGCGTTTATTGTGCTCGGCTCTGTGCCATTTATTGTGCTCGGCTCTGTGCCGTTTATTCTGTTTTGCTCGGCTCTGTGCTGGGCTCTGCACATCGGCTCTGTGCTCTGCTCCGTGCCGTATATTGTGCTCTGCTTTTTATTGTGCTCTGCGCCGTTTATTGTGTTGTGCTTGGTTCTGTGCTTGGCACCGTTTATTGTGCTGTGATTGGCTGTGCCGTTTATTGTGCTGTGCTCTGTGCCGTATATTGTGCTGTGCTCGGCGCTGTGCCGTTTATTGTGCTTGGCTCTGTGGCGTCTATTGTGCTGTGCTTGGCTCTGTGGCGTTTATTGTGCTCGGCTCTGTGGCGTTTATTGTGCTGTGCTCTGTGGCGTTTATTGTGCTCGGCTCTGTGGCGTTTATTGTGCTCGGCTCTGTGGCGTTTATTGTGTTCGGCTCTGTGGCGTTTATTGTGCTCGGCTCTGTGGCGTTTATTGTGCTCGGCTCTGTGGCGTTTATTCTGTTGTGCTCGGCTCTGTGCCGTCTATTGTACTGTGCTCGGCTCTGTGGAGTTTATTGTGCTTGGCTCTGTGGCGTTTATTGTGCTATGCTTGGCTCTGTGGTGTTTTTTTGTGCTCGGCTCTGTGGCGTTTATTGTGCTCGGCTCTGTGGCGTTTATTGTGCTCGGCTCTGTGGCGTTTATTGTGCTCGGCTCTGTGGCGTTTATTGTGCTCGGCTCTGTGGCGTTTATTGTGCTCGGCTCTGTGGCGTTTATTGTGCTCGGCTCTGTGCCATTTATTGTGCTCGGCTCTGTGCCATTTATTCTGTTGTGCTCGGCTCTGTGCCGTCTATTGTACTGTGCTTGGCTCTGTGGCGTTTATTCTGTTTTGCTCGGCTCTGTGCTGGGCTCTGCACATCGGCTCTGTGCTCTGCTCCGTGCCGTATATTGTGCTCTGCTTTTTATTGTGCTCTGCGCTGTTTATTGTGTTGTGCTTGGTTCTGTGCTTGGCGCCGTTTATTGTGCTGTGATTGGCTGTGCCGTTTATTGTGCTGTGCTCTGTGCCGTATATTGTGCTGTGCTCGGCGCTGTGCCGTTTATTGTGCTCGGCTCTGTGGCGTCTATTGTGCTGTGCTTGGCTCTGTGGCGTTTATTGTGCTGTGCTCTGTGGCGTTTATTGTGCTCGGCTCTGTGGCGTTTATTGTGCTCGGCTCTGTGGCGTTTATTCTGTTGTGCTCGGCTCTGTGGCGTTTATTGTGCTTGGCTCTGTGGCGTTTATTGTGCTTGGCTCTGTGGCGTTTATTCTGTTGTGCTCGGCTCTGTGGCGTTTATTCTGTTGTGCTCGGCTCTGTGCCGTCTATTGTACTGTGCTTGGCTCTGTGGCGTTTATTCTGTTGTGCTCGGCTCTGTGCCGTCTATTGTACTGTGCTTGGCTCTGCGGCGTTTATTCTGTTTTGCTCGGCTCTGTGCTGGGCTCTGCACATCGGCTCTGTGCTCTGCTCCGTGCCGTATATTGTGCTCTGCTTTTTATTGTGCTCTGCGCCGTTTATTGTGTTGTGCTTGGTTCTGTGCTCGGCGCCGTTTATTGTGCTGTGCTTTGTGCCGTTTATTGTGCTTTGCTTGGCTCTGTGGCGTTTATTGTGCTGTGCTTGGCTCTGTGGCGTTTTTTTGTGCTCGGCTCTGTGGCGTTTTTTTGTGCTCGGCTCTGTGGCGTTTTTTTGTGCTCGGCTCTGTGGCGTTTTTTTGTGCTCGGCTCTGTGGCGTTTTTTTGTGCTCGGCTCTGTGGCGTTTTTTTGTGCTCGGCTCTGTGGCGTTTATTGTGCTCGGCTCTGTGGCGTTTATTGTGCTTGGCTCTGTGCCTTTAATGGGTTGTGCTCTGCTCTGTGCCATCTATTGTGCTCTGCTTGGCGCTCTGCTCTGTGCTCTGCACTCGGCGCTGGGCTGTGTTCAGGTACTGGGCTCAGGCGCCCGGGCTCTGCGCCCGGGCGCTGGGCTCTGCACCCGGGCGCTGGGCTCTGCGCCCAGGCGCTGGGCTCTGCGCCCAGGCGCTGGGCTCTGCGCTCAGGCGCTGGGCTCTGCGCTCAGCTCAGGCGCTGGGCTCTGCGCTCAGGCGCTGGCCTCAGGCGCTGGGCTCTGGGCTCAGGCGCTGGGCTCAGCGCTCAGGCGCTGGGCTCTGGGCTCAGGCGCTGGGCTCTGCACTCAGGAGCTGGGCTCTGCGCTGGGCTCTGCGCTCAGGCGCTGGGCTCTGCGCTCAGCTCAGGCGCTCAGGCGCTGGGCTCAGGCGCTGGGCTCTGCGCTCAGGCACTGGGCTCTGCGCTCAGGCGCTGGGCTCTGCGTTCAGGCGCTGGGCTCTGCGCTCAGGCGCTGGGCTCAGGCGCTGGGCTCAGGCGCTCAGGCGCTGGGCTCAGGCGCTGGGCTCAGGCACTGGGCTCTGCGCTCAGGCGCTGGGCTCTGCGCTCGGCTCTGCGCTCAGGCGCTGGGCTCTGCTCTCAGGCGCTGGGCTCAGGCGCTGGGCTCTGCGCTCAGGCGCTGGGCTCAGGCGCTGGGCTCAGGCGCTAGGCTCAGGCGCTAGGCTCTGCGCTCAGGCGCTAGGCTCAGGCGCTGGGCTCAGGCGCTGGGCTCTGTGCTCAGGCGCTAGGCTCAGGCGCTGGGCTCTGCGCTCAGGCGCTGGGCTCAGGCGCTGGGCTCAGGCGCTGGGCTCTGCGCTCAGGCGCTGGGCTCAGGGCTCAGGCGCTGCGCTCGGCTCTGCGCTCAGGTGCTGGGCTCTGCGCTCAGGCGCTGGGCTCAGGCGCTGGGCTCTGCGCTCAGGCGCTGGGCTCAGGCGCTGGGCTCAGGCGCTAGGCTCTGCGCTCAGGCGCTAGGCTCAGGCGCTGGGCTCAGGCGCTGGGCTCTGTGCTCAGGCGCTAGGCTCAGGCGCTGGGCTCTGCGCTCAGGCGCTGGGCTCAGGCGCTGGGCTCTGCGCTCAGGCGCTGGGCTCAGGCGCTGGGCTCAGGCGCTGGGCTCTGCGCTCAGGCGCTGGGCTCAGGGCTCAGGCGCTGGGCTCAGGCGCTGGGCTCAGGCGCTGGGCTCTGCGCTCAGGCGCTGGGCTCAGGCGCTGGGCTCTGTGCTCAGGCGCTGGGCTCGGGCGCTGGGCTCCGCGCTCAGGCGCTGGGCTCCGGCGCTGGGCTCTGCGCTCAGGCGCTGGGCTCAGGCGCGTGGCAACCTCCGTAACAGGCTGTTGCGGTTGGATGCGCGCGCGCCACCTGCCGCAGCACGCCCAAAGCGTCCAACAGAGGTTGGATGCGCGCGCAGCAAACCTCCGTAGGACGCTTTGGGCGTGCTGCGACGGGTGGCGCGCGCGCACCCGGCTGCGCGCGCATCCAACCGCCACAGCACCCCGTGGGCTGCGCGCATGCGCAGTCCATATATATATATATATATATATACACACACACACTGTAACCCCATGTGGATATATATACACACACATATATGGTTGTTACAGTGTGTGTGTGTGTGTGTATGGCTGGCATCCAGGCTCAGGCGAGCCCCCGGCTCGGCTGGGCCTCTAAGCCCAGGCCAAGCCGGGGGCTCGCCTTAGCCTGGATGCCGGCCAAGCAAGTAGCTCGGCCGGCATCCAAGCTTGGGCGAGCCACCGGCTTGGCTGGGGCCTAGAGGCCCAGCCGAGCCGTGGACTCGCCTGAGCCTGGAGGACGCCCGAGCAGGCAATTCGGCCGGCCTCCATGCTTAGGTGAGTCCCCGGCTCGGCTGGGCCTCTAAGCCCAGGCCAAGCTGGGGGCTCGCCTAAGCTTGGATACCGGCCGAGCAAGCAGGGTGGGTGTGGAGAGCACATACTCACCTACATTAGCCCTGAGCTCCAGCGGTGACTGTCCTCCGGCTGTCGCAGGCTGCTCGGCCGGCCTCCAGGCTCAGGCGAGCCCCCGGCTTGGCTTGGGCCTACAGGCCCAGCCGAGCCGGGGGCTCGCCTAAGCCTGGAGGCCGGCCGAGTTGCCTGCGACAGCCACCGCTGGAGCTCCGGGCCAATGTAGGGGGATGTTGCCTACACATACTCACCGACATCGGCCCTTAGCTCCTCCAGCGATGGCGGTCCCGCTTCCAGCTTCCTCTCTCTCTTCATTGGTCGCCGGCATGATGTAACGAAAGCCTTTGACCCCGGCATTTTGACCCGGGGTCAAAGGCTTTCGTGACGTCATACCGTCGACCAACGGAGACAGAGAGGACGCTGGAAGCGGGACCGCCATCGCTGGAGGAGCTAAGGGCCAATGTCGGTGAGTATGTGTAGGCAACATCCTCTTACATTGGCCCGGAGCTCCACCGGTGGCTGTCCTCTGGCTGTCGCAGGCTGCTAGGCCGGCCTCCAGGCTTAGGCGAGTCCCCGGCTCGGCTGGGCCTGTAGGCCCAAGCCAAGCCGGGGGCTCGCCTGAGCCTGGAGGCCGGCCTAGCAGCCTGCTCGGCCGGAGGAGGTCACCGCTGGAGCTCAGGGCCGATTTAGGGGAGTATGTTTTGGGAACTTCGGTCCTGAGCTCCAGCGGTGACCGTCATCCGGCTGTCGCTGGCTGCTCGGCCGGCCTCTAGGCTTAGGCGAGTCCCCGGCTCGGCTGGGCCTGTAGGCCCAAGCCAAGCCGGGGGCTCGCCTGAGCCTGGAGGCCGGCCGAGCAGCCAGCGACAGCCGGAGGAGGTCACCGCTGGAGCTCAGGGCCGATTTAGGGGAGTATGTTTTGGGAACTTCGGCCCGGAGCTCCAGCGGTGACCGTCCTCCGGCTGTCGCTGGCTGCTCGGCCGGCCTCTAGGCTTAGGCGAGTCCCCGGCTCGGCTGGGCCTGTAGGCCCAAGCCAAGCCGGGGGCTCGCCTGAGCCTAGAGGCCGGCCTAGCAGCCTGCTCGGCCGGAGGAGGTCACCGCTGGAGCTCAGGGCCGATTTAGGGGAGTATGTTTTGGGAACTTCGGTCCTGAGCTCCAGCGGTGACCGTCATCCGGCTGTCGCTGGCTGCTCGGCCGGCCTCTAGGCTTAGGCGAGTCCCCGGCTCGGCTGGGCCTGTAGGCCCAAGCCAAGCCGGGGGCTCGCCTGAGCCTGGAGGCCGGCCGAGCAGCCAGCGACAGCCGGAGGAGGTCACCGCTGGAGCTCAGGGCCGATTTAGGGGAGTATGTTTTGGGAACTTCGGCCCGGAGCTCCAGCGGTGACCGTCCTCCGGCTGTCGCTGGCTGCTCGGCCGGCCTCTAGGCTTAGGCGAGTCCCCGGCTCGGCTGGGCCTGTAGGCCCAAGCCAAGCCGGGGGCTCGCCTGAGCCTGGAGGTCGGCCTAGCAGCCTGCTCGGCCGGAGGAGGTCACCGCTGGAGCTCAGGCCGATTTAGGGGAGTATGTTTTGGGAACTTCGGCCCGGAGCTCCAGCGGTGACCGTCCTCCGGCTGTCGCTGGCTGCTCGGCCGGCCTCTAGGCTTAGGCGAGACCCCGGCTCGGCTCGGCCTGTAGGCCCAAGCCGAGCCGGGGGCTCGCCTGAGCCTGGATGCAGGCCGCGACAGCCGGAGGACGGTCACCGCTGGAGGATCGGGGCTTGCGGCGTTTAAACAAACGGGTAGCTGCGCGCGGCTCGTGACGATTTTTTTTTTTTTTTGCAGGCGGCCGGCACGCGCAGCTACCTGTTTGTTTTAACGGCCACTTTCAAATGTCCGTCGCGCATGCGCAGACCGCTTTTGGCGACGGACACTTGAAGGCTTACTCTTTTATAGTATAGATTGTAAGGTATCTAGGGAGGACATGGGCAGCTGCAAGGGGAGAGTGCGGAAAACGTACAAAATTTTTGGCAACATCATCATCTTCACCGCCGCCATCCTGCCCAACCACGAGATCTCTCGAAGTCTCCATTGATATAATTGTGATTTCACCTCTGACAGTAATCTATCATAATTATAATTAAACAGTTTTTCTGGAGTTCTAGCTATTTTAAGACCCAGGTACACAATATAATCAGCTCGCCAATCAAACCTATAATTGGCTCGGAGGGCGTCCAGGTGGTGAGGGGATATATTAACCGGGAGTGCTTGGGTTTTTAATACGTTTACCAAATGATATGAAACCTGACTATACAAGTCCAGTTCTTGTTGAAGGGAAGGGAGGGAAAGATCAGGGTCAGTCAAGGTTAAAAGGATATCGTCCGCGTATAGGTTGAGTTTATAAGTCACCGGGCCTGCTTGTACTCCACAAATGGAATCGTTTTGACGTATGGCTTGCGCCAAAGGCTCCAAAACCAGGGCATATAAAAGTGGGGAAAGTGGGCATCCCTGTCTTGTCCCATTAGTGATTACAAATTCCTCTGACACAAACCCGCTGCAGAGTACCTTAGCAGATGGAGAATCATACAGAGCCTGTATCGCTGTTATAAAGGAGGGTGGAAATCCGAACTTGTGTAATACTCGATACAGAAAATTCCAGTTAACCCTGTCAAAGGCTTTTTCTGCGTCCAGTGACAAAATCAAGCTGGAAGAGTCCCTACGTCCCATCAGGCCAATTAAATTAACCAGTTTTTTAGTGCTGTCAGCTCCCTGGCGTCTTGATATAAACCCTACCTGATCTAGAACTATTAGAGTAGGAAGAATATGTTGAAGTCGGTTGGCCAATAATTTGCTGAATATTTTAACATCTATATTAAGCAGGGAGATAGGGCGTAGGTTGGGACAACGGTCAGGAATTTTACCCGGTTTGGGCAAGGTAATAATGTGTGCTCTCAGCATATCTACTGGGAAGGAGCCGCTCTCCCACGCTTCGTCAAAGCTTGCACTTAAATGAGGTACTAGTTGGGAGGCGAAGGTGGAGTAATACACCCCCGTCAGTCTGTCAGGGCCCGGGGCCTTACGTTTAGGGAGATTTTTAATGGCCTTCAAAATATCTTCTGTCAGTATGGGTGAGGATAGACTTGCTATATGTGTCTGGGACAACGAGGGAAGATGAACTCGCTCCAGGTAGGTATCTATATCCGCCACCGTAGGGCATTTAACTGTGTGTTTAACATCCAAATTGTATAGGCTTTCGTAATAGGTGGCAAATTCATTCGCTATAATGTTGGGGTTGTAGATAAGTCCATTGGGGGACTTAAGGGTAATTTGTTTACAGGGCGTGTTAACAGGTTGAAGTTTGCGAGCTAGGAATCTACCAGGTTTGTTTCGAAGGGCGTAATACATAGCATTGCGCTTAGTCAATGCCTTGAAATAGCTCTCCGCCTCCAAATCCCTCAACAGACCCATAGTGGAATCTATAGTTTCTATTATTTCTTGTGACGGGGCCGTTTTATTGCGCGTGTCTAGATCTTGTAGTTTAGTAAGTAGGTCCAGTCTTCGTGATACATATTGCTTCCTAAGATGAGTCGCCCATTTTATACATTCCCCTCTTATTACAGCCTTATGGGCCTGCCAGATAGTAAGGCGGTTGACATCAGGCGTCACGTTTTCTTTAAAATAGTTATCTAAGGCTGCCTGTATAGCTATTCGCGCCGGTTCATGAAGTAAAAGGTCGTCTCGAAGTCGCCAAGGGGGCCTGGCAGAAGTCTGATAAGCATCGCCTAACGTCAATATCACTGGAGAATGGTCAGACCAAGTAAGGGGCAGTATAGAGCAGTCTATTGTGTATGGAAGGGCTGAGCCCGATATCAGAAAATAATCTATTCTAGAATAGCTATTGTGGACTCTTGATCGAAATGTATAATCCCGTTCGGTGGGGTGTAGGAGATGCCACGCGTCGTACAGATTGTATCTATGTAACAATTGGCGAAATCTCTGGGAGGAGGTCCCATGCTGTCTACAAGTAACCGTGGACGAGTGGTCTTTTAAGGGATCTAGTCCCATGGTTAAGTCTCCACAGATTACAAGAGTGCCCGATTGAATATCCGTTACCTTCTGCAAAACCTGGGACAGAAACTGTGATTGGGCAGCGTTGGGAGCATAAATTGACACTAGAGTATAAATTCTCGAGTTTAAAGTGCAGACTAATATTATGTAGCGACCTTTCAGGTCTTTAAGGATACGGTGCATTTGAAATGCCACTCTATTGTGAATCAGCAAGGTGACCCCTCGTGCTTTAGTTTTAAACGTGGAGTGATACTGTGTTAGGTATTGGGGGGCATATAGCTTGGGATGATCTAGTCGGCGAAAAAGCGTCTCCTGAAGACATACAATAACTGCATCATGAGCTCTGAGATCACGATATAGAGAGTGCCTTTTTACGGGCAAATTTAAGCCCTTAACATTAAAGGTTATTACTTTCATAGATTTTCCATTAAGTACGTCATGGAACGGGGATTAACTAGGCCAGGGGTTGTTGTATTTATGGGGCGTTTCAACGTATGGGCGGGAAAAAAGAACCAGTCACATCGAATAGATAAATCCTGAGATTGAGGAAGGGAGCAAAAACAATTAAATAACATTCCGGGAATAAAGAACCACCATCGGAATTTACGATTGTAACTTGGAAACAAAAAACAAGTAAACAAAACATTATATACAAACCCATAAGGGTACATCTCCTGTGAAAAGTCCTGAAATTCGGGGGCACTTCTCAGACTCCTTGGCCGAGGAGGGAGAGTTGGGTATGGAGGGCCAGACCCGCACAATGCTCACCAAGCGATCCCCTTGGCATTCTGGCTCACTCGCCAACCCGGGGGGGGGGCTTAATGATCGTCTGACAGATTGAACATCGGATTCTCAGTGACCTAGCCTATACCATGTAAAATATTGTTGGAGGAACCAGGCATTGGAATTCGGAAAGGGGCATCATGACCCAGGATTAACCAGTCAGCGTTTGTGCCATTCCGGATCCAACCGACGAGGCGCTGTTTGTTTCCTAGGCTGGGGAGGATCATCTCCGAGACCCCAGTCCCGAAGCAGCTTGTCACCTTCCTCCACAGAAGCCGCCACATGGATAGTGCCATTGCGTGAGATCAACAGTTTAGTCGGGAAACCCCATCTGTAGCCGGTGTTATTATTTCGAAGTATCGCCGTGATGTGTTTAAAATCTCTCCTCTGCTGAAGAGTAGCCTTGGACAGGTCGGGGTATACAGATATCTGATTATATTCAGGTTGTAGCGCCCCTGGGTCCCGTAATGCCCTCAGTATATCCTCACGTGGTTTAAAATAATGGAGGCGCAGAAGAACGTCACGAGGGGCTTTCACTGGGGCTGACGGAGGTTTCGGCAGACGGTGTATGCGGTCAAATAACAACGAATCTGGCGTAGCGTCTGGAAGTAAACTCTGAAACAAATCTGTCACGTAGGAAGTAAATTGGGATGAGGTGACAGAATCCGGGATGCCTCGTATTTTTAAATTATGGCGTCGTGAGCGGTCCTCCATGTCTGCCAATTTTAACATAGTCACCTTAAGTTTGTCCTCCAGAGTTTCAACTTGTTCAGCCATGGTATTGTGGGCATCTGCAAACTCAGACATCTTCGTTTCCAGTCTGTCTGTTCTCTCACCAATTTCCTTGATGTCGCTGCGGATGGCTGTCGCCACTGCATCCAGCCTGGCTGTTAGGGTTGCGGAGAGGTCTCCAAGGATGTCAGCCATACGAGACATAAGCGTTTCCAGATTGGAGTTAGCTGGTATTGCGGCGCTTCCTGTTTCCATCGCGCTCGGGGAAGCTGGAGAGGAGCCGCCTCCATCTTGAGAAGCTGCAGCTTCCTTCAGCTTCATGGCGCGCGGCGTAAAAAACTCCGATTTTGATGCTTTTTTTCCCCCTTTGGAGGTAGCCATGGTGGGCAGCACTTGTTCCCCCCCGAAATCGAGCGAGTGGGGGCCGATTCGCTTTTATATTCCGCTGATGTAGAGGATCCGGTGCAGGAGCTCCTCTCTCACACGTCCTCCATGTGCTGCGGTTAGGCCACGCCCCCTTAGTTTCACCTTTTAAGTTGCATTACTGAAATAAATGAACTTTTGCACAAGTCAAATTTTTCCAGTTTCATCTGTATATAAAATTTGAAACATGGGATGTGTAGATATCAATTGAATATAAGGTAAAATGGAAATTTTGGAAAGGGATTATTTTAACAATTATTTTGGATTTCTTTTTTTAATTTTTCATGAATGGGTTAATCCTGTACAGAGTTATTACTGGGACAAAAGGTTCTAAACTCTAGATGGAGTCCCTTATCTGGAATAATGTCGCACTGGGTCTGCATTATCAGCATACAGGCAGAAATGGCCTTTGTGTCACACGCAGTAAATGTGATGCAGATAATAGGATGGTGAGCCCTCCTGCTTATGGGGATGTATAGTGAACATAATGAGATTATTACCAATGCAGGTTCCCTCCTGAGAGGAGTAACCTACAGACTATTATAGCAGGCTGAAAACCAGGTAAAAAAACCACAGAAATCAATGAATGCCGAGCTAATGGAGGACATTTTGATTTCATGACAAGGTTCTGTCTTCAAACTGTCGTTAGGGGACCTAACAGATGAAGTAGCAACTTTACAGCATATTCTGAGGAACAGAGACTTGATACTAGGGATGCACTGATACCGGCATTTGCATGAGTACTTGGTACTCGTACAAATACCCGGAAGCCCACGCTGGGCTGGCTTGCCGTGGGGCTGGGGCAAATTACATTATCAGCATTCCGCTTCAGCTGGCTGCGTGTTCCTCCGAGTGGCTGCCAGCCTGTGAAGTGGCCTCCTGTAATGATCTTGCGGGGGCCGTCGGAGGAACGCACAGCCCCTGGAGTGGAATTCTGGTAATGTAATCTGCCCCAGCCCGAGTGAGACATACATGTATCTGGAGAAAAACATGTATCTGAGGTCTGGTGTCTGTGGGGTATACATGCATCTGAGGTCTGATGTCTGTGGGGTATACATGCATCTGAGGTATGGTGTCTGTGGGTATACATGCATCTGAGGTCTGTGGGGCATACATGCATCTGAGGTCTTGTGTCTGTGGGGTATACATGCATCTGAGGTCTGGTGTCTGTGGGGTATACATGCATCTGAGGTCTGGTGTCTGTGGGATATACATGCATCTGAGGTCTGGTGTCTGTGGGGTATACATGCATCTGAGGTCTGGTGTCTGTGGGTATACATGTATCGGATGTCTGGTGTGTGCAGTGGGTACACATGAATCTGAGGTATGGTGTCTGTGGGTATACATGCATCTGAGGTCTGTGGGGCATACATGCATCTGAGGTCTTGTGTCTGTGGGTATACATGCATCTGAGGTCTGGTGTCTGTGGGGTATACATGCATCTGAGGTCTGGTGTCTGTGGGATATACATGCATCTGAGGTCTGGTGTCTGTGGGGTATACATGCATCTGAGGTCTGGTGTCTGTGGGTATACATGTATCGGATGTCTGGTGTGTGCAGTGGGTACACATGAATCTGAGGTATGGTGTCTGTGGGTATACATGCATCTGAGGTCTGTGGGGCATACATGCATCTGAGGTCTTGTGTCTGTGGGGTATACATGCATCTGAGGTCTGGTGTCTGTGGGGTATACATGCATCTGAGGTCTGGTGTCTGTGGGTATACATGTATCGGATGTCTGGTGTGTGCAGTGGGTAAATGTGATTGGCCATACATTTTCAATCTTAGCATAAATTGGACAGGCTTTCAGCAAAAGCCTAAATTATTTTATTGGAAAGTGATCACATTACATTAAATAACAGTGTCGGTACTCTATCGGTGAGTACTGGGGGGGGGGGGGGCGAGAGTATCAGTACCCTGTCTTAAAAATAAATAGAGGTATTGGTGCATCTCTGCTCTTGATTAGGGAGGAGCTGTTCGGTTCGATTGGTTCGGAGTTCGATTCGAACATCGCCTGTTCGTATGTTGGCGAACTCTGACCATTTCCGCGTGTTTGCAGCATGTTCGCCCACAATGCACCACAATGCACTTTTCCACTAGCCTGAAGCTTGTAATTGGCTACAGCCTTGCACCTGCCAACAGTTTAGGTGCAAGACAGATGCAAGACTATGCCAATCACAGCTCAGAGTCCTGATTGGGCAAATTTTGCCCAATCATGGGCTCACAGAGCTAAGTCCCGCAGCACACTATATAAGGCTTCACACATCCTTCAGCACGTGTTTTTTGAGAGGAGATTGTTGTGTTAGTATGTGTTCTCACTGCCAGTCTGCCACCAGCTATTGGGGGGGGGGGGGTCTCACTTCTACAAAATATCTGGGAATTGTTGTGATCTGTGTGTTCTCACTGCCACCAACTATTTTGGGGGTCAGTCATTTCTACAAAATATCTGGGAATTGTTGTAATCTGTGTGTTCTCACTGCCACCAACTATTTTGGGGGTCTCATTTCTACAGAATATCTGGGAATTGTTGTTATCTTTGTGTTCTCACTGCCACCAACTATTTTGGGGGTCAGTCATTTATACAAAAAATATCTGGGAATTGTTGTAATCTGTGTGTTCTCACTGCCACCCATCAGGGGGTCTCACTGATTTATAGGTTTGTGGGAATTGTAATCTGTGTCTTCTCACTGCCAGCTATCAGAGGGTCCCACATACTTCTAGTAGATTTCTGCTAATTGTAATCTGTGTCTTGTCACTGGTACCAGCTATCAGGGGGTCTCACTGACTTATAGGTGGTTTCTGGGAATTGTAATTTGTGTCTTGTCACTGGCTGCCAGCTATCAGGGTGTCTCACTGAGTTATACCAGAGTTCTGGAACTCTTTACACAAGAGTTGAATCAGCGTTATGTATATCTTCAATCTATATATCACTCACCATGTCAGAAAGACCAAAATGGACAGGCAGACGCTCCCAGACACAGATAAGAGGGCAAGCAGCCTCTGTGTCGGGAGGCTGTGCCTCTGGTCATCGTGGACATGGTGCATCCTCTGCAGGGGCACGCTTGTCCTTTCTAACTAGTGCTGGCTGTCTTAAGCAGCAGCAACATACAGAGGATTTGGTGGATTGGCTAACCAGGCCATCCTCATCCTCCGAGTCCTCTGCCAACCAGGCTTGTAGTGGTTTACAGTCCACATCAGCTGCCAAATCATCTAATGCAGCCTCCATGTCCACAGCTACTCCTGCCGTAGCCTCACTATCACACACGGAGGAGTCAGCTGAATTGTTTGACTACAATGACAGTGACATGCTGCTTGAGGATGCGCAGCAACTACAGTGCTCGGATTCAATCTCTGAGGTTGAGGAAGGGAAAATTATCAACCTAGAGGAAGGGGGTGCCAGTGATGACACACAAATAACTGGCACTCATGTTGCCCCAGCAGCTGCAGCATACTGCCAAGTTGGCTCCAGTGACAAGGAGATAGGGGGTGATGACAATGATGAGGTCACTGACTCCACCTGGGTGCCTGATCGAACAGAGGAGTCAAGTGAGGAGGAGGTGGCACAACAAACACGAGGCACAACGTCCTCTATGACCAACCGTAGCAATAGCCAGTCCAGGGCATCAGATGTCAGAGCTGCTCAGGTGCAGAGCGCTGTGGTCTCAAAGCACACATCCAGGAACTCTGCTGTCTGGGAGTTCTTTGAGAAATGTGCAGCAGACTGCACCGTTGCTATTTGTAATCTATGTCAGATGAGGATCAATCGTGGGAAAGACACTGGACGCTTGGGTACCACGTGCTTGAGGCGACATATGACCACCTGCCACGCATCCCATTGGCACAACACTTTGCATAGGTCCTCCTCCTCACCTGTCTCTACCCCCACTATATGTCCTGCCATGTCATTGACTCCAACCTCCACTGACAGGGTTGATGCTACAGTAATGGACGTACCAGGTCCTTCCTCACAATGTGACAGCATCACATCAGCTGAAGATTTACGCAGTCAGATTACGTTGCCCCAGCTGCTGCAGCATAAGAAAAAATATAGTCCCAAACATCCCCAAGCACAGCGTCTAAATGCCAGCTTAGCAAAATTACTCGCATTGCAGCTGCTGGACTCTGCTTCCTTCCGTGAATGTGCTGTACCACAGTGGCAGGTTCCAAAATGCCATTTCTTTTCACTGAAGGCCATTCCAGCACTATACCAGTACGTAGAAGACAATGTTATGGAGTCATTGGGAAAGGCAGTCAGCAGCAAGGTGCACGTGACTTTAGACACGTGGTCCAGCAAGCATGGACAGGGCCGTTACATTTCCTTCACGGCACACTGGGTAACTCTGATTGCAGCTGGGAGGGATCCAAGACGGGGCTCTGTGCTGGAGCTTGTTCATCCACCACCCCTCCAGAAAGCTGCTTATATGAGGTCTGTCTGCTCCACCATCTCTGTCTCTGGCGAAGTGGCAGTTAAATCGAGTTTAAGTGGCAGGGGCTACGCAATGGCTCAAGCAAAAGGATGCCATACTGTGCATGAGTTGGGTTTGTTTAGGGGACAGGAGCCACACCGGGCCAGAAATTCTTTCAGCTCTGCAGGGGCAGGTGCAGAGATGGTTAACACCACGCCAGCTTGATCTGGGAATGGTCGTCTGTGATAATGGCAGAAACCTTCTCTCCACCCTACGCCAGGGTAAGTTGATGCATGTACCATGCCTAGCACAGGTCCTAAATCTGGTGGTACAGCGTTTCCTACCCAGGGCTGGCAGAACTTCTCAGCCAGGCCAGAAAAGTCCGCATACATCCTAGAAATCCGCCACTTCACAGGCAGGTTATGGGGACCGCCTAGGCATGATATTTGAAGGAATTTTTCGTTTTTATTTTTAACCCTTATTTCATGGAAAAAACACTCACTGTCCCTTTAAAAACTTTTTTTTTTAAACTTTTTGTCCTTGTTTCATGTCCCCCAGGGCACTACCCAGACCCCCATACACCTTTAATGGCAAATATCTTGCATGTATGCCCTCTTGCAGGGCACTCTAAAAATCAAACGAGAGTCCCATTGACTTGCATTGAGTTCGGTTCGTGTTCGAACTCTTGAAATTGTTCAAGTTCGAACCGAACATGGGAGTGTTCGGCTCATCCCTACTCTTGATACCAAAAACGTGTTCACGATGATCCTGCTTGTTGCAAATATGGGAAGAGATTTTAGAAAAGGGTGATGGCTAGAGTCAACCTCCAGCAGTTTGGTCATAGAGTAAGAGGAAAAAGTGCTAACTAGACACTAATTCTGTAGATAAAATTTTCAGGATTGAGTGCAACATTTGGGAAGTCCTGATCCGATCCCTAGGATCGGAGACCTGATCACAGCAGCTTTTTCAAGCAATCCATCTCCAACTAGGCTTAGATTCCTTGTGCGTGCATTTACCAGACGGCATATTGAGAGGTTGGGCTTTATAGATTCACTGGGCTGCATTGTGCTATATATTCTCTCATTTTTTGGCGTATAGTAGGCAGCCTGAACTGAACTTTAAAGAGGGTCTCTTTTGGCAATAACACATGCTGTTCAGATAGTCTATTTACCGCTCATATATTAGCCATATATGTTGCCCCTGTGAATCTTAAGGTTTGCTTGGACTGATTGTTTGCATATCCAATAAAGATAGTTACCACAGGGGTGCTAAAGTAAACCATCTTACCTTATCCATCCCCAATGTCTGAGACCTAACGGGCAGCAAGATGCCCAGTTGCAGTAGTGACAGTTTTCCCTGCCTGCTCGTACGTCCTGAAGGCAGAGAAGACTGTGTTGTGTGTCTCCCTCGACTTCAGTAAATCCATATTCACGCAACATCTTCCCTGCCTGCTCCATGACCTAAGAGCAGGCATGGAAGACACCAGAAGTGAACGCCTTGGACGAACCTGCATGGTTGAATCAGGACTCTATTGGCCTGTCCCATACGACTCCGATCGATGGCCCAAATAGAAATTCAGTCCATGCGTGACACGGGGCTGCTGTCCCAGCCATCTATTGATCTGAGCATCACTGGAAGAGTCAGGGAAAGGTGAGGGGGCGGCATAGTTAAAAAGGCATGTATTTTAAGTCTTGGTGATGATGGGTCCAGGGTAGTCTAGGAAACAAGGCTGAGGGGCTGGCATTGCTCATCTCTGCTGCAGGTTGCTCATCTCTAGCTTATAATTTCAAAAGTACAATGGATTTATTTGGGAAGATCAGAGGAGCTGAGTAATGCAAGGGTATATGGTCTGAATAGCAATGCAACAGACAGGAAATCCCAAACGACGTGGCATCAAGTGACATTATCGTTCCCTTGGGAGATGTTCTGCTTTGGCCATGGCTCAATATTTAAAAAAAAAAAAAAAAAGAAATCTACACAAGCTAATCACTTTGAAGTTGTAAGACTGGGGTTGCCCCAACAGCCCCACAGCATGGTGTTAAATGGAGGCATTTCCTCCAGACAAAAACAGCCATCACTCAGCAGATGGTATTTTGAGTATCCTGCCTGATAGCAGATTCTTTGGCCCCATTCCACACCTGCCAGTAACAGTTCTCAGTGGGAACCACTAAAGCAAGACTCGGACCAGTTTTTTTCTAGCCTCCCTCCGCGTCACAATCTCGCAGCCAGGATGTGCAGGACTCCATGGACTACTGCCAGCTTTATGAACATGACTGTCCAGACACTATTATTGTGTAGTGAGGCTGGGAATGTTTTTTCATTTTAGAGAATGCCGTTTGGTTTGTTGTCCACCCCCCCCCCATATGACTAAGCCACCTATACCTTGATATGTGGTGCATTGTGACGCATGGACAACATGGAAGACATTGGAGGTTTATTTATACAGGAAACAGAACACCGAGCTTTATACAGTAGACAAAGTCTACGAGACCTCATGAAGACATGAAAGAAGCAATACATTAAAAATGAATTCCATTGTGGGTCAATAAGATATTTATAGATCAAAAAAAAAAAAAAAAAAAAAAAGCCATACTGACAAGTCATGAGGGACGTGAACACCTCACCTGAAAGCCACACCGATCCGATGGTTCAGCCAGTGATCACAGCTGCAGGTATTTCTCACGTGGAGTTCAGGTGGGCAACTGTGTGCGTATAGAGGGTATTAACTACTGTAAGAGATACACAAGCTCCAACCTGTGCCAACCCTCGGGATCCCCGTTTTAATGCAGTGGAGCTTTCGCATTGACTGCTGTCCATCCGGTAGACAGAGCAAGGTGCATCACATCATAACAAAGTGCCATTAACAGCCAGCCTGTGTCATACAAAGCTACCCATCCCTTTATAAAAGCTGCACAGCAGAGCCTGGTGGACAGAACCAAAAATGCTTGTCCAAAAGGAAACCAAAAAAGATTAAAGTTTGTCAACAAGTTCTTTGCCGCGACTCATCCGGGAACACTGGCAGGGTTATTTATAGTAGCTCCTACTATGATGCCATGGGCCCCCCCAGAGCAGAGCCGGAAAGCAGCACTATCTTGCTTGGGTGGCGTGAAAGACAGGAGGCATGACTCGCCGAGAATTTGCTTTGACCCACGGGTGCTCCATGACGTTCTTCAGTGGGAGGCGCTGGGCTGGATTGTAGCGCAGGAGTCTGCTGATAAGATCCTTGGATCCATCAGACATGAAGCTCGGGAACTTAAGATCAACCTGGAAGAGGAAACAAGCAGACATTGTGTTAGATCTGCAAAATTGCCCACATAATGTGAAAGCAGCTGGAGACCGCATCTCCAGAAGGATATAGATACCTTAGAGTTCAGAGAAGGGCTACTAAAACGGTGTGCGGCTTGGAGAACGGTTACCAGGAAAAGGTTAATGATCTTAACATGTATATCTTTGAAGATGAGACAGGAGAGATGATCGAAACATGAGATGGAAAAAAAAAAAAAAAAAAAAAGAACAAGGGAGAGGAAGCGACATGTAAAAAAAGGGAACAAGGGAGAGGAAGGGCGAATATGTAAAAAAGGGAACGAGAGGAAGGGCGAATATGTAGAAAAGGGAACGAGAGGAAGGGTGAATATGTAAATCAAGGGAACAAGGGAGAGGAAGGGCGAATATGTAAAAAAGGGAACAAGGGAGAGGAAGTGAGAAGATGTAAAAAAAGGAAACGAGAGGAAGGGCGAATATGTAAAAAAGGGAACGAGAGGAAGGGCGAATATGTAAAAAAGGGAACGAGAGGAAGGGCGAATATGTAAAAAAAGGGAACAAGGGAGAGGAAGGGCGAATATGTAAAAAAGGGAACAAGAGAGGAAGGGCGAATATGTAAAAAAAGGGAACAAGGGAGAGGAAGGGCGAATATGTAAAAAAGGGAACAAGGGAGAGGAAGTGAGAAGATGTAAATAAAGGGAACGAGAGGAAGGGCGAATATGTAAAAAAGGGAACGAGAGGAAGGGCGAATATGTAAAAAAGGGAACGAGAGGAAGGGCGAATATGTAAAAAAAGGGAACAAGAGAGGAAGGGCGAATATGTAAAAAAAGGGAACAAGGGAGAGGAAGCGACATGTAAAAAAAGGGAACAAGGGAGAGGAAGGGCGAATATGTAAAAAAAGGGAACAAGGGAGAGGAAGCGACATGTAAAAAAAGGGAACAAGGGAGAGGAAGGGCGAATATGTAAAAAAGGGAAAGAGGAAGGGTGAATATGTAAAAAAAGGGAACAAGGGAGAGGAAGGGCGAATATGTAAAAAAGGGAACAAGAGAGGAAGGGCGAATATGTAAAAAGGGAACAAGGGAGAGGAAGTGAGAAGATGTAAAAAAAGGGAACGAGAGGAAGGGCGAATATGTAAAAAAGGGTACAAGAGAGGAAGGGCGAATATGTAAAAAAGGGTACAAGAGAGGAAGGGCGAATATGTAAAAAAAGGGAACAAGGGAGAGGAAGGGCGAATATGTAAAAAAGGGAACAAGGGAGAGGAAGGGCGAATATGTAAAAAAGGGAACGAGAGGAAGGGCGAATATGTAAAAAAGGGAACAAGGGAGAGGAAGGGTGAATATGTAAAAAGGGAACAAGGAAGAGGAAGGGCGAATATGTAAAAAAGGGAACAAGAGAGGAAGGGCGAATATGTAAAAAAAGGGAACAAGGGAGAGGAAGGGCGAATATGTAAAAAAGGGAACAAGGGAGAGGAAGTGAGAAGATGTAAAAAAAGGGAACGAGAGGAAGGGCGAATATGTAAAAAAGGGAACGAGAGGAAGGGCGAATATGTAAAAAAGGGAACAAGGGAGAGGAAGGGTGAATATGTAAAAAGGGAACAAGGGAGAGGAAGGGCGAATATGTAAAAAAGGGAACAAGGGAGAGGAAGGGCGAATATGTAAAAAAGGGAACAAGGGAGAGGAAGGGTGAATATGTAAAAAGGGAACAAGGGAGAGGAAGGGTGAATATGTAAAAAGGGAATAAGGGAGAGGAAGGGCGAATATGTAAAAAAGGGAACAAGGGAGAGGAAGGGCAAATATGTAAAAAGGGAACAAGGCAGAGGAAGGGCAAATATGTAAAGGGGACAAGGGAGAGGAAGGGCGAATATGTAAAAAAGGGAACGAGAGGAAGGGCGAATATGTAAAAAGGGAACGAGAGGAAGGGCGAATATGTAAAAAAGGGAACAAGGGAGAGGAAGGGTGAATATGTAAAAAGGGAACAAGGAAGAGGAAGGGCGAATATGTAAAAAAGGGAACAAGAGAGGAAGGGCGAATATGTAAAAAAAGGGAACAAGGGAGAGGAAGGGCGAATATGTAAAAAAGGGAACAAGGGAGAGGAAGTGAGAAGATGTAAAAAAAGGGAACGAGAGGAAGGGCGAATATGTAAAAAAGGGAACGAGAGGAAGGGCGAATATGTAAAAAAGGGAACAAGGGAGAGGAAGGGTGAATATGTAAAAAAGGGAACAAGGGAGAGGAAGGGCGAATATGTAAAAAAAGGGAACAAGGGAGAGGAAGGGCGAATATGTAAAAAAGGGAACAAGGGAGAGGAAGGGTGAATATGTAAAAAGGGAACAAGGGAGAGGAAGGGTGAATATGTAAAAAGGGAATAAGGGAGAGGAAGGGCGAATATGTAAAAAAGGGAACAAGGGAGAGGAAGGGCAAATATGTAAAAAGGGAACAAGGCAGAGGAAGGGCAAATATGTAAAGGGGACAAGGGAGAGGAAGGGCGAATATGTAAAAAAGGGAACGAGAGGAAGGGCGAATATGTAAAAAAGGGAACGAGAGGAAGGGCGAATATGTAAAAAAGGGAACAAGGGAGAGGAAGGGTGAATATGTAAAAAGGGAACAAGGAAGAGGAAGGGCGAATATGTAAAAAAGGGAACAAGAGAGGAAGGGCGAATATGTAAAAAAAGGGAACAAGGGAGAGGAAGGGCGAATATGTAAAAAAGGGAACAAGGGAGAGGAAGTGAGAAGATGTAAAAAAAGGGAACGAGAGGAAGGGCGAATATGTAAAAAAGGGAACGAGAGGAAGGGCGAATATGTAAAAAAGGGAACAAGGGAGAGGAAGGGTGAATATGTAAAAAAGGGAACAAGGGAGAGGAAGGGCGAATATGTAAAAAAAGGGAACAAGGGAGAGGAAGGGCGAATATGTAAAAAAGGGAACAAGGGAGAGGAAGGGCAAATATGTAAAAAGGGAACAAGGCAGAGGAAGGGCAAATATGTAAAGGGGACAAGGGAGAGGAAGGGCGAATATGTAAAAAAAGGGAGTATACGTAACAGGGGCCATAGCCTTAAAAGTAACATCAGTAAGTATTATTTTACTGAGAGGGTGGTGTATACATGGAACAGCCTTCCAGTAGAAGTGGTAGAGGCTGAAACCATGATTGAATTTAACCCGGTGTGGGATAGACATAAGACTATTCTAAATAAATGATAAATCCAGGGAAAGTATTCATAGAATTGGGTAGACTAGATGGGCCGAAAGGTTCTTAGCCGACATTCTATGGAATCACACCCTTCAGCATTTTATTGCTGACATGCATCATTTAAAAAAGTTGTTCCCTCTCCACGTTTTGGAGTCCCTCCTGTCTCTGCAGGGAGAGGGGCAGCCCTCAGCTCAGTCCATGCACCCCATTGATGTTTGCACATTAAGAGAATCTAACATCGGCTCCTGTTAGCATCACTCATGGACGGTAAAACATGGTGGTGCCCAGCACTACAATCGAGAGCACAAACTGATTAAGACATTGAATACACCCCTTGATGGGATGTACGGAGCTCCTGATATTCTGGCCGCAGCATAGACCAATTGCAACAGAACGTAAATGGAGGTGATCAAACATACTTTACAAGAGGGAGCAAGCGAGATCTGTAGACACACGCACCATTGGAATACCCAAGGACAAGACAAGGGAGGCAGGGCCAGAGGCTCCTGGATGATGGAGCCTTCATGACTATACCGAGGCTGTTGACCAGAAACAAGAACTTGACCTGGCTACAGGTCTAAGCAAAAGCTGGGGTCAGTCAACAGTGGAAGTCTTTCACTTCAGCCCGAGGCTCCTAGATGGAGCAGGGCATAAGACACATTGCAGTCAAAGTGCTTGAGCAGTACAGGTAATGTCCATTTTGCATGATCAGGAGTGATGTTAGGGGCTGTCTGGTGTTTATCATGAAGGACAGCATTTCCCAAACCTGGTCCTCCGGTACCCCACAACAGACCAGATTTTAAGGATTACAGTGAAAAAACGCAGACGGAGGTCAGGGTCACAAAAGCGTGGAGGGGATGTCCATGAGATCGGGCGTTCTCTCTCCTCAGATGCCCGTGTGGCCACCTCACTGAGTGCGCGAGCCTCCTACGGAGAAACACTTTGTAGACCTGTCAAACCTCCATCGTAGCATTTTGATGGGAGGGTTTCAGCACGTCCGATGTAGCATGTGATACCATTACACACGTGACACCGTGCGACCCTCCCACTCGAGCCATCATAACACTACGACAGATGCTGGGAGGGGGGAGATTGAATGAGCAACTAGACCACAGCGTTTGTGTTGTCAGGCAGCCAATCAGGCGTACAGACTGAGCATAGGGCTGCCCCATAGGAAGGCACTTTGCTCAGGATTGCTCCTGCAGCATGCAACAGTCAAGTGAGGGACAGCCAAACTTTAACAGCGACTAATTCCTTTCAATTATAGGTCAGCAGAAAAAATGGCCATCTATTTAAAGGGAGCGACCACTTGTCAAACAAGTCAACAGGTTTTGGACACGACAGTCACTTTACGATGGACTATAGCCACAGGGTGCAAACACATCCCTACTATGTCAAAGCTAGGGCAGACAGCATCAATAGAGGTCAACCATGATTTTACCCATACCAAAATAATGGACTTTGGATTAATTAACTGACAGATGCCTGCAGAATGACAGCTCGGCTGATGCTTGGATGGACAATTAATAAATCCAGAGTCCTCAAAATTCTCACAAGGTTAAAATCGCAGTCGAGCTCAAATCAAAAGGCATCACACAGTCCTAGCTGGGACTCGTTTCTCGCAGGGGATAACGGCATGGCTTACATTGATTATCCTGCGGTGTGTTTCCGTGTGGGATGGGCTGTCAAATGGTGGGAGGCCGACCAGGAACTCGTAGCAGAGGACGCCTGTGCACCACAGGTCCACCTTCTCATCGTGAGTCTTTCCCTCAATCATCTCAGGAGGCAGATAGTCCAGGGTCCCGCACATTGTCCGGCGCCTGCAACACATGGAGGTTGAGTGGCACAAAAACGCAAAGGGACAGGATACAAAGAACACAAGGTGACCCGCGTTTACCTGAGTGAGGGGGCATGCACAGACCATCCGAAATCCGCTATCTTCAGCTCGCCCTTGTACCCCATGAGCAGGTTCTCTGGCTTTATGTCTCTGTGAATGACTTTCCTCTCGTGGCAGTAGATCAGAGCATCAGCCAGTTCTTCTATGAACTGCAAAAGAAAAAGGCGTTTATGGAAAGTGGAGGACGATCTGATAGGATTGGATTCTGGACCCTTTGCATATGGTACCGTCTCCTCGAATGGCACCAATGAGCTAAAACCCTCAAACCTGAGCGGGGACTGACCATCCGGCAGGACACTAGTGCCACTCTCCCTTCAGGGCTCTCAAACCTATTTGTGTAGTGAAGCCTGACTTCATCTCAATGACCTTTGTGGTTACACATTAAAAGGCTACGCTTAAAAATAGTTCCTTTTTGCCCTTTAAAAAGGCAGATTCCACCGTCAAACCCAATTTATATTCAGAGATTTTACTCCTCTTTTCTCCCTCGCCATGCGCAACTCCTCTTCTGCTCAGAGTCCCGAACCCGGAAGTCCCTGAAGCTATTCTGTGCAATTACCAAATTTTCCTATTATATTGAAAGTTTGGATTTTAATAAGGACTCGGAGGCGAGTATTTGCAATCCCTTTCTTTATTGCACCCACAGCAGTAAAGAACAGTGACAAGAAAGAACAAGAAAAAACAAGAAAACCAAGCCCCCAATGTGGGGTACACTCCCAATCTGTAAGCCCCGCCCCCAAGTCTATAAATGGTCTGGGCTGGAGCAGTCACACCCTCTTTCTTCATGCGACTAACGGAAGGAGGCCCAGGAACAAACAGGAACTAAGTCCAGGGCGCCCGTCAAGTCCACACAAAGATCCACTCCATAGGAATTCAAATGGCTGTAAGAAACATATAACACGAAGCCAAAGATTAAGAAGGGCGGACAGTAAAACACCAGTACCCAACCCCAGATATGAGGAACAAAATCAAATGAAAATCATGCGCTGCGCCCCTCCACAGAAATAACCCAGCCGGTCGAGAACACACCCCCCCCAGGGCGGGAGAGGCGGGAAATACTCGCCTCTGAGTCCTTATTAAAATCCAAACTTTCCGTCAATATAATAGGAAAATTTGGTAATTTTAAGGCAGGACGTCGGAGGCTCCTATTTGCATGTTCAACGCATCAGTGCCTGTGACCAATGAGAGACCGGCTTAAAATAAAGTACGAAAGGAAACAAAACAATACCGGCTATCTTGCCAACAATTGTCGGTGAGACAAGGACGGGTTGTCCTGGCCACGATCGAAGAAAAGCAACAACTCGGGATACATCCCTAGTAGAACGAAGATCTCGGAGCCCGGCCGAGAAAGACTAGCACCCACGATCAAAACCCAAACGACCGGCCGACCAACAGACGTGAATAGCGTGGAAAGCCAAACCTGACTCAAACAATGAGGACAAGAAATCCAACACTGAACCTAAAGGAGCAGAAGTGGAATGGTTTCCCCGGCGAAGGCACCCCCATGCCAAGCGGCCCATGTAAGATGTAACAACACATCAGTTCCTGACAAAATGTCAGAAGCCCTCAACGAGGACCGAAAACCAACCACGACACCAGAGACAGGCGTCTCGCTGAGAACAGCAGATGTGGAAGGCCGTCCGGTCCTCTCAACAGCGCATTCGACGCCGGCAACGACCTGGGAGGTGCCGCCGCATGTTTCCAAAATAGAGGGAACCACGGGTGGGACCGTCAGAGCGGTGTCACAAACACCAGTTCCACCTCCGTGACGCAGAGACGCCTCCTGATCGGAAAGGTGGTGGTGGGGGTCATTCCTCCTCGGCCAACAGGCCATTATCTTGTGGAGCATAGATCTCTAGTGCTCCGTCATCCTCCCCCTGCTCGGGTTCCTCACTCGCCGAGTCAGTGGTCGTGGGGAGTCGGCCAGAACCCAGAAGGTTAGGCCTGATCTTAGAGACCGCTACTGAGGCCCCGCGGTCAGGGGCTCATTTACGCGAGGTCACCTCGCAAATCTCAGAGGGCAGAGTATCGGGGATGCCAGCCCCTCTAGGAGGATTATCCATGTGCTTTGCCATAGCACCTTTCTTGGAGCCCACTGGGTTAGTTCAGAGGGCATCGTGGGGTCCCATATGAGGGTTAGTGTCGGAGGTTAAGGCCACAGGTAGTGGATGCCAGCCCTTCTGGAAAGGTGTTGGGCCTTGCCATCTGACTTTATACCCGCGGCACATAGCAGGGGTGCATCTGGGGGCTTCCCCGTGGTGAGTAACTTGCCCGGGAAGCCATCCGCTCGTAGCGGCAATTCTGTGTTGGCATCCACCATAATGGATGTAAAAATCAGATGAAGTTTCGGGTTTCAATACACAAAGTGGAATTATATGGTGAGGATATAAAATCCAGCATTTACCTTCATGGCTGAAAAGCAGCGTGTGAATGTGCGGTCGTTCAGAGGAGCGGCTTCTGGTCTCATTATGAAGGACTCCTCGTAAATCGAGAGGTTACCGAGGCAGATGAGCTTACACTTTAATGCCCATGCAAGAAATCCAAAACCTCAGAGTGGTTTATTTCACAAGTAATTCTATAGAAAGGAGCACAGGGACACCTTGTATCTCAAACTCCGTATTAGATACCGGGACATCCGTATATTTTATAATCCGTATGTGACTCCTGGGACACCTTTTATATTTACCAGTATGAGATGTAGTGACAGCTTTATATTATATCGGTACGTTATACAGGGACATCTTATATTATATCCGTATGTTATACAGGGACATCCGTATATTTTATCAGTGTGTTATACAGGGACATCCGTATATTTTATCAGTGTGTTATACAGGGACATCAGTATGTTATACAGGGACATCGGAATATTTTATCAGTATGTTACACAGGGACATCTGTATTTTTTATCAATATGTTATATATAGGGACATCAGTACGTAATCTAGGGACATCTTATATCAGTATGTTATATATAGGGACATCTGTACGTTTTATCGGTACACCTTATATTATATCAGTATGTTATACAGGAACATCTGTATACTTTATCATTATGTAATCTAGGGACATCTGTATATTTTTCCAATATGTTATATATAGAGACAGTTTTATATTATCAGTACGTTAGTATAGGGACATCTGTACGTTATATAGGGACATCTTATATCAGTATGTTATACAGGGACATCTTATATTATATCAGTATGTAATATAGGGACATCTGTATATCAGTATGTAATACAGGGACATCAGTATATTTATCCGTATGTAATATGGGGACATCAGTATATTTATCCGTATGTAATATAGGGACACCTTCATAGCAGAAAGTTATATATAGGGACACCTTCATAGCAGAATGTTACTCAGGCACTGCCTCTTAAGAGATCTTTAAAATTAGTGGATAGGGCAGAAAAACCAGCTGTTAAAGGGTTAAAAGGATCAGGCACACAAGTCAGAGGATTAACAGTCCGCTCATCAATCACCGGGCGGTGCAGGAGCTGTCTCTCTGTAATCAGAGCTCTCAGCGGGGGAGGCTGAACATGATGGAACTTCAAAGAGTGCAGCATCGTGCAGGGAAACATCATGACATGCGGCAAATGGCGCGAAAAAAAAATCAGCCCGCGAGCCGTGCGCCCCCCCCCCTGCGAGCGGGAGCAGCGCACGAAGCCCGGGATAAACGGTGACCCCCCCAGAGGAAGGAATATACACGGAGAGTCAAATGCATGTGAGCATCAACGAAGCGCCACTGCCATCATCCCCCAGAGAGCGAAAAAACACGGGAGTACAGGGTCAGACACCGGGGAATCCTCCTCCGGGTCATAAACCTCCTAAGTGTCAGTACATGCCATTAAGCAGCCAAAGCTCCCAGCAGAAAAAACACACAATCGCAGCGGCTGAAGCCGGATGGTCGCAAACCAAAACCTAATAAATAACAGAACAAACAAGGCAAGTAAAGGGCAGTAAAATCCCAGTGATCCGAAGACCAACCGGATTTTATCACCAATCGGGTCAGCTGACCCCCGCGGTTAGAGCCGGGGAAAGTCAGTACCCTGCAGAGCAAATATATATATAAATATATATATAAATATATATATATATATATATATATACACACGTGAAAATAAAAACAAGTATGTAAAATGGTAAAAAACAGATCAATAAATAACTACCAGAAAGTAAAAGGTTAGGGATACTTATCTGGTCTGTAGCAGGAGCAGTAAAGAAAGAGGGTGTGACTGCTCCAGACCATTTATAGACTTGGGGGCGGGGCTTACAGATTGGGAGTGTACCCCACATTGGGGGCTTGATTTTCTTGTTCTTTATTGTCACTGTTCTTTACTGCTGTGGGTGCAATAAAGAAAGGGATTGCAAATAGGAGCCTCCGACGTCCTGCCTTAAAATTTGCGCACCACTACAGACCTGTGCACTTTACATCCGCAAGTTGTGTTGTGCCTGTGCAGAGCGATGGATTGGAGCTGCCCCGCAAGTGCAGGATGGATTCATCAGCTACCTCTGAGACCGCTTGCTCTCAAAGGGTGACGCCAGCATGCTCTGCAGAAGTCACTAGTGACTGGCAGCCAGGAAATTCAGCAATGCCAGCTGCTGCAGATGCAGGGTGAAGTGGAAGAGTTTCCTCCCGCAATTCTGCCAGATCGGTGGAGCAGGGCCACTCCTCACATCCTGACCACTTTATAAATTGGTCAGGGTGAATAGGGGGTCCCTTAAAAGAGGTTAAGGGATATTACACGCAAAGTCATTATTCCTAGTAAGTTCCTTAAACCCCCCCCCCAGGTTCCATCATCCTGCTTGAGAGCCCCTGTAGAGTCCAGGAATCTCTGTGTCCATCTTTCACAGTCACATCTTGAAGGATCATTAATAGTCTGGTGGTGGTGGGGGGGGAAGCCTAGCTGTCCGGCATGTGGGGTTACAGATTAATGTTGCACTCACGGTGGCACTCCTCTGCTCATCGAAACGGCCGCATTTCTGCAGTTCCTTGTACAGCTCTCCGCGTGGCGCGTACTCCAGCATCAGGTAGATCCTCTTGCGGTCGTGGAAGTAGTTATACATGCGCAGGATGTTGTTGTGTCTGAAGGATAAAAGAGGAAAAGAAATGGGATAAAAGTCAAAATGTGAAATATTACCGAGGATGTGGGTAGGGTTGCCAGGTCAGCCATGTTTTCCTGGACACATTTCATGCAGAGGGGGAGCACACTGACAAGTGCTGCCCTGCAACATGTATAATTCATATGCTGCAGGAAGGAAATCAAGGCAGGTCACCTGGGATTCCTTTATGATCTTTTACCTGCGGCGTGTGGATCATACATGCCACGGGGTGGCATTTTTCATGCACTGCCATCAGCATGAATATACAGTATTATATGTGTCCAGGAAAACCTGGCTGATCTGGCAACCCAAGATGTAGGTCAACTTCTTAAATGTAACATGTAGAATGAGAATGTCAGCAGCCACCAATTCAGGCAGAGTGTCTGCACTAGAGATGTGCACCGCTGAAAATGTCATTTCGTTTCATTCCCTCCCGGTGTTTTTTCCCCCCCCGTTTAGGGTCGTTTTGATTCGGGGGATTCGAAATTTCAGATTGATTTGGATCATTTTGGTTCAGTTTTTCGTTTTTTTAATGAGTCATTTGGTTTTTTTATTGCTTATTTAAGAATGGGAAGTAGATTTACTACCAATAGAATGAAAGTTCCTTTATTTTTCTTTTAGGGTTTAACCAATTTTTGGTTTAAGTTTTTATTAAAAAAACAAGGCTAACCCATAGGTTTCAATGCAGCAAGATTCCGCATTGAAACTACTCTACATTGAACATAGAAAATACTCTGCAGTATAATTAATGCAGCATATGAATCCACACACTGCCGCTGGGCAGCACCTCTACAGTATAATTTTAATACAAGGCATCAGAGGCTCCTATTGCATTCTCTTCTTGCTTTTAATACAGCAGCAAATATGTCGAAAAAGTGACATTTAAACAAAAACATATTTCTAACAATGGGAGTAGTCTAAGCCCCCTTTCCCAGTGAGACAGTCCAGTGCTCTGCAAGTCTATAAATATATCCAGGTTCCCGCCTTTTCTCCCTTTTTTTTCCTGCTGGAGATCAGTATAATTTTATTTCTCTGATATTTTAGTGGTTTGTTCCAGTCGTCCAGCTTTAAAAACGGAGGCAACCGGAGTAGTTTAGGTACGTTTTGGGGCCTTCTCTTATCAGAGGGAGCCGTCGAAACAGGTTAAGGTTTATTTTTCATACTGCGTTTTTTCCTCACGGCTGCAGCCGTTACTAGGGGCGGGCGCACACGCGGTGATTTTGCGTGCTTTGCTCTGCTGGCATTTTAGGGTCTCCTCACGCTGCCACTGATAATGCTGCTATCTAAGACAGCTTCACTTCTGGTGGCTAAAGATTCTTCCCCTGACAGGGAGTCTGATTCGGAGGACAGCTCCTCTCATATGGACGACACCGGATAAGGATGGTACCCCGTCAGGCTCTAGAGCCGCTGACCCCACTCAAATTTAGAGCCCCACATTCAGACCTCAATTGAAAATGCTGTATTTAAAGCCGTTTCAGCTAATTAATTTTCCCAATCCCTCAGGGATGCCATTTCTGAGGCTAAAATGAATTCTGCCCCGGTTTAACCTGGTAACGATTTGGGCACTGTACTCACCGAGGTGAGGCCCCCTGATTCTCCAACCACGGGGAAACAGCCCATTAAGAAAGATATGCGCAGGGCTGGAGGGGCTGGCATCCCCTTAACACTGCCCAGGGAGTCAATGCCGGGGACACAATTGCCAAAAAAAGCGCACTCAAAAAACTCACCACGTGGAGTCTGATTCTGCAAAGCGGGTTAAATGCTGAGTCTTCCCAGTCACACGATCAGCCTTCCACTTCCAGTGGACAAGATAATCCCCCCCCTTCTCAGGGGAGGAAAAAAAAGACTTAGTAAAATCCTCATCTGACAATTATTCCCCAAAGGTCTGATAACTCTGGACCTATTTATGACCATATGGGTAACCCCATGTTTACCCCGGAAGATCTGTCCCATCCTTGCTCCACAGAATGGACTCACCCCACACGTGGAAGCTTGGATTGATGCGAGTGCGTAAACCTCTCGAGGCTACCAGGAACAGAATGAGAGCAGAGTCCTGACCTACTACCGTAGGGAAAACTTGCTTGACCCCGATGGATAATTTTTTTTTTATAAAATTTGTGGAGAATAAAGGTTGGCCCCAAAATAGGGGCCAACAGCATTTAAAAACTGTCAAGACAAACTTTTAGATGTGGTTGGCCCTCTAGCCAAACTCCTAGATGTAGCCTAATAGGCAAAATTGGCAGACGCTGCACTAGATCCTTTTGATGTGACGAATTGGGTGCAAAGGGCTCTTCGTTTCGTGGGCAATACTAACACGGCCCTTGCGACGGAACGTCGCAAATGTATTTTGTTAAAGATGAATCCGCAACTGGCAGCAGTTGCGGACAAATTGGGTGCTAAAGCCCAAGGATGGTTGCGGGACATGTCCGAATACACCAGGGCATTGACTACGATGGAGAAAGTTACAACCTCCTTAAAAAAAAAAAAAAAAGTGTTCACAGCTGGGATTTTCGCTAAGGCCGGCAGGGTCAGGGGTTGCGCTGCCGGCATCTCCCGCCAGTTTACAGGCTCCGTGGCGTACAACGCCTCACGAGGTTCAGTGGCATATGACGCCTCACAGAGACCAGAGTGGCCAACTTTTTCCCCTCCCCATTCACGACCCTGGAGTGCCAGAGGTTTTCAAAGTTTGAGGTTACCGTGGTGGACGCAATTCCAGATACAAATATCAAAAGGTACACCGATTGTTAATTCATCATTTGGAGGTTCACGTGGAAGGTGGTTTATGTTCATGTCTACCACGTTGGCGACAGATCACATCAGATGCTTGGGTGTTAGACACGGTGAAGGGTTTTCACATAAATTTAATTTCTGCTCCCGTTCAACGCTCCCTTCCCCCTCCGTTGATCTTCTTGGCGGCAGAGAGAGAGAGAGAGAGAGAGAGAGTCGATAGAGATCTCAGACCTTTTGCGAAAAGGGGCTATAGAACTGTCTGCACAAGAGGGAGAGTTCCTGGGCAATATATTTCTGGTACCCAAGAAGGGTGGGGAAGCCGGCCCGCGCTCAATTTGAAAGAACTGAACCCATCGGTAGTTTACAACCATTTCCAGGTGGAGGGCCTACACTTATTGAAGGATGTCCTTCGTCAAGGAGACTGGTTAGCGAAGATAGATTTGAGGGATGCCTGACTGTTCCTATGGCAGAGGAATCCAGGAAGTTCCTGTTTCCATTGGAACACTGTCACATTGCGTTTTCGTTGCCTCCCATTCAGGCTTTCTTCGGCTCCTTGGCGTTTCACCAAGCTGTTGAAACCAGTGGTGAGCCACCTCAGATCACAGGGTGTATGTCTCATCTATCTGGACGACATCCTTCTGATGGCGGAGTCCACGCAACTCTTAACAGCCCAGATCCAGACAATTATTTTACAAGAATTGGGGTTTCTGGTGAACAAAGAGAAATCAATTCTTCATCCAGTCAGGTTTCTGGAATTTCTGGGTCTCATGGTACATCCCGTTCAGATGTCGCTGAGACTGCCAGATCACAACGGTAAGGCCATTTTAAAAGAGGCATGTACGCTTCTCGCCAGCGTATCCGACATTGCGAGAACTCTCACGGGTAATAGGGCTCTTGGTGGCTATGAAACTAGCAGTGCATCCAGCACCTCTCCATTATCGGGCCCTCCAATGCCTGACGGCCCCTTTCCTTCGGAAGGGACTCAAGTACTCAGATCAGGTTCAACTCATGGAAGGAGTGAGAGGATCTCCGGTGGTGGATTGAGAACCTACGATCCTGCAAACGGCAGATCCATTACGGTTCCTCCCCATCAGTGACGATAGATTCAGACGCTTGTCTTTCAGGTTGGGGAGCCTGGTATGGGGGGGGTCTGGTCCCTCCAAGAAGCGAGATTCCATATCAACGGACTAGAGTTGTTGGCGGGTCTCTTCGAATTGAGTTTTCTAAAACCACCGGGTCAGTTGTCTGTTCTTCTGTGGATGGACAACTTTCCAGTTGTCAAACGCTCTGGGGGCACTCGTTCCGCTCTAACTGGGATGGCAACTCGCCTTTGGGACTGGTGCTTCGAGAGGAAGAGAGGTACAGGCCCAATTCATTCCAGGTGTGTCGAATCTCAGATTGGAGTTAACACACGGAGGACTCCGGGACTGGCGTTTACACTTGTCAGTTTTCCCAGTGTGTTGGAGTTATGGTGTCCGTTTCAGATCGATCTCTTCGCCTCCCGCCTCAACACCCAGCTACCCCAGTTCTACAGTTGGCGCCTGGACCCCATGGCTCTAGCCACAGATGCCTTTCTGCAGATCTGGGACGGTCCTCATCAGTATGCGTTTCCCCCCATTTTCGCTAATATCTCAGGCGTTACACCAGATCCAGATTCAGGAGGCGGAGTTGGTTCTAGTGGTTCCATTCTGGCCCAACCAACCTTGGCTTCCCCTGTTACTGAACTCCTGGTGGACGTCCCGCGATTACTCCCGGATCTACTGGTGGACGGATTAGGGCAGCCTCATCCACTTTTGTCGCGAAGGCACATGCCTGGTCCTAACCTCTTTGGTCTCGGGGCATCTGGAGCGACGGAGGGGTGTCGATCCGAGCTAGAGCACTCCTACGGGCAGCATGGGCCATAGCACTTTGTCCTGCTATGACTCGGCCCAGTGGTCTGGTTGGTGTGTGTCACGGGATCAGGATCCCTTTCAAGTCCCTCTACATTTCATCCTGAACTTCCCGTCAGAATGTTTTGACAAGGGTAGAGCATATAGGACTCTTAATGTTTACAGGTTGGCCTCGTGTTTCCCATGAGGGTTTCCAAGGGGTCCCGGTGGGCAAGCATCCCTTGGTCTGCCGTTTGCTGAGAGGCATTAGGTGTTCCCGGCCTCTGCTCTCGGTACTTGGAGACATGGGATGTCACATTGTTGCTCGCTTTCTTAATGGCATGGCCATCTAAATGAGAATCTCTCCTTGAGGCAGATCTCGGCCAAGTTATTGGCCCTCCGTCTTATTTCGTGTTAGCGGGTAGGCGATGTCAGGGCCTTGGATTTTCAGACCAGATCCTTTGTTCCAGAGTGGGTTCGATTCAATGTCTCATCGTACTAAAACATCTAACATTGTTAGACCCGGCGTTTGACGCAACCTGCATTGTGTCTGGTAGCTTGTTTACAGGTTTATGAGAACCGTACGGTGGTGCTGCGTTCCCCAGGGGTGTCGCCACTGTTTATTTCATATTCCTCTCACGCCGCGGTTGGTTCCACTACACTGGCGCGTTGGCTAAAATGGTTATTGGCGCTGGCTGGGGTGGACGTGACTAGGTTTGGGGCGAATTCTGTTCGCAGCGCCGTGGCGATGGTGGCGGGTTGCCATTTGGATGATCTGCTTAGGTCAGCTGATTGATCTTGCAAGACCACTGTCGCACCTTTTATTTTAAGCCTATAGTTCATTGGTCGTCCGCTCTGAACTTGCAATAGGAGCCTCTGAGGCCTTAAAATTATAAAATTTAGCTAAGAATGACGGTAAGTTAGAATTTTAATAAAGGACCCAGGTGAGTATTGCCCACCCGGGGTGGATACCTGGAGTATTGCCCACCCGGGGTGGTTTTGCTCGCGTTTGCGACACCACGAGATGGTCTCACTTTTGATTTCAGCTCAGTGAGATGTTGCGAGTCGTCTGGTGGCAGTTCCTGTCTTCAAGGTCCGGATGGATCGCCTTCATCATGTTTCTCTATGCCTGTGGACCCGTTGTTAAAGAGCAAAGAAAAGAGGGAGAAAAGGCGGGAACCTGGATATATTTATAGACCTGCAGAGCACTGGACTGTCTCACTGGAAAGGTGGGTTAGACTACTCCATTGTTAGCAATAGGTTTTTGTTTTAAAAAAAAAGTCTTACTTTAGGTGCTCTGAAAGACATGGACTCTGTCAGTGACTTGTGCGTTCCTCTGTGTTTGGACACTGGCTGAGACATGTTCTCCCCCTGCTGCCTTCTCCTATTCCTGATTTTGGACCTGTGACCTGCCCCCCCCCCACTGCTGACACCCATCATTTTCTGGCTGAGAATCCCCACCCCCCTTTGAGGATTTACTCCTGAGCTACACTTTTCTCCTTTTAATTTTGTACCCCCCCCTATGTATTTTATGGTTCTACGTGCCAATTTTTGGGCTTAATGTTGTTCATCCGATGGAGCACCGGGACTTCCCCACCCTCTATTTTTGTGGTGTGGGACATTGGGAAATAACCTGGGCGAGCCGCTAGGATGGCTACCTAGGCTCTGCCCGTCCTCTTGGCCCCAGGTCTCCCGGCCTTGTGGCCCCTTCCATGGCCCCCAATTCCCTCTGGGTTACCGGGGTGAGCCAGGGATGCCACTACATATTTGGCAGTCCCTCACCGCTCCCCCCTTTTTTTTTTATCAGTTGCCCTGGTGCCCCCTCGGCGACCTACATCGCTCTTTTGATATTTCTGGATTAGCCCTCCTGCCGAATCTCTGCAACCCTTGTTACAGTACCCCCACACACACATTTTTTGACATTTTGCAGCTTCCTATGTGACCCCCCTTATGTTTTATGTGCTTTTATGTGTGTCTTCTCTGGCCCTGCGAGGCCACCTTGCTGGTCGGTCTGTGACCTTTTGTTTATTGCAAAAAAAAAAAAAAAAAAAAAAAGGGTCTTACTTTAGCGACATTTATATTTGCTGCTGTATTAAAAGCAAGAAAAGAGAATGTAATACTCGCCTCTGAGTCCTTTATTAAAATTCTAATTTACCGTCATACTTATGCTGCATTAATTATAAAATTTAGCTATGAATCCACACACTGCCGCTGGAAAGCATCTACAGCATAAAAAAAAAAAAAAAACAACTGAACCGAATGACCCGACTTAATCTAAATTGACCTGAAATTTCAAATCATCTGAAGTATCGAATGACTCGAAATTTCGAATCGATCCAAAGTTTAGTGTGGCCGGCATTTCGGATTCGGGATGCCCTCGGAAGCACGAAAATGGCAAATTTTGTCCGAAAATCGATTTGGTACAAAAAGAATTGCACATCCCTAGTCTGCACGAGGCATGCCCTGAATTGCGTGACAGCAAGACCCCCCCGGATAAATTGAGAGGGAGTAAAATCTATGGGACAGAAACCCCAGCGTAGTACCTGAGATGGCTCTGGATCTCGATCTCCCGCCGCAGCTGGTGCTCCACTGCCTCCTTCTCCAGCTGGGATTTAAACAGCACCTTCAGGGCCATGATGAATTTTGACTGCTTTTCACGAGCAAGGTACACATTGCCGAACTTTCCCTTTCCCAGAGGACGTCCGATGTCAAAGTCATCAATGGTGAACTTCCTTTTGGGGCTGCAAGACACAGGGTGATGGTCATCCATCCAGGGAACATACAAAGGCAAAGCGATGCACGACACGGGTGGGATTCATAAACAGTTGGTCTAAGACACTGCTTCCAAACTCAGACCCGCCCCGATATTTCTGAACTACAACTCCCATGATCCCCTGGTCATCTATAGCATTTTTAGAACTTCTGGGAATTGCAAGAGACATCGTTTTGGGGGTCTAGTACAGGACAGATGTTCTAAATAGAAAATTCCTGTACATCATGAGGGGAGAGTGAAAAAGACAGGACCCAGACCCTTCAGACCCCACAAGATAATTGAGGACAAAACCATGGGGCTTCATTTTCCTCAGAAGCGCCATTTAATAAGTGACACCTTGCCGCCTCAGCGGTGTGCGCACAAGGGATTCTCTCCCCACCTCTTCATGCTCATTTGGAGATCGAGTCCCCCCTCCGATGCAGAGCCCAGGCCTGCTCATGTCTCCTTAAACACTTCAATCCAGGCGATAGCGTGATCTTCAAAAGCTCCTGTAGGAGCCCAAGGTCGACTTAACTCCAGCTGGTCTTACTCTGGAGCAATGCAAAGGGATTTTGTTTATGACACATGGGCTCCAGAACCTGACACCAACGTAGGAGTCAGCAGCCTTGTAGGTCTAAAACATCAAGAACGCCATATGCTGTGGTGCTCAGATGCTCGTTAGGCTGGCAGGAACTCCAAAAATGTGTTTATTCAAAATAAAATATCATTAGATAAAAAGGCCCAACGCGTTTCGTCTATCAGAAGAGACTTTTTTCAAGGGCAATAAGGACAATGCATCAAATAAAAGTCACACTACTTTGATGCATTGTGTACTTATTGCCCTTGAAAAAGTCTCTTGATAGACGAAACGCGTTGGCCTTTTTATCTAATGATATTTTATTTTGAATAAAACAAATTTTTATCAACTATTCATCCATCATTCGGTTTGTTGGCGATTCCAGTACCCCATTGGTTTATTATTAGACCCAACGGGGATTTCTTCAGATGCTGAAGTTCCCATATTTTCTTCCTACAAAATATAATAAAACCTGCAAATACTTGTCTTTATGTGATATTGACTGTCTTTTTCTATTAAAACCTTGTCACCTAGTACTGTCTTTGCTCTAGATTTGCGTTTCTCCTGTAGGCTTTGGCTTTTTTAGCGTTACCGTAGAATTTACCATTTGGGAGCCTTCTGGATTGGGAGTGATATACAGGGGTTTTGAAAGCGCACCATTACTGTTGTGGTTGCATTGTATTTCCGGGTGTGCAGTGTTTTGGGTGGGGTGGGGTGGGGGGTTGGCATAACTTGGAGCCTTGAGAATGGGTAGTGTTAGTAAGTCCGGAAGCTTGGATCATTAACCTCAGAGTTGATTCCTGGAGTTCAGTGGCATTCTTAAGTGGACGTTCAGAGTTGATTCCTGGAGTTGCGGGACTGGAGGAAGGAACTGCAAGGCCCAATTTTACTCTGGGTAAACGCACGTCTATATCATGCTTTCTCTCACGCTTCTACTCTTTACTTCTACCTTTCTCCTTAAATGGAACTCCTGCCCCTCTACCACCGACCCCTACACAATCTGCATCTCTCCCTCCCTCCTCTCGTCCCACATGATGGCCTCACATGAGCTCCTCTGTTTCCTCAGAACATGGTCTCCCTCTAACTCTCTTGCTGCCAATCACTCTCACAAATCCCATTCCCACCTTCTCTTTCTCACCCTCCTGCTGTTACTCTATTCAGGTGACATATCCCCTAACCCTGGCCCCACAACACATCCAATACTTCCCTCTCATCCTATCTCCATCGCACATAAATCACCTCCCTGCAAGCCCAGCAACCTCATTCCTATAATCCCTCAGCGCCTGTCCTCTTTCTCCTGCGCCCTCTGGAACGCTCGCTCTGTGTGCAACAAACTCACAGCCGTCCATGACCTCTTCCTTTCAAACTCCTTCAACCTCCTAGCTTTAACTGAAACCTGGCTAACTCCCTCTGACACGGCCTCCGTTGCTGCTCTCTCACATGGCGGTCTACACTTGAGCCATACCCCCAGACCGGGTGAGAGAAATGGTGGCGGGTCGGAATCCTGCTCTCTCCCAAATGCACCTACCAGCATCTCCCTCCACCCCCATCTCCTTTGAGACACACTGCATCCGCCTGTTTTCTCCTCTGGCTCTCAGGGTGGCAGTCATCTACCGCCCACCGGGACCAACCTCCCAGTTCTTTGACCACTTTGCTACCTGGCTTTCTCACTTCCTGTCTTCTAATCTTCCATGCCTAATTCTCGGGGACTTCAACATTCCCATTGATGATCCTTCCGCCCCTGCTGCCTCCAAACTTCTTTCACTCACGTCCTCCCTTGGACTCACACAATCCTCCCTCCTCCCTACCCACCGCGATGGTCACGCTATTGACCTTGTCTTTTCCAACCTCTGCTCCATTTCTGAGTTCAACTGTCGCCCTTTCCCCATCTCTGACCACCACCTTCTCTCTTTCAACCTATCTGGACTTCCTAAACACCCTGCTCCCCCACCCCGCACACACACTCGCAGAAATCTACATGCTGTGGACCCCCATCAATTCTCCAACCTACTTCACCACCTCCCTCATACCTCATCCTTCACCTGCCCTGATGCTGCCACTAATCACTACAACACTACTCTTATCTCTGCTCTAGACACTCTTGCTCCTCTTCGACTCTGTAAGGCCCCACCCTCCAGACACGCTACCTGCAAAGATGCTCCCGCACTGCAGAGCGTGTCTGGAGGAAATCTCGCTCTGAAGCTGATTTTGTTCACTTCAAGTTTATTCTCCGATCATACACCTCTGCCCTCCACTTGGCCAAACAATCCTTCTCATCTCTTATATCTACGCTGTCCTCCAACCCTAAACGGCTCTGGTCCACCTTCAACACCCTCCTCTACCCACCTGCACCTCCCCCCACAGCTGCCGTCAGCGCTCAAGACCTGGCAGACTACTTCCTCAGTAAAACTCTATCAGAAGCAACATCCCAACACAAGATAGTTATCTACCACCTCCACTCCCAGAGGTCCCCTCTGCCTTTTCCTCCCAGCCACTGAGGAGGAAGTCAATTCCTTATTGTCCTCCTCACATCTTACCACGTGCCCGCTCAACCCCATTCCCTCACATCTAATTCCTCCCCTCTCCTCCTCCCTCACCCCTGCTCTCACACACATCTTCAACCTATCTCTCTCCACTGGCTCCTTTCCATCCGCCTTCAAACACGCGCTAGTTACCCCTTTACTAAAGAAACCATCCCTCGATCCCAACTCTCCATCCAACTACCGCCCTGTATCCCTGCTTCCCTTCACATCAAAGCTCTTAGAAAAACTAGTCTTCAACCACCTCTCCCTCTTCCTGTCCTCCAATTCACTACTTGACCCCCTGCAATCTGGCTTCCGTCCCCTACACTCAACTGAAACTGCCCTCAAAGTCACCAACGACCTCCTAACTGCTAAAAAACACGGCCACTATTCTATTCTCATCCTGCTCGACCTCTCTGCTGCTTTTGACACTGTTGACCACCCCCTCCTACAGACCCTCAACTCTCTGGGCCTCGGTGATAATGCACTCGCTTGGGTCGAATCCGATTTATCCAACAGGTCCTTCTGTGTGTCCTTTGCTGGTAACTCCTCCTCATTGCCTCCATCTGTTGGTGTACCTCAAGGCTCTGTCCTTGGTCCTCTGCTCTTTTCCATCTACACCTCCTCCCTGGGCAAAATCATCAACAGCTTTGGCTTCAATTACCACCTCTACGCTGATGACACTCAGATCTACCTCTCTACCCCTGATCTCTCTCCCCCTGTCCTTTCAAAAGTCAGTGACTATCTGGCATCTCCTCCTGGATGGCCTCCCACCACCTAAAGATCAACATGTCAAAGACTGAACTCCTACTTATTCCTCCCTCCAATGCCTCCCCACCTCCTGACTTCTCTATCACGGTGGAGGGTATCACCATTTCCCCATCAAACCAAGTTCGCTGTCTTGGAGTTACACTTGACTCTGCTCTTTCCTTCATCCCCCACATCAAGTCTCTTTCCTCCTGCCGATACCAACTGCGTAAAATTTACAGAATTCGGCCATTTCTTACCGCTGTCACCACAAAACAACTCATACACGCCCTGGTAATCTCCCGACTCGACTACTGCAATAATCTCTTATCTGGCCTCCCTCTGTCCCGCCTCTCCCCCCTACAATCCATCCTGAACACCTCTGCCAGGCTAATTCACCTCACCCGCCGCTCTGTCTCTGCCACTCCCCTCTGCCTCTGCGAGTCCCTTCACTGGCTCCCCATCCACTGCAGAGTTAAGTTCAAAATCCTTACCTACAAAACCCTCACTAACTCAGCGCCCCACTACCTGTCCTCACTAATCACCAAATACACCCCAGCCCGCTCCCTAAGGTCAGTGACCTGCGACTAGCTTCTCCCCGCATCACCTCTTCCCATGATAGACTGCAGGATTTCTCACGCGCAGCCCCCACTCTCTGGAACGCTCTCCCTCGTACTGTCAGACTTTCCCCTAACTTCTCTTCCTTCAAACGCTCCCTTAAAACGTTCCTATTTAGGGAAGCCTACCACCCAACTCACTGACACAACCATCAATCACTCTCACCTTACAGTCCTCTCCTCCTGTTTCCAACCCCAACCCTCCCAGATTGTGAGTTCCTACGGGAATAGGGCCCTCATCTCCTGTACTGTTTGTCAAATGTTGTTCAATGTATTGTAACCCTGTCTATACTGTGCTTATTGTACAGCGCTGCGGAATATGCTGGCGCTTTATAAATAAAGAATAATAAAGAATAATAATAAAGAATAATAAAGAATAATAATAATAATTAACCCCGGTACACATTCCTCCGCACGCGACGACTGAGCAGATAGCAGCTGGTCGTCACACACACACACTGTCATAAAATCTTACCCGTCTGTGGCATTTTGAGATGACCCCTCCAAGGCCACGGCAACCCGTCCTGCACCGGGTGAAAGAAGAAGGGATTAGTGCGTTGTAATTCGTCTATACAAATGGCTTTAGTCCACAAATCTGTTGTGTTTATGGCGCTTTTGTGTGGGGTGGGGGTTTAATTATGCACCTTCACTTCCAGGAGCGACAAGGATTTCCTCATTACCAATTTCTCATGTATTTTTTATTATCCTTTTCCTGAACTATTGCTGGAATGAAAGATTCTGAACTCTAGACTGTGTCCCTCATCTTGCCTAATTTCACACGGGGGTCTGCATTATCAGCATACAGGCAGAAAATGGCATTTGTCAAATATACAGCAAGTATGATAAAGATAAAGCATAAAAGTGGTCAGATCTCTTGTCTATGGGGATTTGTAGTGATTATGAGATTGTTAGCAATGCTGCTGGGGCACGCCGGGCGCCACAGCGAGGGAGGGGGGCACGCCGGGCGCCACAGCGAGGGAGGGGGGCACGCTGGGCGCCACAGTGAGGGAGGGGGGCACACTGGGCGCCACAGCGAGGGAGGGGGGCACACTGGGCACTGAGGGCTGTTTTACATTAAAGCGTTACATGGCTGTTATTGTACATCAAGTTTTGGTTTCCATATTATTTAGATGCAAACCATACACACATTTTGGAATGAAAGACTTAAAAGGTATACTCCAGGCAATATGACCACCTCAGCTTTTTAAGGTGGTCATATTGCCTGAAGTATCCCATTTTTTCCCCCAGCCTTCTAATCTTTTCCCGATCGGCTGATATTGCTGAGAGAAGCGGTGGACTTTACTCTGCCCTCCCAGCTGTCAATCAGCCGATCGGGTTTCAATGTCCCTGCGTTTTGGAACTCTCGGCAAAGCTGGGACGTCATCGCGCTAGAAGCGCGATGACATCCCACCACTCCGGCAGAGTCGCGGGAACGCGCAGGAGCCGCTGCCTCCTCCTCCGCCAAAGAGTTTTTAGACGAGCAGGCGGGGTGAACTTCAGCTCACCTCGCCGCTTGTGAACATGCGCTGCTCCGCGCATGCGTGGTTGAATGAGCAGGATTCCGGGAGGAAGCCTGCTGATTTGCTGGTTTACGTGATAGGCGCGCATGCGCGCTTTGCACGTAAACCTGTAGCCAAGTTCCAAGTTTCCACGACGTAAGCGGAAGAGGGAGGGGAGTAAAAAAAAAAACGCCGTTGGAAGTGTCGTTTTTAGGGTAAGTATTACATTAAAAATATATATCTATATATACACTGAATGACTAGGGTAATAGTTTTAATATAATGTAAAAAAAGGGGGGGGGTGATCTTCAGACTGGAGTGTTCCTTTAACTATAACCCAACTGGACGCCAAGCGTGCACCCACTGACACAGAACGGGCCACAGGATCTGGGCTTCATACGTACCCGGCATGTGTGAGAGCACAGAGGGAGTGATGCGGGCTGCTTGTGTCCTCTGGACCAGCAAGGAATCAGACGGTGTGGCAAAGGAGGATACAAAGGGCTCCTTCCTCAGGACTCGCTGCGGACCCTGCGCGCTGGAAGGTGTGATGAACTGTACGGAAATAAAAAGATCAAGGATTTTTTTGGATATTTATTAGACCCCAAGCCTGTATCATTCACGTCACACGGTGACAGGAGCTCCGCTTCTTCAGGGGAGCGAGCAGCACCACACGTTCATAACAGGGTGTATACAAGTCAGGCCGTGGTCAGGATTTCTAGGCCTTTAATTCTACTTCAGACGTCTGTTAGTACATTGTTACAAAGTCTTAAAAAGAGTATACGAGGCTGAAGTTTCTTATTCGGCCGGTTACTTATTCGTGGAAGTTGGTTTCTGATTCGGTTGAATTCTAAGTATGTAAAATTTCAATAAAAACCTGATTTTAGATGGTAAATTGCCATTGTGCCAATGATTTTAACATGGATTTATATAGAGGTGGATGCCCTCTACCAAACAATGTCAAATTTAGCCTGGCCCAACTGCAATTTAGGCAGAAAAATCAGTGCCAACTGTGTCAAGGGTGTTGATTTTTACTATTTTGAATAAGTAACTGATGTTTTCAAAGGGTTAATTACCATTGGGCCACTGAATTCAACATGGATTTATATAGATGTGGATGCCCTCTATCAAACACCATTGTCTTCAGCCTGGCCCAATGGCAAGTTTACCACAAAAACAGTGCCAACTATGCCATGGGTGCTGATCTTTACTGTTTAGGGTTGCACCGATACTAGTATCGGTATCAGTGCCGATACCGGGTACTGCAGGAGTACATGGTACTCGTGCAGTGCCCCCAATATTTCCCCTGATACCGGAAGCCAGCATTGAGCCGGCATCCGAGGGGCTGGGGTGGCTGTCTGAATGCTCTATCGGCATTCGGACAGGCCCTGCAGCTGCTCTCCGTGATCATACTTACCTTCCTGAGTGACGCCGGTAAAGCTTCCGCACGTGCGCTCGTTGGAAGGCCCCCAGCCGCGATCACCAGGGACTCCCACGTGATCGCGGCTGGGGGCCTTCCAACGAGCGCACGCGCACAGACCTTGTCGGCGTTGCTCAGGAAGGCAAGTATGAACGCGGAGAGCCTGTCCGAATGCCGATAGAGCATTCGCACAGCCGCCCTATTGGCATTCGGACAGGCACCTGGAGCTCTCCGTTCATACTTCCCATCCTGAGTGATGCCGGTAAAGTTTCATATGGGTGATCGTGGCTGGGGGGGGCCTTCCAAAGTGCGCACGCGCGGAAACTTTACCAGTGCTGCTCAGGATGGCAAGTATGAACGAAGCAGCCGCCCTATGTCTGGTCTGGGGTCTGTGTGTGTAACAGGGGTGTGGAAATTTTAAAAATATCTACTTGTCCAACTGACTAAGTGGTAGTCCGATCTAATTGTCCTGATAAAAATAAATTTCAGGAAAATAGTGTTTAGAGGTCTTTATTCTTAACAGCGTGCACATAATTTATAATGCCCACGGATCAGATAATGCCCACAGATATAGACATCAGACCAGATAATGCCCACAGTGAATGTGGCCATGCCATACAGTGAATGTGGCTAGGGATGCACCGATACCACTTTTTTTAAGACCGAGTACGAGTACAGATACTTTTGTTCAAGTACTCACCGATACCGAGTACCGATACTTATGTCATGTGACCGCTTTCCAATAAGAACAGACCTCATGGATAATGCCCCAGCTCATGGATAATGCCCCCCCAGCTCACTCTCTGCTCATACTTACCTTCCTTTAGCGACGCCGGGAAAGTCTTCGCGTGCGCGCTCCCTCTCCTTGGAAGGTGCCCTGCCGCGACCACATGGGACCATGTGATCGCGGCTGGAGTCCTTCCAACGAGCGCACGCGGGGAAACTTTCCCGGCGTCGCTAAAGGAAGGCAAGTATGAGCGGAGAGTGAGCTGCAGGGCCTGTCTGAATGCTCCGCTCATACTTGCCTTCCTTTAGCGACGCCGGGAAAGTTTCCGCTCGTGCGCTCGTTGGAAGGACCCCAGCCGCGATCACATGGTCCCACGTGGTCGCAGCTGGGGACCTTCCAAGGAGCGCGCGCGAAGACTTTCCCGGCGTCGCTAAAGGAAGGGAAGTATAAACAAAGTGGAGTGAGCAGCTGCAGGACCTGTCTGAATGCCGATAGAGCATTCGGACAGCCGCCCAAACCCCTAGGATGCCGGCAAGCCGGCTCAATGCCGGCTTCCGGTATCGGAAAAAAATATCGGGGTACTGCAGGAGTACCAAGTACTCCTGCAGTACCCGGTATCGGCACTGATATCGATACTAGTATCGGTGCAACAGTGAATGTGGACATGCCATACAGTGAATGTGGACATGTTTTTTCCCCCTCTCCTATAATCTAGCCGGGGTATTTCCATGCTGAGTGCCCGCTGCCTCGTGGCCAGCCTTGTGTGCCAGGAAAATACTGAACCTCGTTTGACCTAGTGATTTGGGCATTTAAAGGGCACAGTGGCAAGGGTTCCTCTTTGGGTAAGGCATTTCCATGGCCTCCGAGCTGCTCGCTTTTATCCCTGTGCCAGCGCCGCTTTCTGTTTACTATACCCCAGGAGATCCCGCTCCACCCCTCTGACGATAAACACTCACTGAGCGAGGGAAAGGGCTGCTTGGCATATTGCGTGGCAGAGCTGCTCACCTGGACACAGGGCCTGTTTTGTATCAGGCAGCCTCTGCAACCCCCCAAACGTCCTCCCAGACACCCCGTTCCATATTCATGCTTCTCGGCGGGTATAGAAGCAGTGCTGGGGGGGGGGCAATATCCATGAGAGCTGGGGGGGCCAATATCCATGAGAGCTGGGGGGGGGGCAATATCCATGAGAGCTGGGGGGGGCAATATCCATGAGAGCTGGGGGGGCAATATCCATGAGAGCTGGGGGGGGGGCAATATCCATGAGAGCTGGGGGGGGGGGCAATATCCATGAGAGCTGGGGGGGGGGGCAATATCCATGAGAGCTGGGGGGGGGGCAATATCCATGAGAGCTGGGGGGGGGCAATATCCATGAGAGCTGGGGGGGGGCAATATCCATGAGAGCTGGGGGGGGGGCAATTATCCATGAGAGCTGGGGGGCCAATATCCATGAGAGCTGGGGGGGGCAATTTATCCATGAGAGCTGGGGGGGGAAATATCCATGAGAGCTGGGGGGGGGGGCAAAATATCCATGAGAGCTGGGGGGGGGCAAAATATCCATGAGAGCTGGGGGGGGGCAAATATCCATGAGAGCTGGGGGGGGGGCAATATCCATGAGAGCTGGGGGGGGCAATATCCATGAGAGCTGGGGGGGGGGGCAATATCCATGAGAGCTGGGGGGGGGCAATATCCATGAGAGCTGGGGGGGGCAATATCCATGAGAGCTGGGGGGGGCAATATCCATGAGAGCTGGGGGGGGGGCAATATCCATGAGAGCTGGGGGGGCAATTATCCATGAGAGCTGGGGGGCCAATATCCATGAGAGCTGGGGGGGGGGGCAATTATCCATGAGAGCTGGGGGGGGCAATTATCCATGAGAGCTGGGGGGGGGGCAATTATCCATGAGAGCTGGGGGGGGAAATATCCATGAGAGCTGGGGGGGGGGGCAAAATATCCATGAGAGCTGGGGGGGGCAAATATCCATGAGAGCTGGGGGGGGCAAATATCCATGAGAGCTGGGGGGGGCAAATATCCATGAGAGCTGGGGGGGGGCAATATCCATGAGAGCTGGGGGGGGCAATATCCATGAGAGCTGGGGGGGGCAATATCCATAAGAGCTGGGGGGGCAATATCCATAAGAGCTGGGGGGGCAATATCCATAAGAGCTGGGGGGGGGGGCAAAATATCCATGAGAGCTGGGGGGGGGGCAAAATATCCATGAGAGCTGGGGGGGGCAATATCCATGAGAGCTGGGGGGGCAATATCCATGAGAGCTGGGGGGGCAATATCCATGAGAGCTGGGGGGCCAATATCCATGAGAGCTGGGGGGGGCAATATCCATGAGAGCTGGGGGGGGGCAATATCCATGAGAGCTGGGGGGGGCAATATCCATGAGAGCTGGGGGGGGGGCAATATCCATGAGAGCTGGGGGGGGCAATATCCATGAGAGCTGGGGGGCCAATTATCCATGAGAGCTGGGGGGGGGCAATTATCCATGAGAGCTGGGGGGGGCAAATATCCATGAGAGCTGGGGGGGGCAAATATCCATGAGAGCTGGGGGGGGCAAATATCCATGAGAGCTGGGGGGGGCAAATATCCATGAGAGCTGGGGGGGGGCAATATCCATGAGAGCTGGGGGGGGGGCAATATCCATGAGAGCTGGGGGGGCAATATCCATGAGAGCTGGGGGGGGGGGCAATATCCATGAGAGCTGGGGGGGCAATATCCATGAGAGCTGGGGGGGGGCAATATCCATGAGAGCTGGGGGGGGGGCAATATCCATGAGAGCTGGGGGGGCAATATCCATGAGAACTGGGGGGGCAATATCCATGAGAACTGGGGGCGGGCAATATCCATGAGAACTGGGGGCAATATCCATGAGAACTGGGGGCAATATCCATGAGAACTGGGGGCAATATCCATGAGAACTGGGGGCAATATCCATGAGAACTGGGGGCAATATCCATGAGAACTGGGGGCAATATCCATGAGAATGGGGGCAATATCCATGAGAACTGGGGGCAATATCCATGAGAACTGGGGGCAATATCCATGAGAACTGGGGGCAATATCCATGAGAACTGGGGGCAATATCCATGAGAACTGGGGGCAATATCCATGAGAACTGGGGGCAATATCCATGAACTGGGGGCAATATCCATGAGAACTGGGGGCAATATCCATGAGAACTGGGGGCAATATCCATGAGAACTGGGGGCAATATCCATGAGAACTGGGGGCATTTTATATGAGGTCTGTTCTTATTGGAAAGCGTTCACATGACATAAAATAAAAGTATCGGTACCCGGTATCGGTAAGTACTTGAAAAAAAGTATCGGTACTCGTTCTTAAAAAAAGTGGTATCGGTGCATCCCTAGTTTTTAAAGGGTTAAATGCCATTGGGCCACTGATTTCACCATGGATCTATAGAGAGTTGGATGCCCTATATTAAAAACAGTTGTCGATAGCCTGGCCCAATGGCTAGTTTGGCACAGAAACATTGCCATCTGTGCTATGGGCACTGATTTCCATCAATTTGAATAGGTAACTGATGTTTTTAAAAGGGTTAAATGCGGTTGGGCCACTGATTGCAACATAGAATTATATAGAGTTGGATGCCCTTCGTTAAAAACAGTTCTCTTTTGCCTGGCCCAGTAGTCAGATTGGCACAGAAACCAAGATCCTTTTTGGCAACAAGGCTGCGGCTCAACACTGCACGTCCACCGTGAGCTGAGAAGACATTGAACCCCCTTGGAGCAAATCACAAGCAGTTCTATATATGCGTCCCCTCCAAAGAGAGAAGCTCCCGAAAAAAAACCCCAAAAATCCCACCCCTTCCCGACCCCCCATGAGGAAAGAAAAACCCTAAATCCAGCTGTGTCCTTGGCACCTTCGTACAGAGAATGGAAGCAACCCCCCCACCATAGCAATACAGAACAGTGACCCCACATACTAGCATAAAGAACACATTCCCCCTCCCATTCCAAGTGTGGGGTGACCCTATGGGAGTGCTCTTATACTAAACCCCCCCTCCCATCCCGTCCATCAACACGTAAACCACTATTGACAGTCTGAACTATACAATGTGTCACGGATCCCCCTAGATCTACGATGCTGGTCCCTGTATACAGAACCCTATCTACCCCTCCGATCCTTGAATGGTTGGTAAAGCTTACTATCTGCCGGGTACAACAGCCAGAAAGGGTTAACAGGCGCCTCCTGGCCACCCATGTGACCGCCACGAGCCGGTATATCAATAGGCACCCAGCCAGCGAAAAGCGAGCATGGCGCTGCCGGGTACCACCTGGGACGCCAGACGAGGCATGAGCACCCCCAGGACCACTGGACATGACTCAATGTTCATGTGGATTAAAAAGAAAAACTAACCCCCCGTCCCAATCGAGGCAGACCGCCATAGACCCAAAATCTTATAGCAGAACATAACAGTATCCCCACAGACAGAAAAGTAATACAAACAAGTAATTCAAACCCCCATCCCATCACTATATATAGTGCGATCCATGCAATAGTCATGTGAATAATATAAAAAAAAGAGAGCGTCCACTCCCATAAAGGCTCATCCTCACCGTGCACCCTTCACCTCCGCCACTCTGGCATCAGTAAGGCCTGGGGCTAGGGTCCATGAGAAAGTGCACAAATGTGACCATCACGGAGTACCCCGGCTGGATACACGGCGTCAGGGCCCTATAGTAGCACATACAACTACTGGGCAGAGTGTGTCTTATAGCTGCAGGTTTTGCCCCAAGAACGAGGCAAGACACATTTTAGGTTGAATTGCAAACAGAATCTGTTTCTTGTGCAAAACACAGGTCATACTTATATGGAGCTGTGTAGATATGAAAGTTACAGTGGAGGCGCTAAAATGGATTAATTAATAGTGATAGTTTTGAGTGTGAATGCAGCCTGCTGAGGGAGAAACACAAAACCTCAACAGAAATGTGTAAGGAAATACAGAAAAGGAATGGATTCAGTGGCGCAAAGGGTGGAGGGCTAATAACTACTGTACATAGGGGTACGTAGAAAAATGGGCAAGGCTAGACGGCAGAAAAAAGTTCTAAATAACAATAGGAGGGGAGGATAGGAGTCCCAGAAGGGACGGTGATCTTGATTGAGATATGAACACAGTCAAAGATTGGCTAGTAGTAAAGTGCTACTGTGAATAAAGAGCCAATCGTGTGCAAAAAAAAATAAAGTGCAAACGAAGCGCATGAGATGGCAATTACCACCTGAGAATATTTGTCTTGACGGTGGTGATATGCCTATTTGGCTTCAGCTAATATTCCAAACAATAAAATTGCATCGTAGGAACAACCACAGTACATAAGAATAACGTCACATAAAAAATACGTCTTGTGTGAAACAAAAAATCGTAAAGTGCCAAGTGTCTATTAGTGCACAAATGGGAAGGAGATCCAGCAATTGAGAGAACATGCACTATATAAAAAAGTCCATATAAATATGCGTCTTGTATAAAAAAACACAAAAATTAAGTGCATACAAAAAGTAATAATTGGCAGTGGTAAAGTGCAAGAGTGTCTATAAATACTAAACAGGAGAAACCTGCATAAAAAGAAGGATCCTGCGTATAAAGAAGGCACAATTCCAAAAGATGTGCACGTTGTAAAAAATAATCTGAGTGGAGAATAGAGCCAGCGAAAGTCTATATAAGTCTCACACTCTTACATCCAGGTATGTATGAGGGTCCGGGTAGATAGCTCCTCCTTGGGGTCCTGGTATCTTTATGGTCCTCGGAACAAAAAAGTGGGAGATAATAGTGCAACACTGTATAAGCCCCTTTGGCTGAGATGTAAATCAAATGAGGGGGGTACTTACACTTACTAGAGCCTCTATTTTCCAGGCTCTGGTTCGAAGTACACTGGGCCAAATAGAGAGTGGCCTCTTCCCTTCTTTGATTTTCTTATTTGCCTCAAATACAAATAATTTGGAAAAACAGGGCAAACATAGCGTAACTTGAGGAGATATTCAAATGAATGTAATTAAAAATGGTCTCACTCACCGATGGTGGAGCCTTAATGATTCAGGCTCAATTTCATAGCATGCAGTGCTCCTTTGGTCGGTGGGCACCAGCACCTCTTTGGTCAGCTTGCAGAGAATCTCAATTGGGTTAATAAAGTGGTATTCGTATTGGAGTTAAATAAGTGTCTGGATATACAGACCGTTTAAAAAACCAAGATGGATGTAGATAAAAGGGGGGGGGGGATAATTACTTTATTGTAAGAATAAAACAGTAAATTTAAATCAGGATAGAAGGATAAAAGGGGATACGCGTTTCGGCAATAGATATGCCTTCATCAGTCCATAGCAGCAAAAAAAGGGCAACCTGGGGCACTCCACAAGCCTAATCTTATATAGTTTAGGTGCATAATCAGTGTAAAAGCATGTTTTTCATCCACTTCCGGGTTCGCCAATCTCCCGGTCACATGTTGTTTATGACGTCATCACTATGTGCCGCAAATGTCATGGCGGTGCGTTCCAACCTGGAACTTGCGTTCCACGACTGTCATGGCGGTGCGTTCCACAGTCACCAGCTCACAAAGCAATGGAATTATGTCCAAAAGGTGCCACAACAGGCTACTGCCAATGCGGTGGGGTGAGGGAGAGAGAAAGTCCATCCTGCTAGTTTAGTTATGCACGTAAACAGATAAGGTTGAAAATAAATATGGTAATACGTTGATATAAAAAAAAAAAAAAAAACTGAATAAAATACAAACTAATGACCAATACACAAGGGGATAATATACATCTTATTAACCCCTTAGTGACTGGGCGGTTTTACACAAATCCGTCTTTTAGTGACCGCTGCTGTTTTTACGTTTCTGCGCTGTTAGTGTTTAGGTCAAATTTTCCTCTCTCGTTTATGCAACCCACACATATTATACACCCTTTTTCCCGCCATTAAATGGACTTTCTAGAAATACTATTATTTCCATCATATCGAATAATTTACTATAAAAAAAATAAAATATGAAATATGAGGAAAAAAAAAAAAAGGTAAGAAAAACCCCCAAAAAACCAAAAAACACTTTTTCGTAATTCAATCCCCAAAATCTACAACCACCCAAAAAGCCCCCGGCTAAATAGGTTCAAAATTTTGTCCTGAGACTAGAAATACCCAATTTTTACATGCGTTTGCTTTTTAACCCCTTCACTGCGGAGACAGTTCACCTATGTGCGCTGCGCTCATTCTGACCATTTTGTGTTAATTATTTTTAGATGACAGCCTAGGTCCTATTTAATTAAACCCTCCAGACAAAAAAAAAAACACTTTAAAAAAAAAAAAAATACATTTTTTTATTTTATTTAATTTTTTCTAAAACCAAACCTGGTCATGTTTGGTATCATTTGAAAGGCCATAATCAGGCCTTTCAAATGATGTCAAATATGACCATCTAGCTGCCATGGATCGGGAGATAAAGAGATCCTTAGGATGAGGATCCCCTTATCTCTACATGGCAGCTAGATGGTTAACTGGCCCACTGACATCCTCACACATATGGTGAGGTTGTCAGTGGGTGGGGGGACACCTGGAGGCTTGGCTGACATCCAAGATGTCAGCCCCCCTCCAGGTTTGAATCGCGTTTTGGCACCGCAAATCCGGCGGCGAAACTGTTAATTCCATAAACCGCTGAAAAGGGGAGGCTCTCCCCTCTCCAGCAGTGCAAACGGCATCTCCCTAGCTTCGATGGTTGGGGAGATAGAGGGCTCCGAAGGAGCCCCCCTCCCCTCCATTGAAATGCATGGGGATGCCTGCTGATGACGTCACCACGCAGCGTGGCGACGTCAGCCTCACCTGCCCATGTAAATCACATGGGCAGGCTTCCTCCCTGCCAGATCGCCGTGGGATCCAGCGAGGGAGGGGAGTATCGGGCGGGAGGGGGATTAGGCGCCGCTGACGTACCCTGTACGTCCGCGGGTCTAAGGGAGACCTGTGGACAGGACATACAGGGTACGTCAGCGGCCCTTAAGGGGTTAAAAATGCATCTTATTAAAAACGGGGGAATTCCAGAGTAAAAATGGGTATCTTTATAAACGAAGGGGATGATTTAAAAAAACGATATGGAGCTGTCCCTATTGTTCACCCTCCTGCTCACCCACAGACATCCCGGCGCCGGAGCACCACTGCCTCCAGCCATTGCCCAGTCCCTGAATATAAATGGACACCGAATAAGTAACCGGCCGAATAAGTAACCGGCCGAATAAGTAACTAACTTCAGCCTCGTAAAGAGTATTGTGTTAGTAATACAAGTCAGGCAAGTGACCAATCTCCGTCATACACTGCGCTGCCTCACCTTGGCCGTGTAGGTGTTGGGGTTGAGGTTCTCCTTGGAAGTCATCCTGCTGGAGAAAGAGCCCGATTACCACCAAAACATCACATCTACTGCCCCTCAAACCCTCCGTGACCCCCCACAGGCACCCCCATTCCCTCCGTGACCCCCCTACACATTCCCTCCGTGACCGCCCCACACGCCCACCATTCCCTCCGTGACCGCCCCACCATTCCCTCCGTGACCGCCCCACATTCCCGCCGTGACCCCCCATTCCCTCAGTGACCGCCCCCATTCCCTCCGTGACCCCCACGCGCCCCCCATTCCCTCCGTGACCGCCCCACATTCCCGCCGTGACCCCCACGCACCCCCCATTCCCTCCGTGACCGCCCCCATTCCCGTTCCCGCCGTGACCCCCATTCCCTCCGTGACCCCCACGCGCCCCCCATTCCCCCTCACGCGCCCTCCGTGACCCCCACGCACCCCCCATTCCCTCCGTGACCCCCACGCGCCCCCCATTCCCTCCGTGACCCCCCACGCGCCCCCATTCCCTCCGTGACCCCCCACGCGCCCCCCATTCACTCCGTGACCCCCACGCGCCCCCCATTCCCGCCGTGACCCCCCCCACGCCCCCCATTCCCTCCGTGACCCCCACGCACCCCCCCATTCCCTCCGTGACCCCCACGCGCCCCCATTCCCTCCGTGACCCCCCACGCCGTGACCCCCCACGCGCCCCCATTCCCTCCGTGACCCCCACGCGCCCCCCATTCCCTCCGTGACCCCCACGCACCCCCCCATTCCCTCCGTGACCCCCACGCACCCCCCATTCCCTCCGTGACCCCCACGCACCCCCATTCCCTCCGTGACCCCCACGCACCCCCCATTCCCTCCGTGACCCCCACGCACCCCCCATTCCCTCCGTGACCCCCACGCACCCCCCCATTCCCTCCGTGACCCCCATTCCCTCCGTGACCCCCACGCGCGCCCCCATTCCCGCCGTGACCCCCCACGCGCCCCCCATTCCCTCCGTGACCCCCACGCGCCCCCCATTCCCGCCGTGACCCCCCACGCGCCCCCCATTCACTCCGTGACCCCCACCAATGCAGCCCCTCCCCCATGCACCCCATTCCCTCCGTGACACCCCCACGCGCGCCCCTGCCCCTCATACCTGGCTCAGTCGCAGCTCGCGCACCGCACACTGAAGCCCAATTCAAATCTTAACCGCCTCGCAGGTTACTGGCCGCCTGAGAAACAAACCTCGCGCCGATTGGTCACGAAGCAAAAGACGCCACGCCTACCCGGCAAAATGAGTTAAAGCCCAACCTGGCTTGATTCATGCTCAAATAACATTGGCTGCTGCAACGTGTACGGCGTTTGTCACACAGCCTTATTCGACCCGTACTTTCTTCCTATTGGTCTGTAAAATGATAAGAGCCATGCTTTGATTGGGCAATTCGAGGAATGCGCCCTTTTTGTCTTCATGATTCGCTGTTTCACCTAAGAGCATTTTTTCTCATTTCCAGCGGTAGGATTGGTGCGCAGCTAATGACAGTCAGTCTTAACATCCAATCAATGCACGAGAATTTAACCACTGACCGCCATTTTGTTGACAAGTGAAATGGACGCTCTGTGGAGCCTGTCACACACCAAAGCAAATCGTGCTGAGAGTGTGCTTATAACATGCTCCAAACAATAGCTGGTGGACTACAACTCCCGTCATCTTCTGCTTGATGCTGCTTTAAATGAGGATCATGGGAGTTGTAGTCTATATAAATGGCTTTAGTCCACAAATCTGTTGTGTTTATGGCGGTTTCGCGTGGGGGGGGGAGGGCGTTCATGAGGAGATTTACACACCCGGGAATAAATAATGGGGCACATGGAGAGATTTACACACCCGGGGAATAAATAATGGGGCGCATGGAGAGATTTACACACCCGGGGAATAAATAATGGGGCGCATGGAGAGATTTACACACCCGGGGAATAAATAATGGGGCGCATGGAGAGATTTACACACCCGGGGAATAAATAATGGGGCGCATGGAGAGATTTACACACTCGAGGGAATAAATAATGGGGCGCATGGAGAGATTTACACACCCGGGGAATAAATAATGGGGCACATGGAGAGAGTTACACACCCGGGGAATAAATAATGGGGCACATGGAGAGAGTTACACACCCGGGGAATAAATAATGGGGCGCATGGAGAGATTTACACACCCGGGGAATAAATAATGGGGCGCATGGAGAGATTTACACACCCGGGGAATAAATAATGGGGCGCATGGAGAGATTTACACACCCGGGGAATAAATAATGGGGCACATGGAGAGATTTACACACCCGGGGAATAAATAATGGGGCGCATGGAGAGATTTACACACCCGGGGAATAAATAATGGGGCGCATGGAGAGATTTACACACCCGGGGAATAAATAATGGGGCGCATGGAGAGATTTACACACTCGGGGAATAAATAATGGGGCGCATGGAGAGATTTACACACCCGGGGAATAAATAATGGGGCGCATGGAGAGATTTACACACCGAGGGAATAAATAATGGGGCGCATGGAGAGATTTACACACCCGGGGAATAAATAATGGGGCACATGGAGAGAGTTACACACCCGGGGAATAAATAATGGGGCACATGGAGAGAGTTACACACCCGGGGAATAAATAATGGGGCGCATGGAGAGATTTACACACCCGGGGAATAAATAATGGGGCGCATGGAGAGATTTACACACCCGGGAATAAATAATGGGGCGCATGGAGAGATTTACACACCCGGGGAATAAATAATGGGGCACATGGAGAGATTTACACACCCGGGGAATAAATAATGGGGCGCATGGAGAGATTTACACACCCGGGGAATAAATAATGGGGCGCATGGAGAGATTTACACACCCGGGAATAAATAATGGGGCGCATGGAGAGATTTACACACTCGGGGAATAAATAATGGGGCGCATGGAGAGATTTACACACCCGGGAATAAATAATGGGGCGCATGGAGAGATTTACACACTCGAGGGAATAAATAATGGGGCGCATGGAGAGATTTACACACCCGGGGAATAAATAATGGGGCACATGGAGAGAGTTACACACCCGGGGAATAAATAATGGGGCACATGGAGAGAGTTACACACCCGGGGAATAAATAATGGGGCGCATGGAGAGATTTACACACCCGGGGAATAAATAATGGGGCGCATGGAGAGATTTACACACCCGGGGAATAAATAATGGGGCGCATGGAGAGATTTACACACTCGAGGGAATAAATAATGGGGAGCATGGAGAGATTTACACACCCGGGGAATAAATAATGGAGCACATGGAGAGAGTTACACACCCGGGGAATAAATAATGGGGCGCATAAAGAGATTTACACACCCGGGGAATAAATAATGGGGCGCATGGAGAGATTTACACACCCGGGGAATTAATAATGGGGTGCATGGAGAGATTTACACACCCGGGGGAATAAGTAATGGGGCGCATGGAGAGATTTACACACCTGGGGAATTAATAATGAGGCGCATGGAGAGATTTACACACCCGGGGAATAAATAATGGGGCGCATGGAGAGAGTTACACACCCGGGGAATAAATAATGGGGCACATGGAGAGAGTTACACACCCGGGGAATAAATAATGGGGCGCATGGAGAGATTTACACACCCGGGGAATAAATAATGGGGCGCATGGAGAGATTTACACACCCGGGGAATAAATAATGGGGCGCATGGAGAGATTTACACACCCGGGGAATTAATAATGAGGCGCATGGAGAGATTTACACACCCGGGGAATAAATAATGGGGCGCATGGAGAGATTTACACACCCGGGGAATTAATAATGAGGCGCATGGAGAGATTTACACACCCGGGGAATAAATAATGGGGCACATGGAGAGATTTACACACCCGGGGAATAAATAATGGGGCGCATGGAGAGATTTACACACTCGAGGGAATAAATAATGGGGCGCATGGAGAGATTTACACACCCGGGGAATAAATAATGGAGCACATGGAGAGAGTTACACACCTGGGGAATAAATAATGGGGTGCATGGAGAGATTTACACACCCGGGGGAATAAATAATGGGGCGCATGGAGAGATTTACACACCCGGGGAATAAATAATGGGGCGCATGGAGAGATTTACACACTCGAGGGAATAAATAATGGGGCGCATGGAGAGATTTACACACCCGGGGAATAAATAATGGAGCACATGGAGAGAGTTACACACCCGGGGAATAAATAATGGTGCGCATAAAGAGATTTACACACCCGGGGAATTAATAATGAGGCGCATGGAGAGATTTACACACCCGGGGAATAAATAATGGGGCGCATGGAGAGATTTACACACCCGGGGAATTAATAATGAGGCGCATGGAGAGATTTACACACCCGGGGAATAAATAATGGGGCACATGGAGAGATTTACACACCCGGGGAATAAATAATGGGGCACATGGAGAGATTTACACACTCGGGGAATAAATAATGGGGCGCATGGAGAGATTTACACACTCGGGGAATAAATAATGGGGCGCATGAAGAGATTTACACACCCAGGGAATAAATAATGGGGCGCATGAAGAGATTTACACACTCGGGAATAAATAATGGGGCGCATGGAGAGATTTACACACCCGGGAATAAATAATGGGGCGCATGGAGAGATTTACACACCCGGGGAATAAATAATGGGGCGCATGGAGAGATTTACACACCCGGGGAATAAATAATGGGGCGCATGGAGAGATTTACACACCCTGACCCAGGTGATAGGTAATGGTGTAAATTATGAGGTAAATGAAGCGATTGTTAGGGGTCAGCAACACAGATTTACACACCCAGGGAATAAATAATGGGGCGCATGAAGAGATTTACACACCCGGGGAATAAATAATGGGGCGCATGAAGAGATTTACACACCCGGGAATAAATAATGGGTCGCATGGGGAGATTTACACACTCGGGGAATAAATAATGGGGCGCATGAAGAGATTTACACACCCAAGGAATAAATAATGGGGCGCATGAAGAGATTTACACACTCGGGAATAAATAATGGGGCGCATGGAGAGATTTACACACCCGGGAATAAATAATGGGGCACATGGAGAGATTTACACACTCGGGGAATAAATAATGGGGCGCATGGAGAGATTTACACACTCGGGGAATAAATAATGGGGCGCATGAAGAGATTTACACACCCAGGGAATAAATAATGGGGCGCATGAAGAGATTTACACACTCGGGGAATAAATAATGGGGCGCATGGAGAGATTTACACACTCGAGGGAATAAATAATGGGGCGCATGGAGAGATTTACACACCCGGGGAATAAATAATGGGGCTCATGGAGAGAGTTACACACCCGGGGAATAAATAATGGGGCACATGGAGAGAGTTACACACCCGGGGAATAAATAATGGGGCGCATGGAGAGATTTACACACCCGGGAATAAATAATGGGGCGCATGGAGAGTTACACACCCGGGGAATAAATAATGGGGCGCATGGAGAGATTTACACACTCGAGGGAATAAATAATGGGGCGCATGGAGAGATTTACACACCCGGGAATAAATAATGGGGCGCATGGAGAGATTTACACACCGGGGAATTAATAATGAGGCGCATGGAGAGATTTACACACCCGGGAATAAATAATGGGGCGCATGGAGAGATTTACACACCTGGGGAATAAATAATGGAGCGCATGGAGAGAGTTACACACCGGGGAATAAATAATGGTGCGCATAAAGAGATTTACACACCTGGGGAATAAATAATGGGGCACATGGAGAGATTTACACACCGGGGAATAATAATGGGGCGCATGGAGAGATTTACACACTCGAGGGAATAAATAATGGGGCGCATGGAGAGATTTACACACCGGGGAATAAATAATGGAGCACATGGAGAGAGTTACACACTCGAGGGAATAAATAATGGGGCGCATGGAGAGATTTACACACCGGGGAAGAAATAATGGGCACATGGAGAGAGTTACACACCCGGGGAATAAATAATGGTGCGCATAAAGAGATTTACACACCCGGGGAATTAAATAATGAGGCGCATGGAGAGATTTACACACCCGGGGAATAAATAATGGGGCGCATGGAGAGATTTACACACCCGGGGAATTAATAATGAGGGCGCATGGAGAGATTTACACACCGGGGAATAAATAATGGGGCACATGGAGAGATTTACACACCCGGGGAATAAATAATGGGGCACATGGAGAGATTTACACACCCGGGAATAAATAATGGGGCGCATGGAGAGATTTACACACTCGGGGAATAAATAATGGGGCGCATGAAGAGATTTACACACCCAGGGAATAAATAATGGGGCGCATGAAGAGATTTACACACTCGGGAATAAATAATGGGGCGCATGGAGAGATTTACACACCCGGGAATAAATAATGGGGCGCATGGAGAGATTTAGACACCCGGGAATAAATAATGGGGCGCATGGAGAGATTTACACACCCAGGTGATAGGTAATGGGGTAAATTATGAGGTAAATGAAGTGATTGTTAGACTCAGGGTCAGCAATTGTCAGTTCTTAGGCCTTGTATCTCTATGTGACCTTGATAAGCAAAGCATCACGGGATATGTAGTGCAGCACTGATTGAACATCACCTGTAAACTAGATATTATCTGTGAGAACAAAACTGTGCAGGAACTGCGAATCCAACTCTCAGCATTCCTACAAAGCTCACACCACAACCTGCTGTAAGCGCATACCATAGATCACCATGTGAGGAACCCGTATCAGAAGGGCCCCCTGAGGTGCGTCGTTTCCCCAGGGGAGCAGGAGCTGCTGTAATCACACAATCAGCCTCCTCCCATTCATCACGTGCTGTTTCTCCCTGAGGAGGAACAGGCAAGGATTAACCTCACTGATGATACAGAGTGATGGCGGCGGCCGGGGCCAGACCCGAGGCGCCTCCTGCTACGATCATGGTGAATAAATTCTATAAAGAGAAAACGCAACACCGCTTATCTGGATTATTCCGGGAGGAAATACACGTACAGTCCGGTTACTTTGTTTATATACTAAAAGAAACAGCGTTATCTTGTTTTCCCGTCCTTCTATCCCAGCAAGCACCTTCTCACTTTGCATAAAACGTTGGGCCAATCGGTTTGCAGCAGCAGCCATTTTTACCGCGGGCAGTCATGGCAGCGGCGGCCATGTTGAATGAGGTGAGGGTAATCACCTTCAACTCAGTCTCTCTCGGTGAGATAACAGGAAGGAGTACGTGCCATGCTACAGTCCTGCGGTAGACGAGGTGGCCGAGTGGTTAAGGCGATGGACTGCTAATCCATTGTGCTCTGCACGCGTGGGTTCGAATCCCATCCTCGTCGTGTGAGTCTGTGTTTTTGACAGATCGGTAATATCTCACAGCCTGTATTTATCTATTTATTTCACAGTGCTAGACTGACACGCTTTATATTAATAAAAAATATGACAATACCCTCATATGACAGGCATTCAATGTGACTGGTGCATCATGGGATTGCGTTCGCGCTGAGACGCCAGTGGACTCACAAATGGCTCATTTTACAGCTAGTACATTTTAATACCATACATATTATTTTTCATCACTCAACAAATAGGTGACGTCAGAGTGAAAAAGAAGTGACCCCGACGTGATTCGAACACGCAGCCTTCTGATCTGGAGTCAGACGCGCTACCGTTGCGCCACGAGGTCTTCTGCTCTATAGACTGTGTGATACAAACCTGACAAAGCTGAGCTGCCAGCACAGAAACCCAGAGAGAGCTGTGAGCACTGTCACACATAAAGCACCGTCACACATAAAGCACCGTCACACAGACACATTATTATAAAGCACTGTCACACAGACACATTATTAAAGCACTGTCACATATAAAGCACTGTCACACAGACACATTATTAAAGCACTGTCACACAGACACATTATTATAAAGCACTGTCACACAGACACATTATTAAAGCACTGTCACACATAAAGCACTGTCACACAGACACATTATTATAAAGCACTGTCACACAGACACATTATTAAAGCACTGTCACACATAAAGCACAGTCACACAGACACATTACTAAAGCTGTGAGCACCGTCACACATAAAGCACCGTCACACATACACATTATTATAAAGCACTGTCACACATACACATTATTAAAGCACTGTCACACAGACACATTATTAAAGCACTGTCACACATACACATTATTAAAGCACTGTCACACAGACACATTATTAAAGCACTGTCACACATACACATTATTAAAGCACTGTCACACAGACACATTATTAAAGCACTGTCACACATACACATTATTAAAGCACTGTCACACAGACACATTATTAAAGCACTGTCACACAGACACATTATTAAAGCACTGTCACACAGACACATTATTATAAAGCACTGCCACACATACACATTATTAAAGCACTGTCACACAGACACATTATTAAGCACTGTCACACATACACATTATTAAAGCACTGTCACACAGACACATTATTAAAGCACTGTCACACATAAAGCACAGTCGCACAGGCACATTACTAAAGCTGTGAGCACCGTCACACATAAAGCACCGTCACACATAAAGCACTGTCACACATACACATTATTATAAAGCACTGTCACACATACACATTATTAAAGCACTGTCACACATGCACATTATTAAAGCTCTGTCACACATGCACATTATTAAAGCACTGTCACACATACACATTATTATAAAGCACTGTCACACATACACATTATTAAAGCACTGTCACACATACACATTATTATAAAGCACTGTCACACCTACACATTATTAAAGCACTGCCACACATACACTTTATTAAAGCACTGTCACACATACACATTATTATAAAGCACTGTCACACCTACACATTATTAAAGCACTGTCACACAGACACATTATTAAAGCACTGTCACACATAAAGCACTGTCACACAGACACATTATTATAAAGCACTGTCACACAGACACATTATTAAAGCACTGTCACACATAAAGCACAGTCACACAGACACATTACTAAAGCTGTGAGCACCGTCACACATAAAGCACCGTCACACATACACATTATTATAAAGCACTGTCACACATACACATTATTAAAGCACTGTCACACAGACACATTATTAAAGCACTGTCACACATACACATTATTAAAGCACTGTCACACAGACACATTATTAAAGCACTGTCACACATACACATTATTAAAGCACTGTCACACAGACACATTATTAAAGCACTGTCACACATACACATTATTAAAGCACTGTCACACAGACACATTATTAAAGCACTGTCACACAGACACATTATTAAAGCACTGTCACACAGACACATTATTATAAAGCACTGCCACACATACACATTATTAAAGCACTGTCACACAGACACATTATTAAAGCACTGTCACACATACACATTATTAAAGCACTGTCACACAGACACATTATTAAAGCACTGTCACACATAAAGCACAGTCGCACAGGCACATTACTAAAGCTGTGAGCACCGTCACACATAAAGCACCGTCACACATAAAGCACTGTCACACATACACATTATTATAAAGCACTGTCACACATACACATTATTAAAGCACTGTCACACATGCACATTATTAAAGCTCTGTCACACATGCACATTATTAAAGCACTGTCACACATACACATTATTATAAAGCACTGTCACACATACACATTATTAAAGCACTGTCACACATACACATTATTATAAAGCACTGTCACACCTACACATTATTAAAGCACTGCCACACATACACTTTATTAAAGCACTGTCACACATACACATTATTATAAAGCACTGTCACACATGCACATTATTAAAGCACTGTCACACATAAAGCACTGTCACACATACACATTATTAAAGCACTGTCACACATACACATTATTATAAAGCACTGTCACACATACACATTATTAAAGCACTGTCACACATACACATTATTATAAAGCACTGTCACACATACACATTATTAAAGCACTGTCACACATACACATTATTAAAGCACTGTCACACATACACATTATTATAAAGCACTGTCACACATACACATTATTAAAGCACTGTCACACATACACATTATTATAAAGAACTGTCACACATACACATTATTAAAGCACTGTCACACATTATAGAAAATGAGAGAGAGGGAGAAAATGAGCGGGAGAGAAGGAGAGAGAGGGAGAGAACAAGAGAGAGAGAGGGAGAGAACAAGAGAGAGAGAGAGAGGGAGAGGAAGAGAATGAGAGGGAGAGGGAGAGAACGAGAGAATGAGAGGGAGAGGGAGAGAACGAGAGAATGAGAGGGAGAGGGAGAGAACGAGAGAATGAGAGGGAGAGGGAGAGAACGAGAGAAATGAGAGGGAGAGGGAGAGAACGAGAGAATGAGAGGGAGAGGGAGAGAACGAGAGAATGAGAGGGAGAGGGAGAGAACGAGAGAGGGAGGGAGAGAAGAAGAGAGAGAGGTAGGGGGAGAGAGGAAGAGAAGGAGAGAACGAAGAGAGAGATACGTGAGAGGGAGAGAATAGGAGAGAGGTAGGGAGAAAGAAGAGAACTCAAGAGAGGGAGAGAATGAGAGAGAGAAAAAGGGAGAGAGAGAGAGAGATCTGGGGGGAGAGGGGGAAAGGGATTAAAAAGTTTCCAGTTTTTTTTGTTTGCCCATGTTCCAAGTTATTTGGGAATGATGGGCACAAAGTGTATGTAAGGGTAAAGGCGTGTAGGGGGTAATCACCAAAATAGATAAAATGGAAGCAGCGCCGGATTAAGATCTCTATGGGCCTGGAGCTGAAGATTTTGGTGGCTTTTTTAGGAATTTGGTGAAATGAAACCATATTTTAGGTTATTTAATCATGCAGATACGGGTATATCTAACCAGGCAGACACGGGTATATCTAACCAGGCAGATACGGGTATATCTAAACAGGCAGATACGGGTATATCTAACCAGGTAGATACGGGTATATCTAACCAGGCAGATACGGGTATATCTAACCAGGCAGATACAGGTATATCTAACCAGGTAGATACGGGTATATCTAACCAGGCAGATACGGGTATATCTAACCAGGCAGATACAGGTATATCTAACCAGGCAGATACGGGTATATCTAACCAGGCAGATACAGGTATATCTAACCAGGCAGATACGGGTATATCTAACCAGGCAGATACTGGTATATCTAACCAGGCAGATACGGGTATATCTAACCAGGCAGATACAGGTATATCTAACCAGACCGATACAGGTATATCTAACCAGGTAGATACGGGTATATCTAACCAGGCAGATACTGGTATATCTAACCAGGCAGATACAGGTATATCTAACCAGACCGATACAGGTATATCTAACCAGGCAGATACGGGTATATCTAACCAGACAGATACAGGTATATCTAACCAGACCGATACAGGTATATCTAACCAGACCGATACAGGTATATCTAACCGTGCAGATACGGGTATATCTAACCAGGTAGATACAGGAATATCTAACCAGGCAGATACAGGTATATCTAACCAGGCAGATACGGGTATATCTAACCAGGCAGATACAGGTATATCTAACCAGGCAGATACGGGTATATCTAACCAGGCAGATACAGGTATATCTAACCAGGCAGATACGGGTATATCTAACCAGGCAGATACAGGTATATCTAACCAAGCAGATACAGGTATATCTAACCAGGCAGATACAGGTATATCTAACCAGGCAGATACAGGTATATCTAACCAGGCAGATACGGGTATATCTAACCAGGCAGATACAGGTATATCTAACCAGGCAGATACGGGTATATCTAACCAGGCAGATACGGGTATATCTAACCAGGCAGATACAGGTATATCTAACCAGACAGATACGGGTATATCTAACCAGACGGATACAGGTATATCTAACCAGACAGATACGGGTATATCTAACCAGACGGATACAGGTATATCTAACCAGGCAGATACGGGTATATCTAACCAGGCAGATACGGGTATATCTAAGCAGGCAGATACGGGTATATCTAACCAGGCAGATACAGGTATATCTAACCAGGCAGATACGGGTATATCTAACCAGACCGATACAGATATATCTAACCATGCAGATACGGGTATATCTAACCAGGTAGATACAGGAATATCTAACAAGGCAGATACGGGTATATCTAACCAGGCAGATACGGGTATATCTAACCAGACCGATACAGGTATATCTAACCAGGCAGATACGGGTATATCTAACCAGACCGATACAGGTATATCTAACCAGACAGATACAGGTATATCTAACCAGGCAGATACAGGTATATCTAACCAGACAGATACAGGTATATCTAACCAGGCAGATACAGGTATATCTAACCAGGCAGATACGGGTACATCTAACCAGGCAGATACAGGTATATCTAACCAGGCAGATACGGGTATATCTAACCAGGCAGATACGGGTATATCTAACCAGGCAGATACGGGTATATCTAACCAGACCGATACAGGTATATCTAACCAGGCAGATACGGGTATATCTAACCAGGCAGATACAGGTATATCTAACCAGACAGATACGGGTATATCTAACCAGACGGATACAGGTATATCTAACCAGGCGGATACGGGTATATCTAACCAGGCAGATACGGGTATATCTAACCAGGCAGATACGGGTATATCTAAGCAGGCGGATACGGGTATATCTAACCAGACCGATACAGATATATCTAACCATGCAGATACGGGTATATCTAACCAGGTAGATACAGGTATATCTAACCAGGCAGATACAGGTATATCTAACCAGACAGATACGGGTATATCTAACCAGGCAGATACAGGTATATCTAACCAGGCAGATACGGGTATAATTAACCAGGCAGATACGGGTATATCTAACCAGACCGATATAGGTATATCTAACCAGGCAGATACGGGTATATCTAACCAGACCGATATAGGTATATCTAACCAGGCAGATACGAGTATATCTAACAAAGCAGATACGGGTATATCCATGCAGATACGGGTATATCTAACCAGGCAGATACGGGTATATCTAACCAGGCAGATACAGGAATATTCATGCAGATACGAGTATATCTAACCAGGCAGATACAGGTACATCTATCCAGGCAGATACGGGTATATCTAACCAGGCAGATACAGGTATATCCAGGCAGATACGGGTATATCTAACCAGGCAGATACGGGTATATCCATGCAGATACGGGTAATGGTATATCTAACCAGGCAGATACAGGTATATCTAACCAGGCAGATACGGGTATATCCAGGCAGATACGGGAATATATAACCAGGCAGATACGGGTATATCTAACCAGGCAGATACGGGTATATACAGGCAGATACGGGTATATCTAACCAGGCAGACACGGGTATATCTAACCAAGCAGATACGGGTATATCCATGCAGATACGGGTATATCTAACCAGGCACATACGGGAATATATAACCAGGCAGATACGGGTATATCTAACCAGGCAGATACGGGTATATCTAACCAGGCAGACACGGGTATATCTAACCAGGCAGATACGGGTATATCTAACCAAGCAGATACGTGTATATCCATTCAGATACCGGTAATGGTATATCTAACCAGGCAGATACGGGAATACCCAGGCAGATACGGGTATATCCAGGCAGATATGGGTATATCTAACCAAGCAGATACGTGAAAATCTAACCAGGCAGATACGGGAATATCCATGCAGATACGGGTATCTAACCAGGCACATACGGGAATATATAACCAGGCAGATACGGGTATATCTAACCAGGCAGATACGGGTATATCTAACCAGGCAGATACAGGTATATCTAACCAGGCAGATACTGGTATATCTAACCAGGCAGATACGGGTATATCTAACCAGGCAGATACAGGTATATCTAACCAGGCAGATACTGGTATATCTAACCAGGCAGATACGGGTATATCTAACCAGGCAGATACAGGTATATCTAACCAGGCAGATACTGGTATATCTAACCAGGCAGATACAGGAATATCTAACCAGGCAGATACAGGTATATCTAACCAGACAGATACAGGTATATCTAACCAGGCAGATACGGGTATATCTAACCAGGCAGATACAGGTATATCTAACCAGGCAGATACTGGTATATCTAACCAGGCAGATACGGGTATATCTAACCAGGCAGATACAGGTATATCTAACCAGGCAGATACTGGTATATCTAACCAGGCAGATACAGGAATATCTAACCAGGCAGATACAGGAATATCTAACCAGGCAGATACAGGTATATCTAACCAGACAGATACAGGTATATCTAACCAGGCAGATACAGGTATATCTAACCAGGCAGATACAGGAATATCTAACCAGGCAGATACGGGTATATCTAACCAGGCAGATACGGGTATATCTAACCAGGCAGATACGGGTATATCCAGGCAGATACGGGTATATCTAACCAGGCAGATACAGGTATATCCAGGCAGATACGGGTATAATTAACCAGGCAGATACGGGTACATCTAACCAGGCAGATACAGGTATATCTAACCAGGCAGATACGGGTATATCTAACCAGGCAGATACGGGTATATCTAACCAGGCAGATACGGGTATATCTAACCAGGCAGATACAGGTATATCTAACCAGGCAGATACGGGTATATCTAACCAGGCAGATACGTGTATATCTAACCAGGCAGATACGGGTATATCTAACCAGGCAGATACAGGAATATCTAACCAGGCAGATACGGGTATATCTAACCAGGCAGATACGGGTATATCTAACCAGACAGATACGGCTATATCTAACCAGGCAGATACAGGTATATCCAGGCAGATACGGGTAATGGTATATATAACCAGGCAGATACGGGTATATCTAACCAAGCAGATACGGGTATATATAACCAGGCAGATACGGGTATATCCATGCAGATACGGGTAAATTCATGTAGATACGGGTATATCCATGCAGATACGGGTAAATTCATGTAGATATGGGTATATCCATGCAGGCAGACACTATGTGAGGAAATTTCCATGCACTCATTTAAGGCATGTAAAATTATTTTTTCACATTTTATCATCCAAACCTCTGTGGTTATACAGTATATTCTATAGGGAATTCTTGTTA